>JARWIR010000001.1:119355373-119955373 GCA_029959085.1 Nemophila menziesii | reverse complement strand
AGTAACTATCTAGTTAGGCAAGCCCGGCATGATCACTACCGTACACTAGACGTTTATGTGGTGTTTCTACAATTGAACAACCCTTCCGGGTGACCATCTTACTACTAATGGGGTAATTTTATACTCGTGCACTAGCAAGGACTACAGTCATTAAATCAAAGTACATAAAACAAATATATAAAATAGATAAGAAGCCTAATCAATTTAAAGGTTAATCTCATATAACATAAATCAAAGATTATACATGTGCAAAGCCCAAGCTATGGGAGAACTAGTTGACATTAGAAAGAAATAAACTAAAAGATAGATACATACTTGTCAACTGGCTTCTCCTGATGTTGCTACTTGATACTAAGGACTAATAATTAAGAAAAGACATGTTTAAAATGAAAACTAGATGTATTTATAGGTGCTAGATAACCCTAGGTCAAAATCTTGGAGAGGAAGGCAAGTTATTGGAGTTGCTTTCCAATTAAAATTTATTTCCTAAAATATATGACAAGATAAGCACTGCTGATTGGTTTGGTCATATATCCTTTATTACTTGTCAGATTTCAGCATACTTTATATGGAAACGACCGCAATTCAAAGATCTATCTTCTCATTAAAGTGATCCTCAAAATTTGTAATAGATTTTCTACAGTCTTCAAAACACTAAACGACTTTACAGATTTGGCATATCTATTTGGCAGCTTTTACTTTCCTAATTTAACTTTGTTACCTTTTAACTCTAGATTTTACCTTGGATCTTCTTCCCTTAACTCCTTAAAATTTATTTGGCATCTAATCATTTTCTTTTACCTAAGAGCTTCATATTTAACACGCAAATTATACCAAATAAAATCTAAACGTAATAAATCTCCAAATCAAGACATGAATTAAGAAACTATCAAATAATGGGGAAAATCCCTTAACCATTATCGTAATGCACCTAAAATGATGTCTCATGAATATATTAATATATCACAAATATGGAGACATCAAGACCCCCAACTCAAAGTTGTATTGTCCTGATACAATAAAGAATAAGAACATAGGGAGGTCTCTAAAATACACCTAAGTTAGTTAAGCACAAATGGAAAGAAAATAGAAGAATATGAATAATAATCGTAAATCAAGTTCTTAGAAAATTTCATGTAATAATATCTCCAAACTAAATTACTTATACAGTTACCATACAAACAATCAACACGGTTCAAATTCAAGATTAGATTAGCTTTGCAATGTAATAAGCAGAGGTTTTTCACTTAGTTTAATATGGAGGCTATATATTGTTCACTGATCCTAAGTAGTATTCAATGATCCATCTAACTACTCTCTATTGGTTCAATTATTCATAGATCACATAGAAAAGAATCATAAGGTCTTTAAGCTTGTAATGTTGTCTTAGGGACGATATGATCATATATTTAGATAATAAAGAGTGATATTTTGGATCTCTCTTCTCTAGTCATCAACGAATCGCCCTAGAGCTTGAGTTACTCTCATATATGTTCTCACTCAACCCAATGATTTGATGCAATAATTAGCATCTCCAATAACCCAATATAAAGCATTAAGATGATCACACACAAAATCCCACTTTGCCAGTCCAAATCATATTAAATTATTTTCATATCAATTTTTTATTTTGTAAGTTAACCACGACTCTTTTTTTGATGTGAGATATCATGCTACTTCTTTCTCATATTTCTTTTCTTTTCATGAATTTTTCTTTTATGCCGGCAAAGGGTTTCAATATAGAACAGTGAATCATCATAAAAATAGAGCAAAAATACGTAAGCACAAAAACCCAATCCAAGTTTCCTATAATGTGACCCACCACCCCAAACTCAAGCTCTAAAACAACTGTCTAAGCATCGCGATTCGAGTGCGGGTCATATGGAAAAGTCCTAAAATCTAAGGGGTATGGCTTATAATGTGGCTAATAAAAAGGCTTTAGAAAGGATAGAAGGGGCTAAGAAGGATATAAATATAATAAATTTGGACAACAAGCTAGTAGGCAACAAGGGCTTATCAAAGAACCGTCTTATTTTACTTTCTAAGCTATGCAATTTCGTTACTTTCTCACCTCTAGCATTTGCATTAAATGGGTTTACCATCTAGCTCGGATCTCACGATCTACACACCCCTCAAGGCGCCCTAAGATCAAACATACTTTTACCGCATTGCTCACTAATCTTTTCTTTACTATTAATGTTTGTTTTCAAGTTCATACTCTAAGCATACAAAATAACCAGCTTATAAAAATTACCTATTATCATTAACTCACTAAATTTATGTTTTTAAGCCATTAAACACAATCTACATCTAATTCCATCTATCAAAAAATTTAATTTCTTCTAAAAAAACAATAAATCACAAAAAAATAATTGGAGATGAGGGACACCGACTCCCCACCCCCAACTTAAAAATGGGTCGTGTCCCCACGTTTCAAAACAGACTCAATAAAAATTAATAACTAACACATATATTGAAAGTACTGAAAGTTAGTAGTGAAGAAAGAAAACATACTCTTGAGGTTATTGCCTCGCATGATTAATAACCAAGACAGGAAGCAGTGCTTTTCTTGTATGTACATTTCTCGTATCATCAATTTCACATTCCCTTACCTCCTAATATGCTCAATTCCAATCAATAATCCAGCTCTAGAGATCCTTTGTTCTCACTTCCTCCAATTTCCTTCTTGAACACCCTCTTGTGTGAAGATGTTCATCCAAGACTCTTTGTTTTGGTGGTAGCTAATAGCGTTGGTGGGGAAAATTTGTGATAAAATAATAGATATAATTAAGAGAACTAACACCTTATGCTACCACGATACACTCTCCGCAAGTGAACAGATCGTTTCCAAGTAATAAGTAAGTAAAACAGATATCGATCTCAGAGACTATGAAAGTTAGTTTATAAATAATGTAACTACTAAGTGGACTAGAAATAGTTGGTAACATAATACGCAAAGACACTAAAATATTTACGTGGTTTTTATGAATCTAAACAAACTTAAATTAAAGACAAGAAAGTAAAATAGGATAGATAGAATATTATGATCGTTTAGCTTGAGAACTAGCAAGTAATCCCCACTAGCCTTGTTCTATATTTATTACCTAAGGGAGAATAGTGTGATATATACAATAGATGGGATTCTAAATTCCTCCTAACCCTGTTCTAGGTGGACTTAAGAGGCAACTACTCCTAAGGGAACCTTGCTGAATGATTGGTGGTTAAGTTAAACCCTATTGATTATCTATCTAGGCAAGCCCGTCAGGATCACTACCACACACTAGATGACTATGTGGTGTTTTTTATAATTGAACCCCCCCTTCCGGGTGTCAACTCAATTACTATGGTAATCCTATACGTGTGCATCGCAATAACTACATACATTAATTCAAAGCACATAATACAAAGCTATCACACCACTAAATTTAATTAAATGTAAAAGGACATCCAAAATTAAATAACATATAAAAAAAGTATAGGGTTCATACCCATATGCTAATATTAAGCTAAATAAATTAGTTCATAAGAAAGAAATAAAAATACATAATTACAAACGGGAAAGGTTTGAATGGCATGAACAACTTACCAACTCCTTCTTCTCTTCTCCTCTCTTGATCTAGGCTTCCTCTTGGTTTTTAGATGATTATGGACTGGACAAGGATGATTTATATAAGGTAGGAATGGATATATATATATAGGCCTTTGGTCTAAATATGGAGTACTCCCCAAGTTAAGGAGTCCGAATCTTACCAAAATTTGTATTCCTATATTGTAGGACAAAATAAACCTTTGCAGATATGGATTTGGTCATATCTCCTTCATTACTTATCGGATTTAAGTGTTCGACCAGTCAAAACGACCGTGATAAAAAGATCTATCAGTTGGTTAAAGGGATCCTCCAAACTTGTGACCAAATTTCTGCAGAAATTTAATTAGTGAACTTTTTTTCATCGTGGCAGATTCTTTACTTTCCAAATATCCAAACTTTTCCTTTTTTACTTTGACTAAGGGATTTTCTTTACTTTTCCACTTCAAATCAGTTTCCATAGGTTTAATATCTTCCATATAACTAAGTGATGCACAAATAACACACAAATTACGCGCAAAAGCTCATAAAATTGCAAAACACCTAAAACTAGACAAGAAATTGTAAAGTGTGAATAAATGGGGAAAATCTCAAAATTAAGTACTAAATACCACTAAAATGATGTCCATTATAGATTCATATATCACAAATATGAAGACATCAAGACCCCAACTCAAAGTTGTATCGTCCTGATACAATAAATATAAGAACAGTAGGGTAGTCAACAATAAATATAGAAGGAGGAGGAGAAGGTGGAGGAGAAGAAGAATAGAAACAATAAATGATCCTAGAACAAGATATCTAAAAAGTATCATGTAGTAATGTTAAAGAGCTCATGCACACACATGCTTAATATACACATAATCGACAATCCATAAATTCAAGTCTAGATTTACTTCGCAATGCCAGAAGGAGAGGTCTTCAACTCAGTTTGTGTTAGCGGCTATACAGTGATCACAGGTCCTATTATAGTATCCAATGATCCACTCACCTATGCCCTAATATTTCCGTTGTTCCTCCATCAAGTAGTTATAAATCCTTAGGTCTTTATGGTCATACTGTTGGCATAAGGACGATATGATATATTTGGACAATAAAAAGTGAGATTTTGGCTCTATCTTCACATTCCATCAACGAATCACCCTAGAGCTTGAGCTTTACTCGTAGATGTTCTCACTCAACCCAGTATTTTATGATTCTTAACATGGCATCCCCAAAATAACCCAAAAACCTTTTATGATGATTACATAACGAAATTCCTCTTTGTCGGTCCAATTCATATATTTTTCCTTTTGATAGCTAGTTATGACTCTCTTTTTAATGTGAGATATCATGCTACTTTTTCATATTTTTTTTCTTGTCAATACTTTCTCTTTTACCCCGGCAAAGGGTTACTATAAACTCATCATCAATAATATCACAATTACAATGGAAAATTTCCCAAACCCAATGTTTCCCAATGATGAAACCCACCACCCCAAACTCAAGCTCTAAAACAACTTGTCTCAGGTTTTGCGATTCGAGTGCGTGTCATATGGATAAGTCCTATAAACTAAGGGGTATGACTTGTAATGTGGTTAATAAAAGGCTTTATAAAGGCTAAGAGGGGATAAGACGGATAATAATAATAATCAAATAAAAGGGTGAGAAAGCAAAAAGGCTTCAAGTGGATTAAATATGAAAAAAAATTCCTTATTCACTTTTCTAACTACCAGATTTTGTTACTTTTTCACTATTAGTTCATAGACAAGCAGGTTTTAACTAATTTCAAACCTCATGCTCTACACACCGCTTAACTCTCCCTAAGATTCAACTTGACTCTTCTTACACATTGCTTATTATCTTCCCTATCTTTTACTTCCTGTTTTCATGCATGCATACTAAATATATTTTTGACACTGTTAAAAAACATACTACTTACTATCATTGACTTAATTAAAACATGCTGAATAGGGACATTTACCATATGAAAATATGAAGATGATCCAACAAAGGCTCCAAACCCAGTCCAAGGTAATCAAGAATCTCGAGCATACACTGTCACACATGGCGAGTACACTTCAAAGCAGACCAAAATGGCAACTCCCAAGTGATACTATTGGTCCAAAAGATTATGCTTATCATGCAGTTGAATTAAGAAAAGGAAAACAATTACCTCCGCCTAGAGTATAACTAGAACCAACCTCTATTCCTGAAAAAGTGGTTGAAGAAACAATTGAAGACAAGGTGGAAGAGGTAATTGAACAAAAGAGTGTCCCAGAGAAGATACCAGAAAAGAAAGAGAGCTCAGTGGTAAACAACACACTTCCTCTTCCATCATTCCCGTCACGTGTCAAATACCTTGAATTCCAGCAGCTACGAACATAAAAGTAACTCAAGATTGGATAGGAATTTGGAAGAATGGTCTGAATCAAAGTTAAAGAGTTTTCCGAGACGATCGGTTTCGACTATTGGAACGCGTCAAACGGATAAGTATTGAAGCAGTTACAGCCAAAACAAAACAACATCAAAATCTTACCTTTTCTATATTTTAGGGTTACGAATTTGAGTTGGGCTTGGAGTCCAATACCTATCTTATACTCCAAGAAACGTTTTAAGGTTTCCTATACCCTATAAATACACCCTCTTATCGCAAGAAACACATCCTTGGCAAACCTTAAGCCACGAAGAAGCTTACAACACAAGAAGAGAAGTCTAGAAGGAGCTGAGCATCAAATTATGTCTTCACAAGCCTTCAAATCTGTAATTGTTTTCTTTTCTTTCTTTAGTATGAGTTAAATAATTTTAGCTTGAGATTTAGCATATATGTATGAACCCTAGTTTTTCTATCTGATTTGGGATACATCGTATTTAATAGAAGTCATGTTTTATTTTTATGTTTATGTGTTTTGATTTATTGTCTGTTTTCCTTGCGAATGCATGCGTATAGGATTACCTTAATAGTAGTTAGATGGTCGCCTTGAAGGGGTGTTTAACTATTGAAACACCACATAACGTCTAGAATAAGGATTTGGTCCTGAAAACTCCAGCCTAACTAGATAATCATTAGGGTTTATTTTAATCACCATATCACCAATTGAAGGAATTGTTTGTTTAGGAACTTGGTAGCGTTCGATAACCCTAAGTTTGAATTGCCTTGTGGTTATGCCGTAGCCCCCTTAGTCGCTCTCAAGGTCTAAGGTATGGAAATTTAGAATCTTGACTATAGTAATATCACATGATTCACCCTTACATGTTAGAATAAACAAGACTAGTGGGGATTACTTGCTAATTTCTTAGGCTAAACTATCATACTATCTTCTTTTATTTTATGTAATTTTCTGTCTTTAATTTATTAGTTTAATTTTCTATTTACAAAAACCAAATAAATATCTATTTTCCTTTTCTTTATTCTTGCGTATTATCTGTTCTAGCTTTTATATTTGCACTTGATAGATTGCATAAGTTCTCTCTAACTTTCGTAGTCTCTGAGGAACGAATCTTATTTATCATTAAAACTTGGATACGTCTTGTATACTTACAGAACCGTGCTCAGCCTAGGGTGTTTACTTGCACTTATTTTTTCCATTATTTTATCATACCTTAGGCGAAACCAGTGTGGTACCAATTCATATCACGTGCCTTTTTTCGGCAGTGTTAGTACCTCAGATTTGATTAAGGTATTCACGATATTCTTGAATTGAGTTTTTTGAGAGAAGGATATTGATATAGCCAAATTGAATTTTGATTCGGTGATGCAATTTGCAAGTTCCCCTAAGTCGGTGTATAATTTGAAATATCTAAATTTTATTACAACGTTGTGTTTGAAGGTGAGAGTGGTGATGGAGTTGACATGTGTGAGGGTAAAAGAGATAGATGACATATGTACTGAAACCATTTATAGGGGTTCGGTTGCAAATATTGCTTTGGGTATTGAGCCTCCAAGTGGGGAAGTTGAGAGGAGTCCTATAGGTCCCACAAGCAAATAACCGCATGAAACAGGTTCACCGTCAAGGGTAAAGACGTGATATACTTCGAGGAGTGTTAGCCTTGCTTGGCAAGATTCAGTGATAAAGAGATTTGAACAATACGAGGCTACTCATATGACGAGAGATCTTGAGAAGATGGAGGTGGACCAAGACGAATAAGAGGTTAGTTAAGTTCATATTTTTGGGAGCTATTGACCGCATGGAGGTAGACCATGCTAAATATGAGGCTAATCAAGCTCGTATGTTAGGTATGATTGAGAAGATCGAGGCAGATCGAACCTGAGACGAGGATACTGAGACTAATTTGAGAGATGAGGTGGGGAAAATAATAGCGACACATGACCATATTGTCACGCTTCTCGAGCAAATTTAAGGTGGGAATGTGGGACTTTCACATAGCCTTACCTTGAGTGAATAGTGCGAGCACGTGGGGCCTTGAGCCCCCAGATATGTTTCATATATTTAATTCGTATTTACTTTTGTATAATATTTATTAGTGTTCATTCCTAGTTTACTTACTTTATTGAGTCTTTTCGAGTTGTAGGAACACGACTCATTTTTGAGTTAGGGGGTGGGGTACATGTTGTTTCATCCCTAGTTATGTGTTTACTTTCTTTGAGAGAAAACAAAAACTTCAAAAAAATAAAAAGAAGTAAAAAAAAATAGTATAAAAATAGGTATAAACTAGCTATAATCCCTTCAAAAAGCATGTATATACGAGTCGATGACAGATCAAAGGTATTTAATTTTTAAATTTGTCCATACTTGTACTTGAATGCTCATATGAAAACATGTTAGTGTAGAAAGAGAATTAGCGAATAATGCATATAAGGGCCTAGAAACTAAGCGATAACTGAGTAGGTATGTAGAACGTGAATAAGTAATGAGATCACATAGCTAGGAAAATGACTAGGGAAGTTCTTTGTTAGCCACTTGTTCCCTTTAGCTTTTTGACCAGATGAAATTGAATTATCCGTCTGGTGGGTCCTAGGGTGTTAGAAAATAAAGTGATAAATAAGAGAAACCACTAACTGGAAATGTTCAGTTGTCCCGAGTAATATATGATAATCAAGTTTGTTCTCAGGGACGGATTAGGTATAACTCTAGTATTAATCAAGTAGTAAGAATAATTGTTGACAGAAAAATAAAATAAAAGATTTTTGTTTGGTTTTCTGAATTAAAATATGCAAATAAAATAAAGACTAAAATTAAATTAACTAGAAAGAAATAAAGGAAATAAAAGGACTAACTTCATATAAGAGAGATACTTGAGCCTCGCAAGGAATCCACTTAATCAATATAATTTAGAGATAATGACACTAGGGGTCTTGACCACACCTCCCTCTTCGAGTTAGCACCCCCACCAAGAGCCTCTTCTTACTAAAGACCTCAGGAACTTTTTAACACATGAACCCCAAAACCCCAATTACTAGACTACCCCTCTTTTGTTTTTTCTATACCTATATATACTAATTGCTATTTCTAATTTCATTCACGTTCTAATTTCATTTGCTCACCTCACTGCTACTCTCTCCTCTCTCATCTATCCTCTCTCCTCTCTCCTCTCTCCTCTCAACCACCACCGACACCACCTAAATGGCCTCCACCACCGCCAAAATGGCCACCACCACCACCGCCGAAATGGCCACCACCACCACCGCCGAGCACTCCTGCTGCTGCTTGAAGCTCCGGCGAGATCTCCTTCACCAAATCACTCCACGAATCTCGCCGGTTTTCCATTAATACATCGGAAAACCGCCGCCATTCTTCCTCGTTCGAGCTCGCCGCCATTCTTCCGGCGTGGCGTGGTGATGCAGCGGAGCAAGCCACGGCCTCCTCATGCGGTTCAGCTCGAGTAGCTCCATGCCAGATCACGCTGGTTCGAAGCTCGATGGAGGTGTTGCTGGTTCGAAGCTGCAGCAAGGTTCCGGCGTGGCGTGGTGATACAGCGGAGCAAGTCACGGCCTCCTCATGCGGTTCAGATCGAGTAGCTCCATGCCAGATCTCGCTGGTTCGAAGCTCGATGGAGGTGTTGCTGGTTCGAAGCTGCAGCAAGGTTCCGGCGTGGCGTGGTGATGCAGCGGAGCAAGTCACGGCCTCCTCATGCGTTTCAGATCGAGTAGCTGCTTCGTGCTTCGCCGGATTTTCTTCTTTTTTTTTTTTTTTACTCGCGTACACAGTACGCTTTTAGCTTAGGTTTGTTTTTTTTTTTTCAGATCTGGTTTGACCAGATCTGGTCAACTTGTAATTAGTATAGGTTTTTTTTATTTATCTATTGTTAATGGTTTTTAATTTTGAATAGAAATGTTTATTAAATGGTACACATGATTTTATAGAGTATTTATGTAATTTCAAAGAGTACTCTCTCTTTTTCATAGAGTACTCTCTATTTTTTATAGAGTACTCCGACTTTTTTTATAGAGTATTCGGTTAAATTGTTAGAGTATTCTTTTAATTCTCGGAGTACTCTCTCTATTTCATAGAGTATCGGAAAAAACTGAGAGTACTCTCCCTTTTTCACAGAGTACTCTCAGTTTTTTCCGATACTCTATGTTTTTTCCGTTAACTGGTGGCCGGAAAAAACTGAGAGTACTCTCAGTTTTTTCCGATACTCTATGTTTTTTCCGTTGACTGGTGGCCGGAGGACGGTGGTCGGAGATCGGTGGTCGGTGGTCAGTGGCCGGAGGTCGGAGATGGGTGGTAGGTGGGTAGGTGGTAGGTGGGTAGTGATAGAGGAGAGAGAAACAGTGACATCATACTATTTTGTCTTTTAGTGTTAGTAAGGGTAGGAAAGACTATTGTAAAAAATGAGGTCCCTAAAAATAACAACTTTCAAAACACTACTCTATAGAGAAAAAATAGTGCTCCTAAGACCCTATATATAATTCACCCTATAATTTATGTTATGTTTAAGGGTTAAATTGGAATAATAATATTAGTTGGGTGATGTCTCTCCATTTGTGATGATTTATTAGTAGTAGGAGATATCATTTTAGGTGTATTTATTAGAGTATAGGTCGGTTTTTTCATGATTTAGTACACTTTCCTATTTTGTGTCTTGAATTGATTATTTAATATTTTTAGAGCATATTGGGTTTAATTATTTATTTAGTTTGAAGCCTTAAAGATATATATGATAATTAATTAGAGTCCAAGTCAAAGTCTAAGAGCTAAAGGAAAGAAAATAAACATGGAAATTGAAGATAAGGAAGTAAAAACTAAAAATATGGAAAAGGAAAAGCTGCCATAAATCTGAATTTCACCACCCACGACCACAAATCAGCTTATATTTCAAAATCTGTGAGGAATTTGGAATAACGGTCAAGAGAAAAGTTGAATATCTTTCCGAGAAGATGAATTTCGACTACTCATACGAGTCAAACGGATAAGAATTGAAGCTGTGAGGACCAAAATAAAAACGGGGTTGATTCCATATTTTAGGGTTACGAATTTGAGTTGGCCTAGGAGTCCAATACTTACCTTCTCCTTCAAGAAAACGAATTAGGTCTTCCTATACACTATAAATACAACCTCTTATCATTAGAAAATCATCCTTGGCTAAACCTTAAAGCCAAGAAGAAGCTTACAACACAATAAGAGAATTCTGGAAGGAGCTATGCATCATTCATGTCTTCTTCAACTTTAAATTCTGTAATTATTTTCTTTTCTTTTCTTTTCTTAGTATGAATTAAATAAATTTAGTTTGAGTTTTAGCATATATGTATGAACCCTAGTTTTGGTTGACATCTATCTAATTTGATTTCTCTGTTTATATGTTGGATTGATATTATGTGTTCTTTACAGTTGCAAACGTATAAGATTACCATCATAGTAGTTAGATAACCATTGACAACAGTATATATAACTATAGAATTAGCACATAACGTCTAGAATAAGGTTTGATCTGACAATTCAGCCTAACTAGATTGTCAATGGTTTAGTGTATTGCTATTTAATCAATTGCAGGAAAAAGTTTGCTTAGGTTCTTATTGACACAGGTAAACCCTATTTGAAACTACCTAGCGCCAATGAAACCAAACTATTGAAATACTACATGATTCATCCTTACATGTTTAGAACGGCAAAACTAGTGGGGATTACTTGCTAATTACTCAGGCTAAACTATCATACTATTTGTTCTTAGCTTATTTAGTTTCTGTCTTTAGTTTATTAGTTTAATTTTCCTTTATTAAAAACCAAATAAATATCTATCTATCTCTTCTTTACTCTTGTGTATTATCTGTTCTAGCTCTCATATCTGCACTTGATAATTTGCATAAGTTCATTCTAACCTTCGTAGTCTCTGAGGAACGAATCTTCTTATCATTAAAACTTGCATACGTCCTGTAATACTTGCAGAACCGTGCTCAGCCTAGGGTGTTTATTTGCACTTATTTTATCATTATTTTATCACACCTTAGGCGACACAATCGGGACTCTAATATCTCCTAGCCCCCTGTCGGGTGGACGTAGGAGCTATCCAAAAGTACTATAAACCCCTGTATGGGCGAATATGCCTCTTCGGATGATATGAATTTACCTCTTTGGCTATGTAATTAGTTAAGTCTGTCGGTCAATAACAGACATTACCCGGGTATTACCTAAGTCTGTATTCAAACCCCCCCGTCGGATGATCACTTCGCCACTAAAGTGAATAGCCCAAATACTAAAAGATGTTTCTAGTTGTTCCTAAAAGAAATAGTAATGAAAAAAAAGTCATATCTGAAAGTCCTAGAGGGGGGGTGAATAGGATTACTAATAAGATTAATGCCTAATTAAAAAATCTTTTGGATAATTATAAGTTTAAGAGAAAACTTCTAAGTCAACTAATTAAACCAAACTCTTATAGGATCATGCAAAGGTAAGATAGAGTTTTGATATAAAAGTATAACAAGTAAATCGACAATCCAATATCTTAAAACTACTCTAGAAGACTATGTTAGATATCCTAGATAAACAATATCATATAACTCAAGCTAGCAAATTATCAAACATATAGAGTGCGGAAAGTAAATAGAGTAGGGATAGAAAGATACACACGATTTATAGTGGTTCGGTTTCCCTACATCCACTACCTAAGGAAGCCTCCTTAGGATTTCAAGCTTTTCACTAAGCTTCCGTGTCTCTCTTAACCGGGTCGAGAACACAATAACCTTTACAAACTCTTCGATAACACGAAGGACAAACCACTTGTGTAATCACAACACAAGGACACCAAGTATACTCCCTATACTTGAATTCTCTCTTAATCTATCTATTACAAGACCTAGACTTAAGAGGATAGCAACAAAGTGTTTAAAGGTTTGCTAATAAAAGCTTGTAACTAAAACTCCTAAAAGAGTGGATATGACTATAAGCTTGTTTACTCCTTTTGAGTGGATAGAACCTTGTGGCTTAATTGATTAACTCCTTGAAAGGATTTATAAGCTCACTAAGATTGAATTTGACTATGTATAGCACTTGACACCTTCTTGAATGATAGCAATTAAGCCCCTTAATGTTTGTAATTAGTTGGTGTAGTTGTAGCCTTCAAAGAGCTTCAATTTATAGTAGAAAATGCCTTCCAACGGTCATAAGACTTGGGTCCAACGGATCTATTAATCTCCCAACGAATATATTTCTTATGACTTGTCTTTTGTGCAGAAAACCCTTTCTTGCGGTGTACCGCAAGATTCGTGCGGTGTACCGCGCTTCAATGGTTTGATTTTCTAGCATACTGACGGGCTAGCCTCTGCACCGCGCCCTGGTCCGCAAGCTTGGTCCGGTGTACCGCACCGGTGTACCGCGCCAAGTAACTTTGAAGGATAATGACTTGGATCAATAAATCTTCTTCACGAAAGTTGTTAGAAACATCATTCTAAGAATCTTTGAAGTTGATCACTAAAGCTAATTCTCAATATACATAAAGATAAGGTTAATAGCATTAGTATGAGAATTAGTTACTTAAGATAAAACAATAAAGTTGATCAACAAGATAAAGACAGAGCTTTTTGATGAATTTAGAGTGCAAGATAGAAAGTCAATAACAATAGAAATTAGCACACTAAACACAAGAGGATTTGTCACATTAAAACAACCTATTAAGGGAGGCTATATGCCAACAATCTCCCCCTTTTTGATGATGACAAATCCTTCACTAAAACACCTTAGGAAAGATATGAAAGTTTAAGCACTAATGAAATAAAGCTCCCCCTCACAATAAGCATAAGATTTGAGATGCATTTGTGAGTGTTTAAAACGTGCAAGTTTTGAAGGTTTTTAGTGCACATAATATTTCTCCCCCTTTGTCTTCATCAAAAAGACGGGGTAAAAACAACTAAGAATAGAAGAGCAAAAACTCGAGTGAATAGATTTTAAACAATGATTTAGAGAGTGTGCAAGATATTTAGGATAACAACGTTTTTGGAAAGAGATGCACAAAGATAGATATTTGTAAAGCAAGAGCTAAGGATAGAGATTTTTACCAACTCCTTGAACGATAGATATTCATTTCATATGCTTTCTAATGACACAAACGATTAGTTGCAATATATGAAATAAAAGATTAGTTTAAGCATTTGAGTTTTTAAAATATTTAAACAAAGTCTCCCCCTTACAAAATGCATAGAGTTTGTTTTAATTTTGTAAAAGTTTGATTGACAATTTTCCCTTAATAAGAATACTTGAAATCATTTTGAAGAAATTTAGGGGTAAAAATGTAATTTTTTGAAAAGCAAGGGGTCAAGATGTATTTTTCAGAATTTTGGGGACTAAACGTAATTTTGAAAAATCTTTTGGGGACCGAAATGCAATTTTCAAATATTTTGAGAATAAAGATAGAAAGCACAAACTATAGGGACTAATGAGCAATATCAAGGATTAGATGTAGTAGTTCCTATACCATCAAAGAAAATGTTAGCAACATAACAATCCAAACCAAAGATTATACGCAACTAACAATCATGATAAAAACATACCAAATTTAACCAATAATCCAAATAAAACACATAGCATCCTAACATAATATCCAAATAATCCAAAGAAGCAATATCCTAGATGTCCAAAACACGGACCCACACATAATTAAAAGGCATAAAAACACCACAAACTAAGTTCAAAAATAACCACAAAAGCACATAAACCCATAAACCACCAAGAAGGATAAAAAGATGATTTTAAACACCAAACACCAAAGCAAGAAGTTTTAACGATTATCACGAGGAGAGCGGCTCCTAGACCTTCTTCCATTTCCAATATCATCACGAATACAAGAGACATCATTTTTCATACAAGAAAGCTCATTCGCAAGATGCCCTATTTTTTCTTCCAAAACCCCAAATTTCCTTTCTATTTTGTCTTCCAAAGCCACAAATTTACTACCTATATAATCCATGAAACGAGACATAGCGCTTTCAAAACCGGATGGATTAGGAGGGTTTACATTGGTGGGTTGGCTTGGAGTGGGCTCATTTGGAATAGGGTTTTGTTGGGCCGGGTTATCTAATAATTGAAGAGTGTCAAGCTCCGGACCATCGGTTCTACTTTTTGCTTCAAGGATGCGATTACGAATAGTAGCATCCGAAATACGATTAATAATGGAAACCGAAACATAGGTGTTGTTATAAATAACAAATTTCATTCTTAGAATCGTGAGATAATCGAAACTCCATGACTTATTGATTGGTTTCACATTTGTCCCTCCAAAAGAAATATCATTAGCTTCAAAGATTTTGGAAAGAAAAATACCGTAAGGGACTTTATCCCGAGAGGCTCGAGCATGATTCATCCATTTGAACATTATCGCAATAATGTTAATCGGTTGTTTGGTGAAGATCAAATATAACAGATAAGCTTCATAAGGGATAAGTTTTGCATCATGCTTATCTTTCGGAATCACGGCCGAGATAAGAAACTTGTGAGCCACAATGAATTCCGGATCAAAGTTACGAATATTCCAATTTCCATCGGGAACAACCATTCTTCCATTAACAAAATCATTAACCTCATTTTGAGCAATTATATCAATATTAGAGTTATCCCAACCACTAGACCAAAAGCCGCTAAAACCATCCGAAGGAATGTTAAATTTAGTACACAAAGTATTTGACTTTAATCGTAAAACGGTACCCGAAACAGTTGATTTAATCGAAGTAGTAGCATGATTATATTCAAAATTAGTATAAAATTCTTCGATTAACCCGATTGCCAAATGACTACCCGTAAAAGCAAAGATTTTATGACATTTTTGAAATGAAAGGAGATCAAAGAGAGAATTTTCACCGGAGGGAAAGGCCGAAGCACTAATTGTTCTTCCCGGAAGAGCATCGAATGGCCGGAGTGGAGGGGGTGTTGGTGACCTCGCCGGAGATGGTTCACGGTAGCGGCTTTAGAACGTGGCTAGAATCTCATATTTATTTGGCAGCTTTATCTTTTCCTTCTTTACATATATCCTTCCTTAATCTTCTTATTTCCATGTATATCTCTTTCCTTTACTTATTAGACTTGAATTGGTCTCTAATTAATTACCATATATCTTTCCAAGCTTCACAATAAATAAATAATTAAACCGCATATGCTTTAAAAATTAATAAATCAATAATTCAAGACTAGAAATAAGAAAGTGCACTCTAAAATTAGAAACTCGAATAAAATACTTCCTAACACACTAAAAACACTCTAAGACTTTAATTCTCACTTCTCCTCCTTGTATTGGTTTTTCATGAAATTCAAGAACCTACTAACTTTGCACTAAAAATAATCAAATTAACGCACAAAAGCTCTAAAAATGCAAATAGTCTAATTCCAAGAGGAGAAGGTGTAATTTGACGAAATAAGAATAAAAGTCTATCAAATAAGTCAAATATTCACTAAAAGGATGTCTCCAAAGGGCTAATAATTAGAACAAGTAGGGAGACATCACCGTCTTAGCCCATCTTATCTTGAAGCCTAATTTTGCTAGACCTTATTATAAGCTAATGCCACTTATTATGTAGGAATTTTCCATATGATCAGTTCTCGAGAAATAAATCCTTGCAACAAATCACCTTGAAACTAAGTTTGGGGTGGTGGATGTTCGTGGTTTTGGGATACATTTGGGTAGGTATGATGCTTGTATCGTGTTATGTACAATGTTTCACTTTGACATGATCTTTGTCGAACGAAAAAAAGATTTAAAAGAAAAAAGTGAAATAGAAAAATAAGAAAAAAATGAAAATAAGTCAACATGAGATCTTACATCAAACAAGATTTGTGTTTGACTTTTAAAAATGTATAACATTGGAAAAAAGTGTGGAAAAAGTCTGACAAGTGAATTATTTGAACATCGAGAAGAAAGAGTTTTGGGAAATTGGGGATGCTAATCTTTGCATAAAAGAGGGGGACGAGTGAGTACGTTTTATAGCGTTAACTCAAGTTCTTAGGCGGTTAGTTGTTTGGTTAGTGAGAAGAGGGACAAAAGCTCATGCTACATTATCCAAATATACATGTAATACCTACCTTAAGCCATATGCTATGACCAAAAATACCTTATAATTCTTAAATGTGTGATTGAATAATGAATAAGAGTAAAAGAAGTGAGTTAGTAAGATAGTACACATCATAGAAGGATCGAGAATCACACGATATCCACCACTTCATGCTAAGTATTCTAGTGTCTCATTTTGCATGCTAAGCTAATATCTCTTGGAATTTAAACATGATGATCATGTGTAGGATAGTATATTTTGAATTATATATTAAGTAGGAACTTATGAAACTTGTACATTGTATATCTTGGGATTATTACATGTATTCTCATTAGGTATTCTTTATTTGGGACCCTCTTTTGTGTTTATTTAGCCAGGACGACAAAACTTTGAGTTTTGGGTCTTGATGCCTATCATTTTTTTAAAGATTTAGAGGCTTAAGAGACATAATTTAGGTATGTTTTTTATGTTCAATTGTTGGATTTATCCCTTTATCTGAGGTTATTTGAGGTTTAGTTAATCTTGAATGATATATGTATGTTTGGAGCAATTTGAGATAACTTGTGTGTTAAGTGTGAAAATCCTAGGTACATGGATGATATTATACCCCAAGATGAATATATGAAGTCAAAAAGTCACAAAGAACCCCAAGAGAAGTCACAAAATAAGCCAAGAAGTCCATTTAAAGCCAAGCACGAATCGCTAGCAAAATGTTTTCATATACTTTTGAAGGTCATAACTCATAATTGGTGATATTCTAATTATGAAATTTAAGATCAAGATATCCCTTCGAGTACAAATATCTCGAGAAGAAATATTTCACAATCTAGAATTGAATTTAATAAGTTATTAATGTTTTACTGACTAGACCCAAAGTTGTCCAGATTCAGAAGAATCCATTGGGCCACCTTTGACTAACTTCAGTTGTCCTAATTGAGATAAAACATGGTTAAAAAAACTATGTATACTAGTTTATAGCCTCAAATCACACCATTTATCATATTTTGGAGCAGTAAACGTTGAGAAAAAGGTCATGAAGCAAGGAATTCCTCTACAACACCTTATTTCACATCTTTGTCACCATAATTAGTGTAAATATGCATTTTCCATTTCTTAGATTAAATTATGACCCTTATATCTTATTTTCATTTATTCCATTACGAACAACTCACTAGTAGCGTGAGATGCTCAGAGTATGGACCCTAGTATATAATTTGTATTTTGAATTTGGGATTTTAATTTTAAATAAAATAGAGATTGTTAATGTTGTATTTATCCGTTTTCTTTATGCTCATACTTGTATGGTGGACACATGCATATGGATAATTAACTATTAGACGAATGTCTTAGCGTTGATATTTAAGTCCTGGTCATATGAAAAAGTTTCATAATCTAAGGGGTATGGCTTATGATGTGGCTTATGAAAAAGTATCCACTGGCTTGTGAATTGCTGTAATAACTAACCAAGATACCGCGTAACCCTCTTCAGGGCACCTCTTCCTTGTCGGGTTCTGGTTCAACAGAAAATTATGGATCTCCATTGGAGGTTGATTATTTGGAACGTTATGTTGTGACATATTATTATTCTCATGTGGTTGTTCGTTTCTCTTTATAGATGGAAATCCTCTCCTAACGAATGATGATATGTTTGTTACAACTTTGTTATTCATTTTTGTGATAATTTTACATAATTTCTGTCAACACCATGTGGTATATCAATGGGAATCAAAACTTGTTCCTACAAACGACACCAAATGATATAGCACAAAACTCTACCAATAGGATTACAGATAGAGATACCAAAGATGAGAGGCTAGAGAAGGAGATTTGGAGAAGTGTTGAAACTATTAAAAATATATGAAAGTTTACTCGATGTATCTTTCGTAGGTAACAGATGCGCTTCTCCTCGTATGACCAATGATAGTTGAAGCTAGACACTAAGTCAGAACCACATATTTTTTGCTCCTAGTGTCACTTTGATGCTCAAGTCATATTATGACTAGGGGTTTTTATGTCCTAAGAGCTATGCTGTAGATATCGCCGCCTAGGCGCCGTCTAGGCGTCAACTCCCCCCTCAACCGCTTACGCCTAGTAAAAATGCTAGGCATTTTTGCCCAACGCCTTAGTCGCCGTGGAAGAGGCGCCTAGCCCGCCTAGGCACCGATTAATGGTAAAAACTTGCCGCCTAGGCCCTCCATTAAATTTATTTTACTCTCGGAAATTCTTGAATTGATATTATAACTCTAATTTTAGTATTTTTCATATTCAATATAGTGGTGTTAGATGAATTTTATGACTTAAATAGATAAAATTATAATAATTATACACGCGTATTACTAAATATATAAAATTACATAGCATGATTCAAAACCGCATAATCCCGCCTAGGCCCCGCGTAGTCCCTCCTAGGCGCTAGGCCCCAGTCGACCGCCTAGGCTGTGGAACCGAGATCTACAGCATAGCCTAAGAGAGTTTATGGAGGTTTCGAATTGTATTAATGAACGGAGATTTAGAGTAATGAATTGAATATTTCTGTTATGTGAGGTGTGCATGGGGTATTTTATAAACGTTCTAGGCGCGCCAATGTGATTTTTTGTATGCCCTTATAGCGCTTTCACATGTTTTGAATACAGGGAAGATGGTAATATCGACTGTTGGGTATGTGTATGATAATTCCATCGGTTGGATCACACTAGTTCTTGTTTTGTGTTCAATTATTTCGGTTAAGGTGGTAAACTTTTGGCATAACCTTAACTTAGGGCGTAGCCTTAACTTCAGTCGTAGCCATAATTTGCCCATTTATTATCGGTGTTTCATTATGGATTATCATTTCCCTTCGGTTTAATTCAATTATTTATTGGTTATATTCGACGTTTCATTATAGTTTATATCCAGGGCGATTGTTGAATTGTGTGGTTTGATGAGACAAAGAAAAAGGGGTTATTTGAAGATAACATTGTAAAATAAAAATAAAAAACTTTCATCTAATATTGGATGGTTCAATTCCAATCATATTATGATACATATATGTCATTTCATGTAAAATATAATTATAGTAACTACCTAGTTACTATAATTAGGTAGTTACATGGAGTACTCAAGGGAGGAGAACAAGAAGATCAAGGAAGATAGCTTGGAGCTTGGAGCTAGTATAAGACTTTAGCAATTGTTGTATAGGGTTTAATTTCCTAGCAATAGTTGTATAGGACGCTTCTACTTTGATTTATTTTCCTAGCAATGGTTGTATAGGTTGTCTTGCAAGTTGATAGGTTTACTTTCTAGTAAATGTTGTATAGGGTTTGTTTTATTAGCCATGCTTGTTTTTTAGTCAAAAACAAGTAGGGGTTTGATTTGTACTTGTCATTTTGTGGATATAAAATGGTAGGTTTGATAAAAAAAAACTACCTAATTAATTTAATGACATGTATTTAATCAATGTAATTAATAATTATGATGTTAATATAGGACCATTCAATATAGGATGAAAGTTTTATCCAAATAAAAAATGGGTAGATCAATGTATGATATACTTTTTAATTTAATTAAAGTTAGTGGAATTGTATATTTGTACCACATTTGTAAATTAGAAGATGGATTTCCTCATTTTTCATACTACAAGGCAATTTTTGTACTCAAATCATACCTCAAGGAATATCTAGTAATTTACTTTAAATATAACACCTAGATAGAGAAAACAAAGGAAAGTAAGATTTTCTTTTAAGACATCGTATTCATATTTTTTGACCGAAGAAAAGAAGGAGGAAGAGGAGGAGGAAGGTCAAAACGACCGCAACATAGAGTTGACATCCAACCTCCCTCCCCTAATTTCTCTTTCTTTTTTTGTTTCTTGTTTTATGAATTAATTTGATCAGATTACGTTGTAGTTGTGGTTGTGATTATAATTTGCATGTTGAAACTAATCAATTAACCTAACATGCATGGAAGGAAAAATCTGATTATCAAAGCATAATAAAGAAATGCCTTGGTGGCAAAACTTTTCGTCTTCTTCTTTAAATAGACCACATTACGATGATACCCAGTTGGGTGCTAAACAAAATTCAAAATCCGGGATGTTTACCCGGAGGAACAGCCGTCATCAAATTACATCTGGAAAAAAGCCACGCAACCTGACGACGGATAATGCGGTTGAGCAATTAATACGTTCGGCACCACCGAGCCTTATTGATTATCCTTTATCACGTTCATCTCCTGCACATGGAAATCCTCCATCTCCACAACCGTTGCCTCTCCCGGAATTACAGCTTCTTCTACGCCCCCCCAACTCCAATGCCATCAATGTCCCTTTGCCTTCGCCCAGGGACAGAACCAGAGCTGGTGATGCTTCCAGTCTCGACAATCCCAACGGAAGGTATAAATGTTAATTCATTTTACATTTTGAAAAAAAAAATATATAAATCACCTTTCCCTTCCATTGCAAATTAATCTTTTTCATCTATATATATTTTTGTTAATTGGTTTCTAGATTGTTTCTTTATCAAATTTTGAATCTCATTATTCTATTTTATAAAAAAATTATGTATTTTAAACCATTTTTAATTTAATGAAATGAATTTAGATAAAAATTAATTGTGTTGTGCTGAATAGGGTGTCAAGCCAAGAGGGTAGATGGAGCGCAGATCCTTCTGAGATTAGATACGGAAGGGGATCACATGTTCTTCAAAGTGCTCCAGCTAGTCCTTATTCAGTTTCTCCTATACAATTAGTCCAACATTACAATGCTCAAGTAGAACATCAAAATTCAAATTATGTAACTCCAGGGGCCTTCCAAGTGTGGTCTGCACCAGCGATGACTTCACCTTCAACTGATCGTGTTTCCTTGGAAAAAACCTCCTATAGCTTTGATAACAGCAGCTCTCCCCTAAATAGTCCAAGAATAAGTCCGAATAAACATGCTAAAACTCATATTATTCCTACTTCACCATTGACTAACTTATCTACATGGAGAGAAGGTGTTTCTAGTAATTCCCAGGGTAATAATAATGTGCATCCCTTACCTCTTCCACCTATGGGATCCTCTTTACAGGCTGCTCCTACTCCTACTCCTACTCCTACTCCTACTCCTGTTCCTCATATATCAGTTATACCTGATGTGGTGCCTGTCAATAGTCAATGGCAGAAAGGAAAACTTATTGGACGTGGTACTTTTGGAAGTGTTTATGTAGCCTCTAACAAAGAAACTGGAGCCTTATGTGCTATGAAAGAGGTCGAACTTTTAGCAGATGACCCTAAATCTGCAGAGTGTATAAAACAATTGGAACAGGTTTTTATTTTTTTACATTCTCTACTTAATTAATTCTCTCGCTTTATCATTAGTTTGCTCACCATCGTTTATGTGTTTGACTTTTGCAGGAGATAAAAGTTCTAAGTAATCTACAACATCCAAATATTGTGCAATATTATGGAAGTGAAATAGTAAGTATTTCAATTAACGCTCGTATAGGTATAATTGCTTGAATTAATCTTAAATTTTCAACTGAAACAGGTTGGTGATCGGTTTTACATATACCTGGAATATGTTCATCCGGGTTCACTCACTAAATTTATAAAAGACCATTGTGGAGCAATGACTGAGGCTGTTGTACGTAATTTCACTCGCCATATACTCAGTGGGTTGGCATATTTGCATAGCACCAAGACTATACACAGGTACAGAAGATCAAAGAGTTAGTTTTAACATTTTTATTCATATTCATAATAATTTATTATATCTTATAGAGACATCAAAGGAGCAAATTTGCTTGTTGATGCATACGGAGTTGTCAAGCTTGCCGACTTTGGAATGGCAAAACATGTGAGATCTATTTTCCCTCCCTTTCACACTAGGATGATCTGTGGAATTAATAATGTATATGTTTTGTATTTTTGCAGCTCAATGGACACAGGGAAAATCTCTCACTAAAGGGAAGTCCATATTGGATGGCTCCTGAGGTAAACTTATCTAGTTATCTTTGCAATTTTATGTTTTTGGAGCAAACTTTTTTTTTAAAAAAATGTAAACTCTTACAAGTTTGTTATAATTTTTGCAGCTGTTACAATCTGTGATCCAAACGGATCCTACGGTTGATGTTGCTTTAGCTGTTGATATATGGAGTTTGGGTTGCACTATAATAGAAATGCTCAGTGGAAGACCTCCGTGGAGTGAATATGAAGGGGTAGGTCGCAAAAAAATTCATTATAAGTTGCGTTTAAGTCCCTAATGTTAAAATTGTTTACATTCTACAGGCAGCAGCATTGTTCAAGGTTCTAAAGGAGAACCCACCAATACCTGAGAATCTATCAGAAGAAGCGAATGATTTCTTACAATGTTGCTTTCAAAGAAATCCAGCAGAGCGACCAACAGCTAGTATGTTGTTAGAACATCGGTTTTTGAAATGTTCTAATCAACATGATGTTTCGTCCAACTTCGGGACAAGACCAATGGTAAATTACATTAAACACTTTTTTCCTCTTCTCGTTTTATGGTCGTAGTAAAGGTTGATTAATGTTATAGCTTCTATAGTCTTTTACAGGAGAATCCTCATCGGAGAGAACGACCAAGTATCAAAGTCGATAAAGTCCCTGTATATCTCGATAGGTAAGACCTTCAAATTTCAAATTCCCTATGTTACCCTTGTGTAATGGAAAACATCATGAAGAATGTTGATAATAGCTTTCAAGTAAATAAAAGTGACATTTACAATTTCTCTAATTACAAATGCATAATATAATATGCTAAATTCTTTGGGTTTCAAATATTTAAACATAAGAGTACTCATTTTGTATGTGCATTTCTGCATTTAGCACAAGTTAGGCGTATTTTTGCAACAATTTTCGATATAACATGAGTATAAACCGTGTATTTCATAACAAAGAGGTATATTTGTATATTCCATGATCATACATGGACTAATCATGCGATTTACCATATACAATGCAATGCACAATGAAGCATATATCTAAAAGTCGCAGACTGATTTCCATTTTATCCAGCTTTACGCCGAATTCTTTTTCTCCAGTGATGTTAACAAAAGAATTCACTACGAGGCAACAAATATGAGGGGGTGGTCGCATCATTCTCCTCGTTCAACTCTTGATGACCTTCCTGGAATATCTCCACCGCCACTAGGGCTCAGGCTACAGGACAAATCACTCCAAAACCTCAGGAATGGGTACGAGCTAGCTAGTTCAATTCAAAAGAGACCATGATAAGAGGTGTACATTTTCCGTCAAGAGCTCATGAAACTCTTTAAATGTGCTGTTGTAGGTAGCTTGCAGCCACATAGAGTTGGCACCAGTAGGTCATATTGTTATTTACCTAATTGTTGATGTTTTGACTAGCTACCTTGTGCAAAATATGAAAAGTGTATATGTCTAGTACAATTAAACCTGGCTTGCCCGTCTGTTGCGAATTTTAGATGTAGATTGTCTGTAGATTCCCATAACTTCAACTTTTATATCCATCCGTTGTAGATATTCTCGAATGTTTGTTTAGTTTATATATTTATATTATCCAATATTGAAATCACTATGAACAAGCCATGACAATTACTCCTTCCGTCCCAAAAATAATGTCCACTTTACTTTTCACACAAATTAAGAAACACAATTAGTATCTTTCTCATTACTAAAATACCCCTAATAAAGTGTCTTGATATTTTAAATATTCATTGGAAACATAAATTTAAATATTTTAATAAAGGTAATAGTGGAAAAAGGTGGAATAAAGTGTCTTGAAATTCTAAGTTGACATTATTTTTGGGACACCATTTTTAGTAAGGTGAACATTATTTTAGGACGGAGGGAGTAGATCTAATCTATATATTCTTTTATTTAATAAATAACATCAAAGCAGAATAGGAAAAAATACGACAATATCAGAAGATCGTGTTAATCACATCATAAATTTAAATGTAAAACTCAAATAAATACATATAAAGAAAACATATATATATAGAAATATTAATACCCTGTGTTCTCCTTCGGGAGTTTTGTAAGTCATTGTTGATTTACTGGTCATTTTGACCTCAGTTGTAACAAAAAAAAAATTAATACCCTACAACAATTTTTGATAAAACACGCATGCACAGTAGGTTAAAATGTTACACGGTCCATTAAAAAACATGCAATCTATTAAAGAAACACAACACATTAATTTTTTATCCGGTTAAATAAATTACAAATAAATTACAAACATATCATACAATATTAACCTATTTCTAGTTTCGAGGACCGATGTAGTAACTTGGCCGACGATTGTTGAAAAACAGTTGCCCCGTGTTTGACCTTCTTTGCTAGTCAACAACACATTAATGACTAAAATGTTTTAAAGCAAAATAAAAAAATAAGGTTTCATAAGCAAAATAAAAAAGGGTTAATACCCAATAAGCACCTGCCACCTTACACTCTTACCCATAAAAGACACTAATGAGAAGCTTCTCGTTACTCAAAGTTTGAGTTATGGGAAGTTTCCCATAACTCAAACGACTCTTTTTATGGGAAAGAAAAGGAAAAATTAAAATATATGTGGCCTTTTATGGGAAAAAAATGATGGTTTGGGTGAGAGGGAATTAATTTTAACTTGGGGTGTTTCTTGGGCAATAATCCTTACTTTACTTAAATACATGAATTTGGGTCTCAAATTAAAGATGTATCGTCTCCTCTTGAATCTTTAGATCGTCATAGGAAAAGGACATATATACTTGTGTTGGTATAAAAAAACTAACAATATCACTGGTAAAACAAAAATTGATTTCATATAAAAAATATTTCAAAAAATGTAATATTACAACTATTACAATAACATGGAAAATCGAAATATAAAGGTATCCCAAAAACCGTAATACTACAAATATTACAAGAAATGGGAAAAGAAGTTACACGAAAATATTCAGAAAATAATCAAGATACGAATACACAAAAACATGCAGCGTTAAAAAAAATATTTCGGGAGTACTGGTGTATCTAACAATCGTATCCATCTTTTACTCTAATCTCTATGTTAAAACCGATTTAACTAATCATTGAGAAGAGTGTGTTTTATTCTTTTAATTTTTGGTTTGTCTTTTATTTTCTTCTCTATTTTCTAAGTGGAACTTTTAACACATAAAAAGTTTTCTCCTTCTTTCAAAAGAAGAAAGAATTAATAATTTAAAACTCAATAATTTGGTGCCTATTACTAATCTTAATGTGTCTTTTAGGCCTCCTCGTTAATCCTTTCAATTTTGTCTTTGTGTTAGCTATGTACTAATCCTTGTTGTTAAAAATTACTTGGGTTTCTCGTATGGATTGTGGTCTTCTTGTGGGTCTTTTATTTTTCATTTATAATTTTGATCCTGGACCTATGTTTCTTTTCAATTTGGGCTACAAGTCCTACTTCTACTACCTATGTGCGTGCATGGGTGTCTTTATGAACATGCAGACCTTGATTGTATGTATGGATGCATTTGATCTAGATGTTAAGTATGTTATTTTTCAAATGAATGATCTTGATAATTTTCTTATGGTTTATCTAAGCGTGGATTATAAGGGTCTTGACAAAATTTGGTTGAATGACGTCTCAGATCATTTCTTGATCTTATGGCTCAAGATAACCGCTTGCATGGCCATGCATTGGTAAGGTAATACTAAAATATGGTGGATTAGATTCCCGAAGAACTGCGCCATCAGAAGGTATCTTAGGCGTGAAAGGAAAAGTGTGTTTAAAGGCAATTTTCTTGGGTTTGATGCTGGTATATGGAAGAGCAAATGTCTGGTGATGATTGCACGGTGGTACACCCAAAGGATTTTGAGTATCTCATTCTGGAGGAGTTTTTATATGGGTAATGATTTTGGTATTATTGAGGTATACCATTTACTCCCTCCGTCCCAAAAATAATGTCCACATTACTAAATATGGTGTCTCAAAAATAATGTCCACTTACCATTTCAAGACAACTTTTTTTAGTTTTTTCCCTTATTACCCCTACTTTTCTTTTAATTTATAATTATTTGAATTATTATTTTATACTTAATTGCATTTTCCTAGGCATAGGAATAGGTATGCATTATGACATTTATTAGGGGTATTTTTGTACATGTAGGGTTCAATAATGACATTTCTTAATTTGTGTAAAAATGCTAAGTGGACATTATTTTTGGGACGGAGGGAGTATTAAAAACAAAAATATGTCTGGATAATGAAATGCTTATTAATACTATGAGGATTCGCATATTCATTAAATGTAAAAGAATTGATGTTGATGGAGAATATAAAATGGATTACCGTGTCAATTGGGGTTTATTTAATATGTTCCAAAAGATTGGGGACTTTATTATGAGTTTGAACTTCAGTATAAGTGCCTTGAGTGTTGGAAGCTGCAAAATCTCTTCTCAGATTTGGGAATTCCAACATGCAAT
Source organism: Nemophila menziesii (assembly GCA_029959085.1). Lineage (NCBI taxonomy): Eukaryota > Viridiplantae > Streptophyta > Magnoliopsida > Boraginales > Hydrophyllaceae > Nemophila > Nemophila menziesii. The sequence continues at coordinate 119,927,981 of JARWIR010000001.1, read as the reverse complement.
GGCAGTGCATCTTCCCGAGGTAATTTCCCTCTTTCTCGATGAAGGTTTGGTTATTATTTTACTTAAGCGTGTACAAGTGGCGTGCATGCAAGACAAAACTTACAAAGGTAACCTTGTCCTTTCTCCTTCTACTGGTGTTGAGATTCTTGGCTATATATACCTGATACTCTGCAAATTCTTGCTTACAAACAAAAACACCTTTACAAATATTCCAATACACACAACAAAAATGTCTGAAAGAAACACTCACTTGCTTCCTCTAGCCAAAGTTAAAACGGAAAACGTTCTTAAACTTGAAACTCTGTCTTTATCAACCAAAGTCCCCTCAGCCAAACCTGTGGTTCCTGAGTTTATGTTCATAGCTAAGGTTGTTTCAGACAGAGTTAATCTCTTTGGTGCCTTCCGAAAAGTTGTTCTTGAAACCTGGGGAATTGCGGGTAGAATTACCTTCGAGGAGTTATCTGACAACGTCTTCAATATTTGCTTGTTTGATCAAGAAGAGGCTGAAAGACTCTTTAGCATTAGGCCTCTTCTTTGTCAAACAATGCACGTCATTATTGTGAAGTGGGATGACTCAAAAGCTTTCAAGGATTTGGATTTGGTTTCATCTGAAGTGTGGGTTAGAGTGTATGGGTTAGCGGGCTCTCAAAATAATATTGAAGCCATTCAACTATTTGGAGATTTCATTGGTGTTACGACGGAGATTGATTATCCGGTGGTGGATAATGACGAGCTCAAGTTCATTCGGTTTCGAGTGAAATTCAACACGTTTGAGCCTTTAAAAAATGGGGTCTTCTTACAATAGTTGGATGGGAAAGCATGGGTCTTGTTTGTGTATGCAAGTATTGCCTTATTCTATTTCAATTGCGGGAAGTTAGGGCACAATAAAAATGCTTGTAACCTTGCTATGGTGAGACCAAGATGGACAGATGATGCTGCTCGTTATTGCAATTGGAGTAAGGATCTTGTTATGAAGAGTGCTAATAAAGTCTTTCATGTGATTCGCAAGAAAGATAGGTGGGGTCATTTTGATGAGATCATTTGCTTTTTTCCGTTTAGGCGTCTTGATAATGATGGTGAAGACGATGATGACTTCTATGGTCATGGTGGTGGAGGCAATGGAGGTAATAACATTATTTCTGGGCAGACTGTGTTTAAAAGTGTGGACATGGATGGTAGCAAAGGAAAAGAAAGTGAAAACAAAGCTTCGGGAAGTGAATCTGCGAAGAGAAAGAGAGAAAATTCTGAAATGTTGGAGGAGCTGTTCAGAAGCGTTAGTAGTTTGGAGGGTCCTATAGAATTATCTGAAAAGAGGTTTCCGGAATTATTTAAAGTGTTCAGAAAGGAACTTGGCAATATCGGGATGAGTATTGTAGTGAGCAATGAGACTATCAAAGAAGTTTTGAATGCTCAAAGATTTGATATAGATGAGATGTATAACGAATTTAAGAATGGTCCAGTCGGTGAGTGATCAACCATGATGGAAGAAATACAAGGTCAGAAAAAGGGAAAATGGTGATGGATCTTAACACTAATGTTTATGAATTAGGAGGGGTGATATGCAGAGCTATGGAGAAAACAATAACGAAAATTACTTTAATTAAATGGAGTATCACAGCAATGGTGTTGGTGCAGGAAGGAAAAAATTTACCCGTGATGATTTAGCAAGTCCAGACTTGGAGGATATGCAGTTCTATAATCAACAGGTGTCTCCAAATTCTCAATCGATCAACATAAGTGATCATCCACGTCCTATTGTAGAGGATAATCAAGAAGGCTGGATTTCGAACCCAAGGAGTCACTTTTTGTTCCCCAATGCAAGTTCACATGGCCTAAAACCTTAAAAAGAAAAACTACACCAAGTGGGGAAATGGGTAATGCGAAACAACAGAAGTTTACGAAAGAAGATTTCACGAATATGGAGAAAAGAATACTGGGAATGCAAGGGTTCGTCGACGACTTATGTGATAGTTTTTATGAAGTAAAAAAGCAAGATGGTTAAAGAGAAGCGTGTGTGTGATGGGAATGATTTGGTGCTGATGGAAGAGTTAGAAGATAAGCAAAAATTGTACTTCTGTGGTGGTGATGATTGTGACGGTCACTTGGAGGATGGTTCATCGGATTCAAGTAGCTCTGATGAGGGGGGAGTTCTTAGGGATATCCCGTGAAGGAAACCCCTCCTCCTGTCTCTATTGCGGACGTCGGTCTGTCCCATAAAGCGGCTAGGCTTGATGGATAGTATATTGATTTGGAATTGTCAGGGAGCTAGGGCGCCTCTGACAAGAAGTTCTTTTAAGTCCCTGGTTAGGAAAAATAATGTGTCTTTAGCATGTTTACTTGAAAGCCGTCTGAGAAAGAAGGATCTTAAATCTTGTTCTCATCTTAAGGCTTTTAATAATAATCTTGTGATCGACCCCGGAGGAAGAGCTTATAGGTCTGGGGGGATCGTAGTTGTTTGGAAGGACTCTATCTCTATTTCTATTTTGTTTTCATCATCTAATGTTGTAATCCTGGAAGTTAATGAATCAAAAGATGTTTCTTGGGTTTTGTTTTGTGTTTACGCACCTAGTAAAGATGAAGAGAAAGCTAAAATTTTGGTGATCTCTTACCAAGAAGATTAAGCATATCGATAAACTATTTACTATTATCGACGATTTTAATGACATCGCAAGATTTGATGAAAAGAGAGGAAAGCTCCTAATCTTGATCGGGTGCTAAAATTCAATGACTTTATTAATCATAATCATCTAGTGGATATTCCAAGTAAAGGATGTTACTATACATGGGATAATCATATAAAAGATCAAGAAAATATTAAAGAAAGGCTAGATCGTGCGCTTGCAAGTATGGATTGGTGTGCATCTTTTCCAGAAGCTTCTATTATAGTCCCGCCGGCAATTGGGTCTGATCATTCACCGCTTATTCTTAAGCGTTTTAACAAAAGGGATAATTATGAAAAGTATTTTACTTTCGAATCTAGATGGGTTGAGCATTCACAATGTAAGGACATCGTTAGAGAGAGTTGGAAGACGAATATTAAATCTAATAGCATTGTGAAGTTTTGTGATAAACGGGATGCTACTTGTCTTTCCTTACAAGGTTGGAGTAAAAAAACGTTCTATAATAATAGAAAAAAATTGAGGAATTACAAAAAGAACTAATCTTTCTAGACAATGATCATTATCAAGAAGGAAATGTGGATAAAGAATATATGATAAAGAAAGAAATTGAAGAGTTGTGGAGAGTAGAAGAGATGTTTTGGGAGGATAGAGCTAGGGGTCTACATATTAAAAAAGGTGACAAAAATACTAGATATATTTTTGCAAAAACTATGAGTAGAAGAAAGATCAATAGAATTTCCATGATTAAGAACAGTGATGGTGAATGGATGGAGAAACCTAAAGAGATTAAGCATACTATTAACTCGTACTATCAAAATTTATTCAAAGAAAATCCCATAGATGATAGTAAAAACATTACGCAATATATCCCCTCCAAAGTTACTATGCAATGAATGAAGATCTTACAAGGGCTCCATCAATGGAAGAGGTTACAAAAGCGGCCTTCAGTATGTCCGGATAGAAAGCTCCTGGTCCTGATGGATTACCGGGTAAATTCTATCACGAATTCTGGGACACTATTAAAAGTGATATTTTTAATATAGTGAAAGATTTTTTTGAATCTAATCTGGATTTAAAGAAAATCATTGATTCTGTCATTACTCTTATTCCGAAAGGATCTTCTCAGGAGAATGTTAAAGATTATATGCCAATAGCTTGTGCAAATTTTTGCTATAAAATTATTGCCAAAATACTGGCCTCCAGATTACAAGTTTATATGAATGAATTGGTTTCTCCTACACAAGCCGCTTTCATAAAAGGAAGGAGTATACAAGATAATATTCTTATTACACAGGAAATTGCTTTTTTTCTTAATACCAAAAGGGGAACTAAAAAAATACTATGCTGCAATTAAATTAGATATGGAGAAGACATATGATCAGGTAAATTGTATTTTTCTTGCTAAAACGTTACTGGCTTTTGGATTTTGTGAAAAATGGGTTGAGTGGATTATGAATTGCGTCCCATCAGTCTCATTCCAAGTAAAAGTTAATGGACAAAGGTTAAATAAATTTTATCCTTCTCAAGGCCTTAGACAAGGGGATCCATTATCTCCCCTTCTTTTTTCTCTTCTTACTGAAAGTCTTATCAGCCTTATCAATTTTCATTGTCGAGAAGGTAATATTAAAGGAATAACTATAACTAGACAATGTCCGTCTATTACGCACTTACTATTTGCTGACGATGCTTTATTCTGTATCAATGTTAATCAAAAAGAGATAGAATCATTTCAAGATGTCTTGAGAAATTATTGTAACGCTTCGGGTCAACGTATTAATCTCCAAAAATCATCTATTCTTTTTAGTAAGTATACGCCAAATGAGGTACGAATTAATGTCTCCAATATGCTCAATATCGAAGACACTAATGATTTGGGTAAATACTTGGGAATTCCTTTGTCTATCAAGAGGGCGAAGAGCCAGAATCTAAATTATATTAAAAATCGATTATTTAATAAATCAGGAAGTTGGGTGGCAAATTTACTATCAGACGGAGGTAAAGAAACTCTTATTAAAGCTGTATTACAAGCCATACCAAATTATGCTATGTCGATATTTGAATTTCCAAAGACTCTTTGTAAAAAAATGTCAAGTATTGTTGCAAATTTTTGGTGGGATGCATCTAATAGAAAAAGAATTCATTGGGTCGCTTGGAAGAAAATTGCTAGATCCAAGAAAATTGGTGGCCTTGGGTTTAGAGATTTTCATAAAATGAATATCGATATGCTGGTAGCACAAGCTTGGAGAATCATCCACAAACCAGGGTCTTTTGCATCAAGGATTCTAAAAGCTATTTATTTTCCTGATTGTGATATTTGGGACTCTAAACTCTATAAGAAAAGATCGTGGAGTTGGGGTAGCCTATTTAAAGGGATTCAATTCCTTAAAAAATACTGTATCTGGCAGGTAGGTAATGGGTCTTAGATTAATATATGGAAACATTGCTGGATTAGGGAAAGATTTTATGCGGTGAAACCCGATAATTGCCCAGTTGAAAAGGTTGTTGAATTGATTAACAAAAATGGCAATGATTGGGATCTCGACAAGCTTAAAATATTATTTCCGAATGAGACAATTTCATACATTGGAGAAATCTCGGTACTTAAATGCAATAAGGATGATAAAATTATTTGGCCTTTGTCAAAGAGTGGTGAATATTCTACAAAATCCGGATATCATGCTATTATTAATGAGGATATTGTTAATGAAACTCAAACGTCAAGGAATGGTGAGACTTTAAAAAGAAAACTTTGGAATAGTATTTGGGGAGCTAACGTCCAAGCAAAAATTAAAAACTTTGGATTGAAAGTGTGTAATAACGCAATCCCAACAAAAAAAAATTTGGTTCGAAGAAGATGCCTAAAGGAGGATTTATGTGAGTGGTGCGAAATTGAAGGGGAAAATATGTCTCACCTTATTCTTAAATATCCTTTTAGTAGAGAAGTTTGGGCCAAATCTCCTCTTCAAATCAGAATCGATGCATCTCTTCACGATAATATGGCAGAATGGTTTTTAAAAACGGTTCAAAGTTTTTCTAACAATGGATGGGATAAAAAAGTGGTTACGGCTTACATTCTATCTTTAATGTGGAACATTTGGAAGGAAATAATGAAGTGTCCATGAGAAGAAACCGTGGTCTATTGATGATATTTTTTATAGAGTTAAAGATAGTATGAAGAGACTGTTCAGTGATAAAATTAAGACATGGCACATTAATAAGGATGATAACTTAAAGAGTCCCAAAAGCGCTGATAATCCTGCCATTGAAGATACGACAGATATGGTTTGGATGTGTGATACATCAGTTAAAAATGGAAGTGATTTGTCGGCTATTGCTGCTATTGGTGTGAACACAAGTGGTCGTATCGACAGAAAGGTAAACTTAAGATGTAAAATCAAAAAGGTCATTGAGGGAGAAGCTTGGGCCATTTTACTGGCCATGAGATCGTCTTATGATCTCAATAGTCAGAGAGTTTCCTTTTACTCTGACAACCTTGAGCTAATTTAAGGAATCAAAAAAAAGACCGGGTTTCATTGGAGCCTCAAACCCATTCTTTCGGAAATCGAAAGTTGGCTTGGTCGTTACTCAGGGTGGGATGTCAAACATATCAATAGATGCTATAACACGACAGCAAATGCATTAGCAAAATATACGAGGAACATTGATATATAGGATGGAAGAATAGTTCGTTAGTTGATTTGGATAGGACTCTTAATAATTTATGTAAAATGTAGTAACTTTTCTTTTTATGTTAAGACAAAAAAAAATGTGCCTTTTAGGCCTATATGCAAATTTCTATTTGACCAGATTATTGAACTAAGACAAGCAATATACATATCATATAACAACAATGCAATTAACAAATTAAAAGTTTAAAGATTTTTTGAAGTATTCTTAACAACCTAAATACTCGGTTGTCGGTCATATATGGATTTAGGTATGCATGGTTGTCTATCATTTGAAATTGTAATTCTATATCATGTCATATTAGAAATATGTGGAGGAAAACCTAGTGTGATTACAAGGAACACATAGGAATACCTGGACTATAGTGTATGAGTCACATAATGTAGGCTTCCATGAATATACACCATAATTCACGCTAGACATTGAACTCAAATCCATAACTTCCCTGAATCATTCTTACATTATAGAGAAACAGTACTGAACTCCAATCCTCAACTAGTTTACCTTCACAATGACGCGCTCCCTTTAGTTTCGCGACTAATTTACAAATCACAGTGACATACACTTATTTAGTTTCAGGAGTAATGTCAATTTTGGGGTGATCAACCCTTTTATTGTATTTACGAGATATTAAGGGTCCATTTAGAATTTCTTTTAAAAATAATTACTTAAATTGATTTTTAGATACATAAAAATATTTTAGATCCTTAAATCTATTTTTAGAAAAAATACTAGATAAGTGATTATTGAAATAATCACTTAAAGTGATTTTAGATATCACAATATTTTTTAATTATTTTTACAAATATTTTAATTTTAATCGAAAAGCGTAACTCTAATATAATCAATCTTAAATGGATACTAAAATTCTACGTTTTAATAATTATGATATTTTTCTCTACTACTTTTATTGTATTTTCCGAGATTCTTAATTCTTTGTTCCAACAATTATCATATTCGTGACAACCTTTTGACTTTATCATGTATATTAAATATAACATGTTGTGTGGTACATCCACATTCATCAAATATTTTGACTTTTCACGATTTTACTTATTTCTCCACGTGTTTAATGAAATGGAACATGCATTAGGGTATTCGTCTCACTTTGTTTAGTATTTTTAATAAAGTTTAAAAAATGATTCAATTTATTTTTATCTATTAATAGTTTAGTTGTTTGAGGTGTGTTTAGCATGATTACACAAGATAGGTAAGAAGGATGCATGTTCGGAACTATAGAGCTAAACGATCAAAGATCATATTTTATTGAAGAAACCCAAGAGATGATTACAAAGAATAGAGTGCTCAGGAGAACGAGTTTAAGTTGCCAAAGATCAAGACTCGGGGAAGACAGACAAAGAAGCTAAAAAGGATAAAGACTCGAGGGGATCATAAGAACAAGCTTGAATATGATGAAGATCAAAATTCAATGGAGATTAACAGACAAGCTAAAGAAGATCCAGACTCAAGGGAGTTAGAAGAATGAGCTTGAATTGATGAAAATCAAGACTCAATGTTAATAACAGACAAGCTAAAGAATATCCAGACTGAAGGGAGTTAGAAGAATAAGCTTGAGGGGATTAAAGATCTAGACTAAAGGGAGATTGAAGTACGCGCTTGAAGGTGTTGAAAGATCAAGGCTCAAGGTAGAATCGAGAAAACGAGTTTGAAGATGTTTGATAATCAAAAGTCCCAGAGAGATTAAGAAAATAGCTAAGATAAACAAGACTCAAGTGAGACCATTGAAGGTGAAACTAGAAGACTTGTCGGGATGATTGACTTAATTGGAAAGATCAAGATGCGTACAAAAGGGTGAGGATGTAAATATCAAGACTCAAGGGAGTGAAAATATCAGAAATTTTTGCATCAAATGGAGAAGATCGGTAGCTAATACTGTCTTAGAGAAGTCGGTTCAAAACGTAAAAGGATATTAAGGCAATCTGCTCAGTTTAGGAACCTCGACAAGGTAGTTTAGGACCCCTGCCAAAAGCTCTAGTAAAAATCAAGTACTACGCGAGAATAAAATTGCCTCTTTGATGAGGGTAAGCTATCTGAGAAAATGAAGAACAGAGTACTAGTTGATGGCTAGGCAAAACAGATAAAGAGTCGTTAGAGTACTATTTGTCTAGAGCTATTAGATCTGCATCATCGGTAACCTGGCCAGAAGATTCTAGATTTCTGATAGATTGAAAATCATCCAGTGAGGAGCTAACACGTTGATGGAACCATTTGAAAGTTTTTTCCTGGAAATAGGAGCTTTCAAGAGAATAAAAGTGGCTTTCCCAAACCTTTAATGTCACATTATTGAAGGAGAAATCCAAAGCAATCCGTAGATCATAAATCTATATTGTTTTATATTTTATCCTCAACACTTGTATGTATCCACTCATTATGGATTTTAGAGGATAAGTTAGTTAGATTAGGTTAAATCATAAACCTTAGGGTTTTGGTCTTAGTCTAGTGAAGAAGTGCGGTCATTCATAAACTAGACAAGATTGTGTTAGAGCTTGTGTGGTGTAGACACAAAGCTTGAAGGCTCATTGGAGTGTGGAGTTGAAATATTGTCTACTCGTGATTGTATGGTGATACACAAGTGTAACGCTTCACGGATTGTGAATTAGTATATCGTGAGTCGAGATTGTACACTTGATTTACTAGTGTAGGTGACAACATTAATGGTTTCCTTTGAATGTGATTTTGAAGCAGTTGTAAAGGTTTGTGCTCTCAACTTTATGAGACACAAGGATTTCTAGTGTTTGAGTTTGAAATCCTAAGGGTGTGTAACTTTAGGTAGGAGACTAAGCCTACAGGAGCCAAACCACTCTAAATCCTGTGTATCATATTCTCTCCCTTTACCTTCTACTTTCTTGCATACATTGTGTTTGATTATTTTTGGTAGCTCCTAGAGCCACTAAGAAAATTAACTTCGCAAGTGTACGAACCACCAAGTAATAAAATGTACGTAAGTTTATCATCTCCACATGGATTAAGATGTTAATATAATGTGTTTAACTAAAGACTCAGATATTCGTTATGATACAAAGACAAAAAAATATATGATTTAGATGATTGAACTAAACATAATTCTGATATAACTAAGAACAAGATGAAAATAAACTAAACTAAGGGTTTTAACATGATTATAAAATCTAGCTTGGAATGTTTATGCTCACCAAATCAACAACTATAATGATTACTTAATTAAAGGGGAAATTGGTAATTTCATATTAACTGGAGTTCTATGTCCAATCTAAGTCGTGTAAGGGTAAATTTGGGGCTACCTTCTAAATCTTGTAGTTTCTTTCGGATAAACCTACACACTTTATAGGGTGATATCTAGATTAAACCCACATAATGACTATATAAACTATCTAGGTTTTCTGATTCTTAAGATAAATTTATATGGTTATTATTTAGTTCCACCTATCAATTTCCCTACCGGGACAAATTCATAATCTAAAGGACTTCAATTTATAATCCCATAATAAACAAATTCAAATACAAAGAAAAATAATAGTTAACAGAGAATTACACAATTAATTTGAACCCTAGATATCCAAATAAGCATAAATAATCAAAAATAGAAATTAAGAAGGTTTACACTAAGACATCTTAAACTAATGTAGAGTTTAGCTCATGCTATAAATTAAAAGAAAATAATAAGAATTTAAATACATAATTGAAGTTTAAGGGAAGAAAAATTACAAAGATGTTATATGATGTTATTTGGTCTCTTTCCTTACTCTACTTATTTCTCTCTTGATCCACAAGTTAATAATAAGTAAAGTGTCTAAAGAGTTGAAAATCTTCTAATGTATACTAGGAAATTCAGATATTTAAGTCTTGGGCCTAGAAAATAAGTCGAAAGTGGCTCGAGGATTCTTTGCTAAAATTGGATAGCTCAAATCTTTTTTTCAAAACGTTCATAACTTCTTCATCTCAACTCGGAATTAATCACCTTTCTTATTGCACGTACTAGACTTCAAGGGCTACCTTTTGTTAAAAGGGCATACTCAAATTCCTTTCCAATTATTTGTCTTGATTTTTTCTAAGTTGAGGAATCCATTTTTCCAGTTTTGGTGCTTTGACTTATACTGATATTTTTGACTTCTTGGCTTGTCTCGATCTCGTTTCCTTTCAAATTGATCTTAAAACACATGAAATCTTCAATACTAGCTAAGAACTCGATATTTGCTATCTCAGGAATAAATCCCAAATTTTAATCACAAAACAACCCAAAATTATTTCTCGCGAGTATTAAATTATCACATAAGATGAAACATCAGAACCCCCAACTCAAAGCATTGTCATCCTGGATAATGTAAGCACAAAAGTAAGAACCAAGAATCATAAGTATCATATACAAGCATGGATGACTAATAAGTAGTGTTCTAAAAAGCGCTAGGCGCTAGACGGGTGGTCGATCACCTTCGAGCGCCTAGGAGACTAGGCAGAAGCCTAGCGGAGTTTAGAAGTTTTCTTCATAGGCGGTTTTGAATTTTATATATGAATTTTATATGTTATTAGTTTATTTATTTTTTAAATCCACACAAAATACTATAAAGAATAAGAAAACACATTTGAAAAAAAAAATCACAAAATTATGTATTATTTCTTAGATACATAATTTATACAATTTAGGTGAATGATAATCAATCATATTTAAAAAAATTATTTGGGTTTATATAATTTTTGTCTTAAAAAATGGAATTTTAATTTTTTGATTAAAAAATGGAATTTTCAATTTTTTGTGTAAAAATAATGGATTTATTTTTTAGCCTCCAGATCGCCTAGCGGACGCCTAAGCCCGCTTGGGACGGCTTGGAGGTCGCTTGGGCCATTTCTGAAAGGTTGACTACCTTCTAGCACATATTTGCCGCCTAGGCCGATATTGAGAACAAAGCTCATAAGTAATGTAAAAGACAACTTCTTATAAAGTTCATGCAAAAGTGCTTAACCACAAAATGCTTTCTTACAAATAATCAATAATCTCAAAATATCACAAAAACTTAGCTTCACAATACAAAAGATCGTTATTGCTTGACTCGAAGTGGTGGCGATAGGATGATCATCAACCCTTCTATGTTGTCTAATGGTTAACTCATTTTCTTTCTTTTTGCTTAATTGTTACTTAACCACATATCTAAAGATCATAAGGACTTTTCGGTTATAATGTAAGGCTTGAGTGAGGTAATATATATACGTGCTTACTTATTTTTTGTGTATGGTTTCATGCTTACTTATTTTTTGAGTTATCCATTGGTTTCAATTTCAAATCTGAATCGTTCTCATCCCTAGTCAAAACCAAAAAAAGGATACAAGAGCATATTTTGGAATTTACTTACATGGATCTATGCATTAGATAAAGACTATATACAAAGCACATAATATGTCAATATATCACTAAAAGTTCAAAAGCCAATTAGTTTCTAAATTCAAATGAGAGCACGCAATAAACTCAAGAAGGCTAGGTTATAGGATGGTTGTTGGATTGGGACTCTGTTTATATTTTAACATACCTAAAACCTATCAATTAATCATAAAATTGTCACACATTTAAGGTCAAAAGGACTTTTTAGGATGCGATGATAGTCTTAGGTATATAATGGATAAGATATATACAATATAAGTAAGATCAAGGGGCTTAACATACATAACCAATCAAAACATCAAAAGAACGTAAGTCTCTCTCATTGTTGATTTATTGTGCTCACCCATGCCTTCCATTTGTAAGATTACTCAAAATTCCCCCAAGTACATAGTACATACATCACTCAATGGGGCAATTATAAAGAAAGACCTCAATAACATATATAGGGTTGTAAACGAGTCGAGCCGAGCCGAATACTAGATGTACATGCTTGTGTTGGCATATAGCCTCCCTAATTAGGTGTTTTAATGTGACAAATCCTCTTGTGTTTAGTGTGCTATTTTCTCTTGTTATTAACATTCTTTCTTGCACTATATTTCATCAAAAAGCTCTTTCATATTTATGTTGTTTAAACTTAATTGTTTTATCTTAGAATCTTATTCTCATACAAATGCTATTAACCATATCTCTTTGTTATTGAGAATTTTCCTTAGTGTTCAAACTTCAAAGATTCTTAGAATATTGTTTACAACAACTTTCATGAAGAGGTATTATTGATCAAAGTCATTTCCTTCAAAGTTTACTAGGCGCGGTACACCGCTACGGTATACCGGACCAAGCGCGGACCAGGGCGCGGTATAGAGGACTAGCCCGACCAGTAAGCAAGAAAATTAAACACTGAAGCGCGGTACACCGCTGCGGTATACCGCAAAGAAGGGTTTTCTGCACAAAAGCCAAGTCATAAGAAATATATCCGTTGGGAGATTAATAGATCCGTTAGACTCAAACCTTATGACCGTTGGGAGCTATTTTCTGCTATAAATTGAAGCTCTTTGAAGGCTACAACTACACCAACTAATTACAAACATTAAGGGGCTTAATTGCTATCATTCAAGAAGGTGTCAAGAGCTATACATAGTCAAATTCAATCTTAGTGAGCTTATAAATCCTTTCAAGGAGTTAATCAATTAAGCCACAAGATTCTATCCACTCAAGAAGGAGTATACAAGCTTATAGTCATATCCACTCTTTAGGAGTTTTAGAAACAAGCTTTAATTAGCAAACCTTTAAACACTTTGTTGCTATCCTCTTAAGTCTAGGTCTTGTAATAGATAGATTAAGAGAGAATTCAAGTATAGGGAGTATACTTGGTGTCCTTGTGTTGTGATTACGCAAGTGGTGTGTCCTTCGTGTTATCGAAGAGTTTGTAAAGGTTATTGTGTTCTCGACCCGGTTAAGAGAGACACGGGAGCTTAGTGAAAAGCTTGAAATCCTAAGGAGGCTTCCTTAGGTAGTGGATGTAGGGAAACCGAACCACTATAAATCGTGTGTATCTTTCTATCCCTACTCTATTTACTTTCAGCACTCTATATGTTTGATTATATGCTTGCATGAGTTCTTTGATATTGTTTATCTAGGATATCCAACATATAGTTTTCTAGAGTAGTTTAAGATATTGGATTAGCTTTATACTAGTTATACTTTTATATCAAACCTTATTCTTTTCATTGCATGATCCTATAAGTGTTTGATTTTATTAGTGACCTAGTAGTCTTTCTCTTAAACTTATTATTGTCCAAAAGATTTTTAATTAGGCATTATCTTATTAGTAATCCTATTCACCCCCCCTCTAGGACTTTCAATTGGTATCAGAGCCTAACTCTACGTGAATAGCTTAATCGTTAGTAGAGTAAACGATATGGAATTTAATCTTTTGGAAAGTTCGTCTTCTACACGACCTCCACTTTTTGTAGGAACTTACTATTTCGCTTGGAGAACAAAAATGGAGGAATTTATCAAAAACGAAGATCCCGATCAATGGAGAATTGTAAAAGAAGGTCCATTTATCCCTTATAAAGAAGAGTTAAATGAAGAAGGAGTTCTCAAGCTAAGTCAAGAAGAAAAAGATTTTGATGAACTCACCATTGAGGAAAAGGCTAAGCTCACTCAAAATGCAAAACCAATGTACACTCTCATTCGTGGAATTTCCGAAGAAATATTCACAAAAATGTTAGATTGTAAAACCGCAAAAGAGCTTTGGAATCGTTTGGAGTTTATATATGGAATTGTCGAAAACAATGAAGAAGAAGAAGTCTCAATCCATAATGAATCTCAAAACGATTTTAAACCTAATCATGAGGTAGCACTTTATCCTAACTCTTTGTCTCTTCCTTATAATTATTGTGATATTAGACAAATTTCATCCCTTCTCAAAATCCTTGACTCTCAAATCCATTTAAATAATCTTTTGTTAAAAAAGGGTAATATTGAGCCAAAGAAGTGTTTTAAATGTTTTATTACCTTGGATGATATTCTTGGCAATACTAAAAACCCATGTTTTGAAAACATTTTTATCTTTAACAAATGGAAACATCCTTTGAAGAAAAACATAGAAGGTTTTAAAAAATTGGATGAAGCTTTTTCCCTTGCTCTTGATGCTTTAAAAAATCATCCTTTCTCAAATGTCACTCCTTTTGATCCAAATGATTTTTTCAAAGAAAAGTTATATGTTAGTGATAATTTGGATATTGGAGAAAATGGGGAAACTTCTTGTTCAAAACCTCTACATGGGTACTCTATTCAAAAAGGAAGTTATTGCAACTATTGTGGTAAACCCGGTCATCATGCTTCTACATGTCATTACCATGAACAACTTATTAGTGGTTCTTTGATACCTTCATGGGAAAAACCAATATGGATCGTGACAAATGCTAACAACATTTCCGGATCCATTCCACCTCGGTTACCATAGTAATATGCATTGAAGGTGTTGAGCGTCAAGAAAATGGAATTTCATGCAATAGGACGTTCAAACCTCATAAAAGGAAAATACGGTGAAATTCTTTCCTCTCTTGTGTTTTTGTTTATGTTTTTATTGTGTTTTATGTGTTTTATCAACTTGTGATGCTATCTTGAAGTTCTTGACCTTTTTCATGCCTTAGTTTTGCTTTATTCTTGCATAGGGTCTTTTTGCACTTTTAGAAAACTTAGGGTCTTTTGTGAAATCAACTGTTATATGCGTTTTTAGCTTCTCCTTGGCTTTTCTTTTCAAAACAAAGATGCTTAAAATTATTTTATATCATTCCGAGTCTTTTGGGGAAGTTTCGATTGTGTTTCGGGAATATTTTTATTGTGCAAAACGAGGCCTTGTGCGGTGCACCGGACGAATCCCGCGGTACACCGCACGTAAGGGTTTTGACTGTTTTAAAGACCCGTTTTTCTGCAAATCTTCTTCATTCTTTCAAAACTCCTTCTCCTCTCCTCCTCTTTGGCGATTTCCGGCCACCCACCTCCGGTTCCACCACCAAAAACACCCTCCTTCACCACTAAATATCACTCCTACTTCATTACCCATCTCATTACTCACCATGGTTAGAACAAAATCAATTGCTAACAAGAAAAAGGCTTCCACCGGAGCCTCCTCAAGCCGCCACCGTGAACCTTCTCCGGCGAAGTCACCATCACCACCACCACCACCACTTCGGCCATTCGATGTTCTACCGGGAAGAATAATTTGTCCTTCGGCCTTTCCCTCGGGTGATGATTCTCTCTTTAATTTGTTTTCATTTCAACAATTTCATCACATATTTGCTTTTTCGGGTAGTCATTTGGCAACCGGGTTAATCGAAGATTTTTATACGAATTTTGAATTTAATCATGCTAATACTTCGGTTAAATCAATTGTTTCGGGTACCGTTATTCGGTTAAAATTGAATGCTTTATGCTCTAAATTTGATGTACCCTCGGTTGGTTTTAGCGGGTTTTGGTCTAGTGGTTGGGATAATTCGAACATTGATATTGTTGCTCAAAATGAAGTGAATGAGTTCGTTAATAGTAGAATGATTATTGCGGATGGAAATTGGAATATTCGTAACTTTGACCCGGAATTTATCGTGGCCCACAAGTTTCTTATCTCGGCCGTTATTCCGAAAGATAAGCATGATGCCAAACTTATCCCGTATGAAGCTTATCTTCTATTCTTGATCTTCTCCAAACAACCGATAAACATCATTGCTATTATGCTAAAATGGATGAATCACGCTCGTGCCTCTCGGGATAAAGTCCCCTACGGTATATTTCTATCCAAAATCTTTGAGATTAATGATATTTCGTTTGGAGGAACTAATGTGAAACCGATGAATAAGTCTTGGAGTTTTGATTATCTTACTATCCTTAGAATGAAATTTGTTATCTATAACAACTCATATGTTCCTATCTCCACTATTAATCGTATCTCGGATGTCACTATTCGTAATCGTATTCTTGAAGCTAGAAAGCGCAATGATGGTCCAATGCTTGAGTCTCTAATTTTAGTAGATAACCCGGATCAAGAAAACCCAATTCCAAATGAGCCCACTCCTAGCCAACCCATCAATGTTAACCCTCCTAATCCATCCGGTTTCGAAAGTGCTATGTCTCGCTTTATGGATTATATAGGTAGTAAATTTGTGGCTTTGGAAGATAAAATAGAAAGTAAATTTGGGGTTTTGGAAGAAAAGATTGGGAATCTTGCGAATGAGCTCTCATGTATAAGAGGTGATGTTTCGTGCATTCGCGATGATATTGGGAATAGTAGACGATCTAGGAGCCGATCTCCTCGTGATAACCGTTAATTCATCATGGTTTGGTGTTTGGTGCTTGGTGTTTGGTGGTTGAATTCATGTTTTAATCCTTCTTGGTGGTTTATGTGTCTTTACTTGCTTATGTGTTTTTATTAGAACTTGTTTTATGGATGTTTATGCTTTTAAGTTTTTATGGGTCCGTGTTTTGGACATCTAGGATATTGCTACTTTGGTTTAATTGTCTTTTATGTTAGGATGCTAAATGTTTTATTTGGATAATTGGTTAAACTAGTTTCTATCATGATTATTCTTGCTTATGATCCTTGATTTGATGTTACTAACATGCTCTTTGATGATTATAGGTACTTCTTGATATTGCTCCTTAGTCCCTATAGTTAATCTTTTTAGCTTTGTTCCAAAAAGTTTGATATTTGCATTTTGGTTCCAAATAGATTTTTTCAAAATTGCGTTTAGACCCCAAAGTTTTGAAAAATACATCTTGACCCCTTGTTTTTCAAAAAAATACATTTTACCCCTAAACTTTCTTCAAAATGTTTTCAAGTGTTCTTTTTAGGGTAAAATTGTCAATCAAACTTTTTCAAAATTAAAACAAAATCTATGCACTTTGTAAGGGGGAGACTTTGTTTAAAATTTTAAAAACTCAAATGCTTACTAATCTTTTATTTCTTATATTGCTACTAATTGTTTGTGTCATTAGAAAGCATTTGAAATGAACATGTATCAATCAAGGAGTTGGTAAATATCTCTATCCTTTACTTTTATCTATCTTTGTGCATCACCTTCTTAAAATCGTTTTTTTATCTAAAACTCTTGCACTCTCTATCATTGTTTTAAATCTATTCACTCGAGTTGTCTTTGCTCTTCTACTCTTAGTTGTTTTTACCCCGTCTTTTTGATGAAGACAAAGGGGGAGAAATATTATGTGCACTAAAACTTTCAAAACTTGCACGTTTTAAACACTCACAAATGCTTTTCAAAACTTATGCTTATTGTGAGGGGGAGCTTTATTTCATTGTGCTTAAACCTTTATATCTTTCCTAAGGTGTTTTAGTGAAGGATTTGTCATCATCAAAAAGGGGGAGATTGTTGGCATATAGCCTCCCTAATTAGGTGTTTTAATGTGACAAATCCTCTTGTGTTTAGTGTGCTATTGGTGGTCCTTTGTGTGTTCTAAATAAATGCAAATAATAATCGAACCACAACCGCAAGTGTACGGTTGTCCCAAGTAGTAATTCTGATAATCAGATTCGTTCCAAGGACGGATGGTTGATCACAATGTCTATGCAAATAGTGATTGATGCACTTATGAAAATAAAAGAGGATAATTTGTTTGTTTTGGTTTTGTGATTTATTACTAAATAAATGAAAGACAAAATAATAATGCAAGTAAAAAGCTAAAACGCAAGTAAAATGAGTGAAAACGCAAGTATGAGCAAGTAGTACTTGAGAGACACAAGGGTTTTCCTAACTATCATTCATTTCATACATTGTTTAAGGGACAAATTCGTAAATTGGTATTGGTCGGGATTCTATAATCTCCTTACCCCCGTCAGGGTGGACTAAGGAGCAACTATCAAATGCTACAAACCCCGTCAGGGTGATTATAGTCCACTCTCAAGTGTTAAAATGTTCATTACCCAATAGGCCATAGGTTTAATTAAGCTCGTCAGAGTCAATAATTTCTAACCTACATTCATTAACTAGTTCGGTACCTAAACCCCCCGTCAAGGTGATCCAATCGCCACTAATTGGAATAGCCTAGATACTAAATCCTATCATTGGTTAATTACGTCAATAATAGTAATTAAAATGCAAATTAAAGAAAAATACAATTTACCCAATTTGATTTAAATAATAAATATCCCAAATTCAAATGTATAGAATGAAATCAAATTGGGATTAACCCATTATGCGTTCTCAAGCACTATGAATTGTTTAGCTCATATTAAAAAGAAAAACTAAATTAAAATAAATGGAATTCATAATTGATTACAAATAAAAGATAAAAGAAACCTAATTTCCGGAATTGGAATGACTGAGAACGGAGCTATAGACCCACTCCAGCTCTAGCAGCTTCTTCTTCCTTCCTTCTGTTGCTTCTCTCTGGTGTTTTTAATTGTAAAGAATGAATTGTCTGAAAAATAGAAGTCCAGACCTCCTTTTATAATAAGAAAAACGGATTAGGGCTTGGACCAGAAAATAAAAGCCTAATTAAATGTCCAAGCCCACTTTCTAAGCCCAAAATCCCGTAACTGATGACAGGCCTTCACTAAAACTGCTTTTCCCGATGCGTTACAACTCCGATTGACCTCATTCCAGTTGCTAAAGTTCCGTACTTCGATAAGGAACATAATCTCTTTAAAGGTCAGCGGCTCAATCAACTCTTAAGCACCTCGAAAACAGCAATCAATGGCCTGAAAAATGGATTTTCAGCTCTAAAAATAATATCTTCGGGATTTCTCTTCAAGTCTTGACTCTATCTTTTAATCTTTGACTTTATCTTCGGATTCCTTTCCTAGCTAACATCTAAAAACCTGTAAACTTTACACTAAAAATACCAATATTACGCGCAAAAGTTTAATAATTCAAAAATGCTAGAAATAAAAAGGGAAATCCGAAATATTGCATATTTAGTCCAAAAGTCTATCGAATTAATTAAAATAACACCAAAAATGATGTCTCCTAAGGGTCTAAAATAAGAACAATTAAGGAGACATCAAGACCCCCAACTCAAACCTTTGTCGTCCCGACAAAGCAAAACAAAATAAAACGAGGGGTAGAAGCAAACGTATAAACACATAGAAGCTAGCAAATAAACCCTAAAGCAATTCTTAAGATAAATCTCATATAGACAAACTTTAAAAACTAACATCTACATACACTAATCATGCAACATCAAACATAAATAATCTCAATCATAAAATTAAAGTCGCAATGCTTGAAGGTTACACTTGTACTCATCTCTGTATGATGGCTATAGGGTGGTCATTAATCCTAACTCGCTTTGAACGCTCCACCTAGTCTATTCCCTATCAACAGAATCATAAATTCACTATGCACTTAGGAATCACGAGGTCTTTACGGTTATAATATTGGCTTAAGGACGGGTATGGATGTATATTTGGTAAATTTGAAGTGAGCTTTTGGCTCTCTCCTCACTTACCATCAACATTGTCCTCGAGCTTGAGTTAACGCTCAAAAAGATGTTCTCACTCACCCATTACGCAACAATTTAGCGTCCCATGTCTACCCACTATAAACTAGATGATTTTCAGAAGAATTCCACTTTGCCGGATGTTTTATTCATACTTTTCTTTTTCTTTTCTATTCTCTTTTTCTTCTTCTTTTTTTTGTACAGAGGCAAACCGGGTACCCGGATTTTGGAAACCGGGTCCCCGGATCCTACTGTATTGATTTTCAAAAAATTTCATTTTTTTCTTTCTTTTTCATTTTTCTTCATTCCCGGCAAAGGGTTACAAGTATATATCATCTGCAATTTGTGCTACAATACAAAGCACATCAATCCCAACCCATTAAAGTCCCCATATGTGGTCCCACCACCCCAAACTCAAGCTCGAGACATGTCTCAGGATTGTGATTCAAGTGCGGGTCATATGGTCATGCCTAACAATCTAAGGGATAATGGCTTATATCGTGGCTACAAATAAAAGGCTAAAGGCTCAAAGTGGGCTAAGACGGATAATAATTCATTCAAGGGATAGAAAGCTAAAAGGCACAAATGGCTAACAAAGAACTGCCCCTATCATTTTCCTAAGTACATAGCTTGTCTTTAGTTCATATCTAGGTGGGTTCTCTACTAATTAGGATTTCACGTTCTACACACCAAACATATTCCTTGAGTACAAGCTTACTTCATTTGCATTGTTCATTAATTTTTCCTATTAATTACCTATGTTCGCATGCAATTGTAAGTGCGTTTTATGTTAATCCCTAAAGTTCACTATTTACTATCATTGATTCATCAAAAGTATGCTTAAAGGGACATTTAAAATCTTCTACAGTCAAACGCAACTCCGAAAATTATTTTATTGAAAGCAGATAAAACACATAACACATAAAAACTGGGATGAGGCAACGAACCCCACCCCAAACTCAAAAATGAGTCGTGTCCCCACGACTCGAAAGGACTCAAAGCAATAAAATAATATACACTAAATGAGAAGGATTAGAAAACGTATCTGAACCAGCTCGAGGCTGGTTTTCGGTGTTGCGTCCATGAACTTTATCTCGCGTCTAGACATCATAAGTTGTTCTTTGAACAAATAAAGTTCAACTTGTTTGTAACGTTTCCCAAAATATCAATCATCGCATCCTGATTCTCTTTCAACACCTTGATTTTCGATTCCAACTCAGTATCGGATCATCTTCTTCCTCACTTTCAGGTTCCTCAATCACTTTCCTCTCCTTCGGATTAGCTTCAATCGTAACCTTGTGTTTGAATGCGAATTAGGAATCCCAAGAGCTTGTTCTTGAACGGCACCAAAAGTGTTATTTCTTGGATAATTCCTTCGATAAGCACATATGACAACGGTTTTGATAGGCATCTCTTTCCACCCCAAACTCAAAACTTCAAATAGTGAGAAGCTAAGGCTTAGAACTTTGATGTTTTGAGGCTTAAGACTTTAAGATTATGGTGGAATATGAGATGGGTAAAGGCTAATTGATGTGGGAGAAGAGGGAATTGGATTTAATTTGAAGCTTGGATGAAGAACAATTGGAGAAAAGTGGGAATTTTATCGTATTTTGGATAGGAGAGGAGTTGATTGTATGCTTTTGTGGTGAAAGAGAGTAAGATTTGAGGATTGTGTGGTTGTAGCTGATGATGTTCATGAAATTCTGGGTTTTGGGAGTGTTTTTGGAGGCTGGGTTAAGTACGGAGGTAAAAATATAGGGCTAAAAAGCTGAAAAACGGACTGGGCACAGATGCAAACCGGGTCCCCGGTTTCGAAAATCCGGGTTCCCGGTTCCGCGTCGCTGTGACGGCGCGGAAAAAAAAAAATAAAAATACTCTTTTTTTTTTTTTTTTTTTTTTTTTTTTTTTTTTTTTTTTTTTTTTTTTTTTTTTTATCCCAAGACGCGCCAAACCGCTGGACTCCAAGACGCAGGGTCAGAAATTCTGCTCGCCGAAACCGGGTACCCGGTTTTGCCAAATGCGGGTGCCCGGAATTTGTCGATGGCGCGAGTCAAAACGCGCCAAAACGCCACCTCTGAAAACGCTGGACCAGACTTGAGGAGAATTACAGCTCCGAAACCGGGTACCCGGTTTTGCCAAATGCGGGTACCCGGATTTGTGTCGATGCGCGAATCAAAACGCACGAAAAACGCAATCACCAAAACGCTGGGTCAGAGGACTTCGAGGTTACAGCACCACAATCCGGGCGCCCGGTTTCGAAAATCCGGGTACCCGGTTTAGGCGCTGTAACATGCGCCTAGACACCAACGTTGCGTGTGAAAAGGATGGTACCAGCTCCAAAACCGGGTTCCCGGTTTTGTGAAACCGGGTACCCGGTTTCTCCTGGACATCCAACCTCTTTTTCTTCTATTTTCGCCAATTCGACCCCAAACTCAAGTCCTTTTTACCCCTGAAATCATCAAAAACAACTACCCTTCCTCATTTCTTAATAATAAACACTAAAATTACGAAAATCAAACTAATCTAAAATGCAAAAATTTAAAAACTCAGCTAATATACAAGTAATTGGCTTTTGTTTAACGTCGTTAAGCTCGACGGGTTACCTCAATCATTAGTCATTGACATAACCTCCCCAGCAGTGAGTGAGGTTGTCAATATTTGCAAGTCGAAATTTGCATCCCTTCGCTTTTATGCCCACTAGTTTGTCTGAGATAATCTGTGCGACCATGAATGGTCCTATCCAAGAACTTTTTGATTCACGTACCTTTGGGCGGGGGTTCGGTTTCTTCATAGCTACTTCTTCACCTACTTTGAACCCCTTTTTCTTTCTCTCTTTCTTAGGTTCCTTCGGAACCTTCGTGGCACGTGCTTTCTCTTTCTTCTTCGCATGATTGAGTTGTGGATCCTTGGGGTATGGAGGAGCTTTAATTGGTGGTTTCTTTCGTAGCTCTTTCTCCTCCACCCCTAAAGTTTCCACAACACTAATTGGCTTTGTTCTTACCGGTTCCATTACATCTACACGAAAACATTCATCCTTGGAATCCGGAAACTTCATAGGCCTGAACACGTTGAATTTCACCTCTTCGTCTTGGATCCTCATAATCATTTCTCCATTTTCTACATCAATAAGGGTACGCCCCGTGGCTAGGAATGGTCTTCCCAAAATAATGGGGACATTCCTATCCGCGTCGTAATCAAGAATAACGAAATCAGCGGGAAAAATTAACGTACCTGCCTTAACGAGGACATCTTCGATTCGGCCTTCCGGATGTGCAAGAGATCGATCCGCCATTTGCAAAACCATAGAAGTGGGTCTTGCTTCAATATTAAGCTTATCAAAGACTGATTTGGGCATCAAATTGATGCTTGCACCCAAATCACATAGCGCTTTTCCTTTCCACTCATTACCAATAGATATCGGAATTGTAAAGCTCCCAGGATCAACTAACTTTGGAGGTAATTTACCTTGACAAATAGCACTACATTCCTCAGGAAGACCAATCATCTCATTATCACAATATGGCCGTTTGTTGGTGAGGGCTTTCTTCAGAAACTTAGCATACTTGGGTACATCTCGAATAGCTTCTAACAACGGAATATTTATGCTAAGACCCCTTATTTTGTTAAAGAATTTTTGATACTCACCCATATCACCTTTCTTTTGAACTCTCGATGGAAATGGTGGAGGTGGACGATTGATTATAGTCTCATCTTTCTTTTTCGGAACCTCAACAGGCTTCTCCACTTCTTCTACTTCAACTTCTTTATCTTTATTCACCACCTCTTTTTCTTTTCTAACTTCTTTTTCTTTCATAACCGGAAAAGGAGGTGGAGGAAGGTTCTTACCACTTCTAAGATTAATAACTTTACAATCTTCGATTTGTAACGGATTCTCAGTATCACTAGGAAGTTGTCCTTGCTGACGTTGATTGAGCTGTTTATTGATTTGACTCAGCTGATTTTGGAACATCTTCATATTTGCTTCAAGTGCATTTTGTCTTTCTATAGCTGCGTTCTGACGTTCTATCGCTGCATCCTGACGTTCCATCGCTGCGTTCTGACGTTCCATTGCTTGTGCTTGTAGAGCGATTAAACTTTCAACTGTTTTCTGAAGGGTATTTGCTCCTTCTTGTGGATGGGCAGGTAAAGCTTTCTGGTTCAAATTCTCATCATAAGTATTCTGAGGAGCTTGTCTCTGTACATAATTTTGATTCTGTCCTCCTTGATAGTTATTGTGTGGTCTAGGATTATAGTTGTCACCTTGGGGACGCGGCTGATACGCATGTGTAGGATTGGCTGCCCCATTAGGATTCGAATATTGAAACCCAGGATGGTTTCTGTTAGGCTGATACCCATTACCACTCGCATTAAAATTACCTCTGTTAGACATGAACATCACTGATTCTTGATTACTCG
The DNA here is from genome assembly GCA_029959085.1 of Nemophila menziesii. NCBI lineage: Eukaryota > Viridiplantae > Streptophyta > Magnoliopsida > Boraginales > Hydrophyllaceae > Nemophila > Nemophila menziesii. The sequence goes on along the minus strand of JARWIR010000001.1, from coordinate 119,903,930 downwards.
GACAATTCTCCTCATCATGATCATCAACTCTACAAATCGAACACATATAAACCTCTTGTGCAGCATGCACAGCTACTCTCTTACCCGAAAATCCTTCTTTTACAGCTAAAGTAAGCTGCTTCAATTGTTGCTCCAAAGTGTTTTGAATTTTTGTCTCAAAGGTAGCAAGTTTCTCTTCTATGTTAACATTATTAACTCCCTTGACTGGTGTTCTTACTGAGCTCCACCCAACTTCATTCTTGACTGTTCTCTCTAAAATAATGTTGGCATGAGCGGGTTGAACTTGAAGAAAACCTGCTCCACATAGCGTATCCAATTTCTCTCTTGAAATTCCATCAAGGCCTCTATAAAAGATCTTTAACTGTTGTTGTTCTGAAAAGCCATGATTAGGAACTTTACGCAAACACATCTGAAATCTTGTCCAACTCCTACCCACAGTTTCCTCATACTCTTGACGGAATTGTGTCAATTCTAGTTCAGCATCTAACCTCATGTTACTTGGGTAATACCTGTTGAAAAACGCGGCTTCCAATTGATCCCAATTGGTTATCTTCGTCGGATCTTGTGTATCATGCCATTCACTTGCTCCATCAATAACAAAAAATTTAAACACAGCGTAGTACATCTGTTCTTTTGAAACTCCTTGTGTGATGTAAGAATCACATATCTGTTTGAATTTTTGTATCGCTCTAAGAGGATCTTCCGATGGTCTTCCGCGAAAATTTCCAAAGTTTTGGAACTGAGCTAGCATACCCGAATCTGGACGGAATCTCGGAACATTAATATCTGGAGCACCTACTCCTATAGCTGGAGCGCGGAATGGAACTTCTGGAGGGCCATTAGTGAACCAAGGATCTTGATTCATCACGATTTGAGCTTGTCCGTTATTGTTCTGAATATTAACGTTCTCCATTTGGTGAATTAATTCTTCTACTTCTGAGGATTCTTGTTCTTTCCTTCTCTTGTTAGCAAGTCTGATTAATGATTCTGGATTATTAAGGATCGGAGGTGTTGGCTCTAGATCCTTAAAGAGTCTCCTTCGCATACACCAAACCTAAAAACCTGAGAAAACTAAACAAGCAAAAAGCGTAAAACTGATAAAAACAAAAATAAAAATAAATGCAACTATCACTAAAGGATAAACACCGTGGTCACACGCTACCGTCCCCGGCAGCGGCGCCAAAAACTTGGTGGTCCTTTGTGTGTTCTAAATAAATGCAAATAATAATCGAACCACAACCGCAAGTGTACGGTTGTCCCAAGTAGTAATTCTGATAATCAGATTCGTTCCAAGGACGGATGGTTGATCACAATGTCTATGCAAATAGTGATTGATGCACTTATGAAAATAAAAGAGGATAATTTGTTTGTTTTGGTTTTGTGATTTATTACTAAATAAATGAAAGACAAAATAATAATGCAAGTAAAAAGCTAAAACGCAAGTAAAATGAGTGAAAACGCAAGTATGAGCAAGTAGTACTTGAGAGACACAAGGGTTTTCCTAACTATCATTCATTTCATACATTGTTTAAGGGACAAATTCGTAAATTGGTATTGGTCGGGATTCTATAATCTCCTTACCCCCGTCAGGGTGGACTAAGGAGCAACTATCAAATGCTACAAACCCCGTCAGGGTGATTATAGTCCACTCTCAAGTGTTAAAATGTTCATTACCCAATAGGCCATAGGTTTAATTAAGCTCGTCAGAGTCAATAATTTCTAACCTACATTCATTAACTAGTTCGGTACCTAAACCCCCCGTCAAGGTGATCCAATCGCCACTAATTGGAATAGCCTAGATACTAAATCCTATCATTGGTTAATTACGTCAATAATAGTAATTAAAATGCAAATTAAAGAAAAATACAATTTACCCAATTTGATTTAAATAATAAATATCCCAAATTCAAATGTATAGAATGAAATCAAATTGGGATTAACCCATTATGCGTTCTCAAGCACTATGAATTGTTTAGCTCATATTAAAAAGAAAAACTAAATTAAAATAAATGGAATTCATAATTGATTACAAATAAAAGATAAAAGAAACCTAATTTCCGGAATTGGAATGACTGAGAACGGAGCTATAGACCCACTCCAGCTCTAGCAGCTTCTTCTTCCTTCCTTCTGTTGCTTCTCTCTGGTGTTTTTAATTGTAAAGAATGAATTGTCTGAAAAATAGAAGTCCAGACCTCCTTTTATAATAAGAAAAACGGATTAGGGCTTGGACCAGAAAATAAAAGCCTAATTAAATGTCCAAGCCCACTTTCTAAGCCCAAAATCCCGTAACTGATGACAGGCCTTCACTAAAACTGCTTTTCCCGATGCGTTACAACTCCGATTGACCTCATTCCAGTTGCTAAAGTTCCGTACTTCGATAAGGAACATAATCTCTTTAAAGGTCAGCGGCTCAATCAACTCTTAAGCACCTCGAAAACAGCAATCAATGGCCTGAAAAATGGATTTTCAGCTCTAAAAATAATATCTTCGGGATTTCTCTTCAAGTCTTGACTCTATCTTTTAATCTTTGACTTTATCTTCGGATTCCTTTCCTAGCTAACATCTAAAAACCTGTAAACTTTACACTAAAAATACCAATATTACGCGCAAAAGTTTAATAATTCAAAAATGCTAGAAATAAAAAGGGAAATCCGAAATATTGCATATTTAGTCCAAAAGTCTATCGAATTAATTAAAATAACACCAAAAATGATGTCTCCTAAGGGTCTAAAATAAGAACAATTAAGGAGACATCAGCTATTTTCTCTTGTTATTAACATTCTTTCTTGCACTATATTTCATCAAAAAGCTCTTTCATATTTATGTTGTTTAAACTTAATTGTTTTATCTTAGAATCTTATTCTCATACAAATGCTATTAACCATATCTCTTTGTTATTGAGAATTTTCCTTAGTGTTCAAACTTCAAAGATTCTTAGAATATTGTTTACAACAACTTTCATGAAGAGGTATTATTGATCAAAGTCATTTCCTTCAAAGTTTACTAGGCGCGGTACACCGCTACGGTATACCGGACCAAGCGCGGACCAGGGCGCGGTATAGAGGACTAGCCCGACCAGTAAGCAAGAAAATTAAACACTGAAGCGCGGTACACCGCTGCGGTATACCGCAAAGAAGGGTTTTCTGCACAAAAGCCAAGTCATAAGAAATATATCCGTTGGGAGATTAATAGATCCGTTAGACTCAAACCTTATGACCGTTGGGAGCTATTTTCTGCTATAAATTGAAGCTCTTTGAAGGCTACAACTACACCAACTAATTACAAACATTAAGGGGCTTAATTGCTATCATTCAAGAAGGTGTCAAGAGCTATACATAGTCAAATTCAATCTTAGTGAGCTTATAAATCCTTTCAAGGAGTTAATCAATTAAGCCACAAGATTCTATCCACTCAAGAAGGAGTATACAAGCTTATAGTCATATCCACTCTTTAGGAGTTTTAGAAACAAGCTTTAATTAGCAAACCTTTAAACACTTTGTTGCTATCCTCTTAAGTCTAGGTCTTGTAATAGATAGATTAAGAGAGAATTCAAGTATAGGGAGTATACTTGGTGTCCTTGTGTTGTGATTACGCAAGTGGTGTGTCCTTCGTGTTATCGAAGAGTTTGTAAAGGTTATTGTGTTCTCGACCCGGTTAAGAGAGACACGGGAGCTTAGTGAAAAGCTTGAAATCCTAAGGAGGCTTCCTTAGGTAGTGGATGTAGGGAAACCGAACCACTATAAATCGTGTGTATCTTTCTATCCCTACTCTATTTACTTTCAGCACTCTATATGTTTGATTATATGCTTGCATGAGTTCTTTGATATTGTTTATCTAGGATATCCAACATATAGTTTTCTAGAGTAGTTTAAGATATTGGATTAGCTTTATACTAGTTATACTTTTATATCAAACCTTATTCTTTTCATTGCATGATCCTATAAGTGTTTGATTTTATTAGTGACCTAGTAGTCTTTCTCTTAAACTTATTATTGTCCAAAAGATTTTTAATTAGGCATTATCTTATTAGTAATCCTATTCACCCCCCCTCTAGGACTTTCAGCTTGTTTGTTTAATTTCTTGAGCCGAGCCAAGCTCAAATTTAAACGAGCCAGGCAGAGCCGAACTCAATTTTTAACGAGCCGAGCTCGAGCTTCCAGTGATCCAAATCAGAAATGTTAGAACTTGTTTGTTTAACTTGTAGGATATACTTTTTTTTAGAGTCGAGTACAAGTTTCTCTTGAAAAATTAGATTTTATGGTTGAAATAGGACTTTCATGAATGGTTGGTATATGATGGAGTGTGTGGTATGAAAATATGAAACATAACATCAATGAAAAAATAAATGTCTAACGATATTAAAATATTCAATTTGATATTGAAGGTTTAATAATATATTAATATGTAGATAATATATTAATTTATTATCTTTATAATTATAAACGAGCTCACGAGCCGAGCTCGAGCAGGCTCGTTTATTTATCGAGTTTAAAATGAAGCTTGAGCTTGAGCTTGTTTATATTCGAGCCGATCTCGAACGAGCATTTCTCCGAGCCGAGCTAGAGCTGCTCGCGAGCGGCTTGGTTCATTTGCAGCCTTAAACATATACAATCTAATTAAAAGGCCTCTTACTAAGCAGCCCATTACATCCCAACTAAAAAAAACTACCTAAAACCCCCTCTCTTTACCCCTTATTACAGTAAACCCAAAAAACCCAAAACAAAACACAATATAGGTAATGGGAAGTCAGATCCCTATTCCACTTATCTATCCCTATTCTCTCTCCTTCATTCAATACTCTCTCTCTCTCTTGACAAGAAAATCGTCGCCGCCTTGGATCTTTCTTCACCACCACCAACCGTCGCTGACACAAGAAAACCGTCGCCTTTGTGGCCCGTTCTCCACCGCCGCCTTTGTGGCCCGTTCTCCACCGTCCAATGGTGAGTGTGGAAGAGATTTCATTTTGTTTTTTGTTCCAGTGAAAAGTGTGAAGAGATTTTTTTTGTTTTTTGTTTGAATGGTGAATTTGAAGAGATCTTTTTTTTATTTGTTCGAATGGTGAATGGTGAGGTGAAGAAATTTGTTTTTGTTTTCTGTTGAAATAGGAGATGAAGAGATTTCTTGTTGCTTTTTGTTCTAGCAGTAACCATTCATAAACAATAAAAAACTATCATTATCATGTCTCATTGTTTTTGTTTTGAAAAAAAATCATTGTTTTCGACGTTTCATTTTTTTTTTTTTTTTTTTTTTGGGCGCTTTCGACGTTTCATTTGAATTTCTATTTTCTTTTTTTTTTTCATTGTTTTTTTCAAGCTGACCAGCCGTGACCATTCTCCACCATTATTATTATCAAGTTTCATTGTTTTTCTTTTTGAAAATTAAAAAAATGTTTCATTGTTTTCAATGTTTAATTTTTACAAATTCAAAGATTATTTTTGTTTCAAATATTTCACTTTTTTTTTCTTCATCGAATCAGTGAAGAGATGTACTTCTTTTTTTTCTTTTATTATTTGTATATTTATTTTATTTTATTGTTTTTCTTTTACAGCTACGGGAGATGGTCTAATTGTTGATTGGTACGGACTACCATGTTATTTTGCACCCAAATGGACCATAGCTTATGTAGAAATCGGTATGTACCAAAGTTGGTACGTACCAACTAGAATCTAATAATTGCCGGAGCCAGAGATGCCGCAATTTGATTTGGATTTTTATTTTTTTTTACATTTACACTCTTTACCTATACTTTGAAAAGAAATTTGACTGGAGTTAAACCCAAATGTAGATGCCTATAATGCACACCTTACTCGTTGATGTTGTTTCGAGATGGGTATGTATTGACTTTGGTACGTACCAAGTGGACCTTATAACATGAATCAACACACGGTAGTAAGTTTTAGATTGGTACATACCGACATGGGTTGTATAAAAATCATAAAACGAACATGGATACGTATGAAAAAATTAATTGGTGCGTACCAAAACATAAATTATTGGTACGTACCAACGAAAAAAATGAAATACGGGTATAATGGTAAAAAAGCAAACCAGAAAATCAAATTTAAGCCTTTATAAGTATGTTTTTTCAGTTAGACTTTTGTAACAAAACTTTTGGATTTTTGAACTTTTATTAGTAATTTCCTCCACAATAATCATTCTTCCATGTGATGTTAAAATATCTCACGGTATCGGGTTCTTTAGCTTAGAATGGAACAATCATATATCTATCTTATAAATCACCATGCATCCTACGACCAAAAATATACAAAAAAACGTCTTATATAAAGAATGATCCACGAAGGTATACGGCAAGTGTCAACGGAAACATGGACAATTCGGCCGATTCTCCGTCTTATTCAGCAGAGAGCGGTTGAATCAGGGCATATCTCCTTTCGAAATATTCCACGAAGGATGAATTGTCAGGCAGACCGGATTGCCAAAATCGTTAGACACAGGGCCAACGGAATTGATAACGTAACAGGAGAGATGATCGGGGATTTCAGACGCCTCGGCATCGGATAACAGAGGGTTTCTCTATGAGGGAATTTTGTCCAAAAAAAAAAAAGAAAAAAAAAGAATGATCCAGATTATGACACATAATCATTTAATACATACTCGTTTGTAAAAACGAAAAACAAGTGGTCCCACCTTTATTACCCCCCCCCCCCCCCCCAAATCAACTCTTTCCCAAACCCATCTAATCACGAAAAGTACTTTCGCCACCAAATCTTATCAAACATTGTTAAATATTTTAACTCGGTCTAAAATAAATTGCATTTAAAGAATAAATAAAAAAGGCTCGGACTCACTTCTCAAGGGAGAGTCTTTCATACATTTTTTTAATTATTATTATTAAATTCCAATAATCATAATTTTAGGGGCTAAATTATATTAAAATAATGGTATGAAATCATAAAGTTAGAGAATCTTTGTTAGGCTTAAGATAGATTTAATCATTTTTTGGATTGAATTAGAGAAAACTAATCAAATCTACATTCTTCCTGTTATAGGAAATTTTTTACTGAATCAGGTTGATCAGATATGATAGAAGAAGTGAGATTCACCCCTCCAAATTTACCAATAATATGAACTACATGGTTATCTAGGAACCTACTATAGAGAAAGTTCAGAAGGTTGTTTTTTACATGGCCCTAGCCAAAGCTCCGAGCCTAGACGGACTTAACGGTAAGTTATATCTCAAATATTGGAACATCATTACGGATGATATCCTCTAGGTGATGAAAGATATATTTAATAACAATATCTCCCTTGAGAAGCTTAACGAGGTACTAATCACTCTTATACCTAAAGGGGTATCTAAGAAGGGGTGGGCGATTACATGCCTATCTCATGAGTTTTTTGGAATTTATATTATCTCAAAAATCTTATCTAACGGGTTACAAGGATTCATGAAAGACTTAACCATACCAACACAATCGACTTTTATCTTGGGGCATAAACTCCAAGACAATATTATTATCGCGCAAGAAATATACTTTTTTATGAAGAGAAAAAGAAAAGAGACCACCATCTGGAAGCTATTAAACTTGATATGGCTAAAGCTACGACCAAGTAAGAAAGACTTTATACTTGTCATTCTCAATAAACTAAGGTTTCATCATGTTTGGATATGCTAGATTAAAAGTTGCATCTCGACGGTGTCGTTTCAAATTAATTTCAATGGTGGAAGGCTCCCCAAATTTTTTCCAGGGCGGAGCCTGCGACGGGGTGACCCGCTCTCTCCTCTTCTGTTTTCACTAATGACTAAATCTCTTATCAGACTAATTGAAAATAAAGTAGAACGTAAGGCTATCAAAGCGATCCAAATTATGCGAAATTGCACAATTTATCACACTTTCTATTTTCAGACAATTAATTATTCTTTCTAACGTTTGAGGTGCTAGAGATCTATGAATTTCAAGAATGTATTGAGACTTATTGTTTAGGATTTGTACATAGAGTAAATTTTTGGAAAGACTCTATCTGTTTTAGCAAGGACACTCCGGAGTCCATCCGAAGAGAAACAATCAACTTTCTCCAAATAAAAGAAACACAAAATCTGGGATATTACTTAGTAATACCACTGTACCATAAGTACTTAAAGAGAGAGACCCTTACGTGGATTGAAGACAAAGTTTTTTAAAGCTTAGGGATGGAAGGCCAAATTTTTTGTCATAAGGTGGCAAGGAAGTTTTGATCACGGTGGTGCTCCAAGCAATTCCGACTTATGATATGTCTATTTTATCCTTTCCTAACATATTTTATCGAAAACTGACGTCTATTATTGCTAATTTTTTATGGAACTCCCTTGAAAGGAAAACCCATTGGGTGGCGTGGGAAAAGATGACGTTTTCGAAGGTAAAGGGTGGGATGGGGTCCAGAGATATCAAACGGATGAACACGTCTTAAGCATGAAGATTTTTAAAGAATCCAGAATATTTGGCTGCTAAAGTTTTTAAAGGTATATATCACCTGCGAGAGGAAATCCTAAATGTTAAGCTGAGACAAAGTCAGTCGTGGGAAAGCATACTCGAGGGAAGAGCCATGCTACATCAAGAAGGGATCATTCAAATTGGCAACGGAGAAAATACTAATATTTTAGACCACATGTGGCTGAATTCAGGGAGAACACTGGAGAAGCATACTTAGTCTTTTTAGCTACCGCTGATCAGCTAATGAAGATTGACAAAGATTCTTGGGATACTGAGATCTTGGATGCAAATTTTCATAAACCGGTTAAAATGGAGATTGAGAGAATGCCCATTCTCCAACGACATATGCGCAAGACATTTTCATTTGGTCGCACACTAGGACTGGAGAGTACAAAGCAAAACCATGATAACTAGTTCTGATTAACAATAAACTATCAGATACAGTGTAGTCCTCAACTTAGGGGGAATCAGAGATCCGGGGAGTTAGGGAGGCCATCTGGAAATCAAGCATGCTGGGTAAGGTACGCATTTTCTCATGGAAGTCATGTAAAGACGTACTACCTACCATAAAAATCTTAAAATACGACAGTTTGCTAAGGACTATTATTTTTATTAGTGTGACGAACGATCAAAGACTGTGAATCACCTATCGCTGTCTTGCCAAGTATGCAGGCAGATCTTGGTACGCTCAACCCTTTAGAACGGAATTGAGAAGAATGTTACGGGAACGTTGGACGGCTAGATCTTCAAAGTTTCTCAAGATTTTTGGACTAACCTATGGGATCTAAGAATTGTAACGACATATATACTACTAATGATGTGGAACGTATGGAAGTGTAAAAATGAAATCCATTCACGAGAATGCAGTCTTGGAACCGGATGACGCGAACCGATCTACTAATAGTGGTATGACCAATCTCTTCGAAAATGAGTGTAACATTATGACAAACAGTCCTATTAACGGTCAAGTAAATTCAAATACCCCTGATCAAAATGACGTAGAGTTCTAGAATGCGCAGGTTGTAATTTCGTGTGATTCATCTTTCCTTTTTGCGGATGAACTAGCAAGTATCGGTATCGTGAGTCTTGACAAAAGAAAGGGAAAGTGGTGTATTACTGCCAATTCTTTCTTGGTATAATCAGCGATCGAAGGAGAAGCTAGGGCAATGCTGGACGCTACCATCACGTGTAGCGATACTCCAGGTGTTAATCCTATAATCTGTCCGGACAACCTTGAAATTATTCAAGGTATAGGGTCACCGTCAGCAGCGCGTTGGTCAGTCTGCCTGTACTGTTCTAAGACTGGTGTGATCGCGGAAACGCATGGCAACATGTTTTTCCGCCATCTTCCGAGATGACACAACAAACTGACTGATAAAACAGCGCATTCCGCTAGATGGAGGCCCATAAGTATTTTGGGGGGCTAATTTTGTAGACTTTGTATCGGCTGACCTCTGGCGACCTTGTTTGTTTCTTTGCTTGTCTAAAAAAACTTACAATTCTAATTTAAAAAAATTAAAATTACAATTTGATGGTATGAAATCATAAAGGTATATATTTATTCAGCTTTTTAATATGGTAGGAAATGATAAAGTGATATTTAGTAATTATATTTTTTTATTTAAAAATCTAAATTCTAAAATATATTTTAGAATTTTTAACTCAAAAGGGTCATAGCTCAGCAAAATTTATTTATAAGGTCCAACACACTTCACTAACAATCTAGGTGCATAATACCTTTTACTGGACTACAACACTGCTAACAACCCATTCGGAAAACGCTCAATTAAACGAGCATTGTGATGTACCCACAATTTAGTGGGCTGTGTAATCCATCTTCAGCAGTTGCGTCAAATGAATTTTACTGCAAAACAATTCAAAAATTGTAGTATAAGACCATATTTCTCACGACAAATCATAAGACCCACAAAACTCACAAGACATCCGCTTACCATATACGCTATTCTCAGCTAATCACTTCTCATAAGGTAAAAGGCTTTCAACTGTCATAAAATGGCCATTGTAGAACTTGTATAAAAAGATAATAAACAACACACTGTAATTATACATTAATCAGATAATTCTAAAAAATTATAAAAATAATGAGATTAGGTTAATAATTAAATTAATTTTTTAAAATTTCAATGATAAAAACTAATTTTTTACCTTAATTTGGGTTCTTTGGTTGTTGATGATGATGGTGGAGGATGGTTCCTGGCGGCGATTGTCTTGTGCAAGAAACCGGCTTTGTGGGAAAGTGAGTAAAAAAGATTTTTTTTTGTATTTTTTCTTCGAATGTGAGTGTGAAGAAATGAATTAGGTTTTAGAATTTGTGTTATTGTTGAAAAAAAATCTATTTTTAAGCCATTATCCATGGCATAATTTTTTTTTTTAGGTCAAACGAATCATAATGCTTATTTTTAAGCCAAATGTATTAAAAATACTTATTTTTAGGCTATTTGGTTTCTTGAGATATTTTATAGATTTTAAAGCCAACTTAGACATTTCAATCAAACTATATATTTATTTGACCTCATCACAAATTAGGAATTCTATTTAAAGTATTCAAATTATTTTTTAAAATTTATGAAATATCTCACGAAATTAGTGAAATAACCTAAATATAATTTTTAATACCTTTAGACTAAAAATAAGTATTTTAAAACATTTGACCTAAGAATATTTTTAAGTTATGGGCAATGGTTTAAAAATAGAATTTACTTTTCAGTGTTTTTCAACCTTTATCATTATTTGTTTTGAAATTTTTCGATGTTGGCGGTTGTATATATTTTAAATTTTAAAGTTTATTTTTTTATTTTATGAAATTATATTGAATATATTATAAATCAGAAATAATATTTTATATCTTATTTATCTAAATTTTTGAGTTAAATATTTTAATGAATGATTTATTGAGTAACAATTATTTCTATATTTGAATATTTAACCAAAAGATAAATTTAAGTAATATGATTAATTATATTTCGAAAATCTTAAATAAATAATATTTGACATATTAATTGTGAACTAAAACATATTATTTTCTTATTTTAATCAAATTAATTAATATATTAGCATATAATATTTATAATTACGTCAATTAAAATTTTATATGGTCTCTTTTAAATATTTTCTAATATAATTAAAATATGGGGTTATTGTTGAAAACATCCTCATAAAACTCTCTAATTGTTTTTTTTTGCCTTCAATAATCTTATTTATAAAAAAATGCCTAATGAAGTAATTATTTATAGAAAACATCCCCTTTATATTTTCTATACCTTTACTACCCTTATTATTAAATATATTATTTTATTTTAATACAATATTAATTTTTAAATATTAAACAAATAATAGGGTACTTCTTTTTCCTCCTCCACCACCACCACCACCACCACAACCACCACAACCACCACCACAACCACCATGTATGTAACCACTACTACATCCACCACAACCATCACCACCTCCACCACCACCACCACCACCACCACCACCACCTACTACTACTAATTCCACCGCACGCGCGCGTCCGTGAATTTTTTTTAAAATCGTCATAACTAATTCAAAAAAAAATCAGAAAATTAAAAAAATTGTATTTTTGAATAAAACAAATTAATATTTACATCTATGAATTTTTTTGATTTTTTTTGGATTTTTTGATTTTTTTGAGTTTTTTTGATTTTTTTTTCGCAGACACGGATTTCAATGTTTTAAACATGGAATTCCATGTTTTAAACATTAAATTCCATGTTTTAAACCGTGAAATAAACATGAAATTCCATGTTTAAAACATGAAATTCCATGTTTAAAACATGTAATTTCGTGTCTGCGAAAAAAAAAATTAAAAAAAATCAAAAAAATCAAAAAATTCAGAAAATTCCGAAAAAAATCATAGACGTAAATATTAATTTGATTTATCCAAATATAATTTTTTTTTATTTTTTTGATTTTTTTGATTTTTTTTGAATTAGTTATGACGATTTTAAAAAAAATTCACGGACGCGCGCGTGTGATTATTAGTTTTTTTCTTATTTTTTAATTGTTAATTATAAGGGTAATTTTGGGATGGGGCTGTTTTCAATAAATATTTTTTCCTAGGCACCTTTTTCTAAATAAGTTTTTTAATAGGCATCAATCAACAATTGGCTCTTAAAAGATATTTAAATTAATATTCAAAAATTCCTAATTAAAACATAAAATAAATTAATTAATTTTATTTTAGACAATTAAAACGATTTGGACTATTTCCACTATTATAAAAATGGAAACGAATATAAGTAATAATGGAAACGAATATAAGTAATAATGTAAACGAATTGGACTCATCATGGAAAAGATCTGGACTAATAGAAAAACCTAAACATGGAAATGAATTCAAAAATGGTATTAACAACTTATTAGTGTGTTTTCTATTTTAATTGAATGAAAAATAACTTATACTATATAAAAAAAAATTATATGACATGATGCACATAACAATATCCAAAAAATGGTAAAAATAAACATATTTAGTAGTCAAAATATATCTCATACTATAACTAACCTCTTTTTTTTTTTTTTTTTAGATGTATGGGTGTCCGGGCCAGCTTACGCGCACCACGACTATTCCCATAGAAAATGTACACGCCTCCTCATGCATACTCCCATTTAATCAGAACAGGTTACCCATGTATGATTAGTAGGAAAAAATAATTTTTTCTCTGGCAAAACCAAAACAATACAAGGCATGTATTTATAAAATGTTCATTTTGGTTATTGTAAAAACTTTAATTGTTAGTATAATTTAACTTTCAATTATTATTTTTTTCCAAAACATTTATACAATCCTTTATTAACAATTAAAGTGACTTAGCACACCCTTGGGACTAGCTCAATGGCCATAACCTTGTCTCTCATCTAGGATGTATAGAGTTTGAATCCCCTCAGTCTTGTTATTTCTTGAGCCCTTTAAGGGGGTAAGCAAAAGGTGCAAGGTTCGAGTCCCCTACCTGAACATAGGTAACCTAGTTCTGATTATGTGGGAGTATGCATGAGGAGACGTGTATATTTCCTATGGGAATAGTCGAGGTGCGCGTAAGCTGGCCCGGACACCCATACATAAAAAAAAAAGAATACAAAATAGTACGCAAATAAAAAATATAAAAAAAATCTCACTCTACATGTATACGAGATGTTACAACCCTTTTAATAGCCAAATCAATGGCACGATTCGTTGATATCCTGAACTACCTAAAAGAAATCAAAGAGGTTTTTGGTCAGCCCAGCATTTTTACGTCTTTTTCAGGATCGGCAGAGTTCTCTAGTCTGCTGCGATGGTCGAGACTTGATGGCTCGGATCACAACTAATTGTGACGCAAACAAACGACAACTATCTACGAAACAAAATAGTATTCCTAACGGCCAAACATTTTGTCGAAAAAAATAGAACGACAAGTTGCGTGACTAGTGTATCCACGAAAAATAATTCCTCATGGTCTCTACCTATAAAATCTATAACGATTCTGTGAGGTCCAACCGATGCTTGTGTGTTGGGTTTGATAGTATCCAGCAAAGGAGGCGTTTAGATAGAGATGTCAGTTATCACCGAAGTATCGAGAGAAATGTAGTAGGAAGGAGGCATGCAAAACGTGAGTAAAATCATAAGCAATATTTATATTTGGTTGTATTGAATAATGACCAAGCATCTGAATCGGAAGTTAACCAGAATGTGAACCGAAACGAATTAATCTGGAACCAAAAACCTGAATGTGGAACCAAATACGACTCATCCGGATTGATTTTTAAAGTTATAAAAAACTGATGATATATCGTATTAAGTTGTGGTCTGCTTGGATAGATCTCGAATAAATATGTTATTTAGCCTCAATAAAAAGTCAATTACGATACCTGAGCGAGGAGTTATGACCATTCATTATTTTCCAAAAGTGAAAAAATAAGTTTTGATTTTTTTTCGCTTGACCGGTTCCCACAGGTAACTTGACCGGTGGCCACGGACAAGGACCCAGTAACTTGAAGTTTCTGGCCTATCGGTGTTGCAGGACGGCTCGTCTGGTGCCACCAGATGAGTTATTCATTTTTTATTTTTTTGGTTGATCGCTGCCTGCGGAGGAATCGAAGGCTACATCTAAAAGTTTTTGGCCCACCAGTGCTGTCGGACGGCTCGACCCGTTCCACCAGACAGGACTTCCCCGGTTTTGTTTTTGCCATAACCTTGCACTTTCCACTCAGATTTCGGAAAAATACATGCATATTGTTATTGTAAATAATGTTCCCGATCCACCAGACTACTCAAATTTTTCATTAGGGGCTCTAATGTTTCTAGAATTTTGTTTTTCTACGTTTTACCCCCACCCCACATTTAATCCTGAACCTTGATTAAAAAATTACATGCGCATCAAATAAATATCTACCTTTCTCTTCAAACATAATATACCCTAGTTAAACTCTATAAAATTGGAAATGTTGTAGACTAACTAAATTAAATTTCAATAAAACGATTAATTTTTGGGCTTTACCCTTTTTACCTTGGGTTGTCTCCCAAGAAATGCTTTGGTTTATCACGTCGTTAAACTTGACATGTGAACTCCCCCAGAAATTGTAGCGAGGCTCTTTTGGTCTTCTCTCGCTTAATTTTGCCTCTTTCTCGGAATAATGTCGAAGAATTTTTTTTACCTATTTTTTGTTTTAATCGATCTTTAAAAGAGGATGAGTAGTTTACTCGGTTCGTCGTCTTAGTCTCGTGACAAAAGGCATTGAGGTCATCATGTGATATTTGATGACCCCCTTTGATGGTACGACTCTTTTTCTCTTCAATTACACGTTCATCTTTGTAAGGAGGTAGACAATTCCCCCTCATTGCTGGATAAAATTCAATTCAGTCTAAAAAAAATTCACAAATCAAAACTTCATAATGAACTCCTATTCTCGTCTAATAGGGGGGTCAACCAAAAATCCAGTCTAACCTACGAAAGTCGTAGAAAAAAACTTTTGCGAACCCCTACGCTTGTCTAATAAAGAATTGGCAAAAAAAATCAATTTAAACTAAGAAAATCGTAGATTTAAACTTCTTATCGAACCCCTATACTCGTCTACTTGGGGTTTATCCAAAAAGTCAATCTGGCGTAAGAAAGACGTAGATAAAAACTTCTTACATAATCCCTATGATAATCTGTTAAGGGGTCGACCAAAAAGTCAGTCCAACCTAAAAAAGTCACAGATCCAGATTTCTTACCAAATCCCTAGACTCGTCTACTAGGGGTCGGTCAAATATTCAATTTAACATAATAAAATCTATGTAGAAAAAATCTTGTGCAAATCAAGCAATTTGATAGTTTTATCAGTTGAACCAGTCACTGACTCACTGCAATCCATTCATTAAACGGGCTAAGCAATTTACCTGTCACAAACAAAACAAATTATTCGTAATTTCAAATTCATCAACTATATGTCATTCGTTGATTTGGTCCTCGTACTTTGACCCCCCCCCCCCCCCCCCCCCCCTCTTAAACCCTCGTTAAATTTTGACCATTAAGTGTCACGTGAAAGCTAGCCAACGTTGCAAGAGTGGTGAAAAAGAAAAAAGAAACCTTGCCCTCATGCCTAATTAATCAAAATAAAAATAAAATAATCATTTATTTTGTGACTAGTATAATGGAAGATCGTATATAATCATGAATCAACATACTCAACAAATAAATGTCCAATATGTCAAACTTGAAATCAAGGTGAGATCTCTTTGGAAAGTTGAACACAATTGGCTTTACTTGCCCTTTATAGTTACCTAACGCTAGCGTGTTAACAAATTCACGTGACACTTCTTCCTTTTAATCCTTCGTCTTCCGCACTCTCCTACCATACATCCCATCTATAGAATCGATACTGTCTTTTGAGCTTTTATAGAGAGAATTAATGGAAGCTCCTCAGGTCCAATCCATAGATGGCTTCAGCAGAGACTTCCCACCCCAGGACAATATGGAGGACAGAGTTATTAATGAATGGTAGCTACTCTTTATCCTCATCTTTTTAAATTTCTGATTTCGTTTTTTTAGCCGAACAAGGATTATTTTCATTCTATGAGCTACTAAAAAGAAATCTGAAAGTTTGATCTTACGGCGAGGCATATTATCTAACAATCGAGTAAACTTTTTAGCTTGTTTTTTTTTTTTTGGGTCGAAATCTTAATTTATTGATTCTTATAGTAGAGTTTTCTATTTTTTCTTGGTATTAATTAATTATTGTTATTTTTTTATACTTTATTTGATTGTTCTTTCTTTGTGTTCTTTGATGCAGTTGTTCTTGGTGTTATGAATGCTCGGACAGTTGTTTTGACTACCTCTGCTGCTGCAACGTTTATTAGTTTTTTGCTTCGAAATGTAAAAGTCCTATATTCTGTTTGCAACTAAATTATCGTGAAAAAACGACCTCTAATTTATCATGGATAGGTTTTTTTTTCCAAGATCATGGATAGGTTCGGATAGCTTCTTTTTGCTATGAAGTATAAATTTATACAATTTATCTACTAAATAAAACGTCAATAAATAAATAAAACATTCAATCATTCATACATCCGAGACTTAAAAGGCATAATTAATAAATGAATTCAACGATATCCTCAAAGAAAATCTAAAATAACTTTAGAAATAACGCAACGGTTCTTATCTTTTGTACGAGTAATATTTCTCCACAAGTAACCCAAATGATCTTTATATTTTGTAAAGTCCTTGGAGCATTCATGTGCTTAATTAATAAATTAATCTTCTTCAATAGTCCCTTAATTTTTAATTAGAAATTGATTAGACCACTAGCCACCCCAAGCTCCCCCGGCCCCCCCTTCCCCTCTTCTACAATGTATCAGATAAAGTAATCGCCATAACTAGAGGAACAAGGGTGATTAATCCAAAAGGTCCACAACCAAAATAACTTTCTTTAGCAGGTTCAGCCCATTTCTATAATATTCATAGTCAATAATACCCTTGGTGGGCTCTGTAAACACGTTTAGTGGGCTTTGGACACACGGTTGGTGGGCTCTGTACACACGTTTTGATTGGCTCTGTACGCACATTTTGGTGGGCTCTTTACACGCGTTTGGTGGGCTCTTTACACGCGTTTGATGGGCTCTTTACACGCGTTTGGTGGGCTCTTTACACGCGTTTAGTGGGCTCTTGTGCAGGTTAGCGGCCTCGTATAATCGCTTTTAGAGATTCAAACAATGGGTAACAAATTCACTAATCATTCACGAGAATGTATCAATTGTATTAGAGAGAAATTGTATCAAAGACGATATTAAAATCAATAATCATTATTATTCACTAATCATTATTATTTACTAATCATTCACAAATAAAAAATCTATTGAAGGTGGACTAGTATGAAGGCATGAGTATCTTCCTTTTTTCTGATGGTTAGGCTATGGTTATCGATAGAGAGTCTTCTAATGAGCTGCATTTTGGTGGTCTTCAAAAAGGAGTCTTTTGTGATATTAAGGAATTATCAATACCAGTCCATAAAACCTTCAACGGCGGTAACAAATGTCTTGTAATTGGGCCAAAAAATTTGAAGAAAAACAGTTTTTTCAAATTCAAAACTTTGAGGAAACTTACTAATCAGGTTATTAAATAGAAAAAGGCGTCGTACTGTACTACCTTTATACAACCTGTTTGGAAATTGCTGCGAAAGCAATTAGCTGTGCAGGATAGCGGCTTGGTTGTGGCGACGGTTGTTTTGCAGGAGAGCGGCGAAGGGAGTAGATGTGCAGGAGAGCGGCTTGGTTGTGGCGGCGGTTGCTTTCCAGGAGAGCGGCGGAGGGAGCAGAATTGCAGGAGAGCAGATGGGTTGTGGCGGCAGATGCTTTGCAGGAGAGCGGCTGTGAAAATGGTGAATAAAAAGATTAAGGAGGGTTTGGTTCTTAAGATATTTAATATTATAAACAGATATTGTAATAATTGGTATAGGGGTATAATAGGTAGTAATATGTTAGGAATATTATTTCTGGACTCTATAAGGTTAAACTATTGAAGTGGACCTATTTAGACAAGATATTTTGAAATTTGGACTTAATTAGAAATTATCTCGAGGAACAAATATTAAAAATAGGTCATTACTTATAAGCTAAATTATTTATAAACCATAAATTTAATAAATATCATGTTTATACCATACCCTTTTCAAAGAGATCCATTTTAGATTATTTCATTAATTTTGTTTTATATTTTATGAAATTTAAAAAGTAATTTGGATATTTAAATAATCTATACCTTTGTTACAAGTTATAAACTTTATTTAAAATATTTAAATTAATCTTAAAATCTATTAGATAGTTAAGTAATTAACAGAATTTTACATGAAAAATATAATTTTAAAAATGTATAACTAAAAAATTAAAAGTAATCTAAAAATAATTTTAAGATTTTGACTCAAGGGGTTTTGAACACATACCCCCTAATCATAATCTAATCCCATTTTTTTCCTCTTTCTCACTAAAGATCTCAATAACATTTTAATATTATAGGCTAAATTCCTATTTATAATTTTGCACCTTTTTTTTTCGTTTGTTATATATAATGGTATTTTATTTTCAAAAATCATTTTTATAATTCTCTCATCTCTCGTTACTCAAAACCCTTCCTCACACTTCCGGCGACTTCCGGCGAGCTGCCATGGGCGCCGCACCACCGCACGAAGATCGCCGCTCCGGTAGCTCACCACCACCAATCTCAGGCAAGCACTCCAGCAACCCCCTCCATCTTCCAGGCGAACCCAAGCCCCCATCCATGGTTTTGAGATCGAGCAACAAGTGTTCTTCGAAGCCACCTTTAGATCTGAGCTTCATCCTGTCTTCAAGAGCTTCTCTGGCGACTGAGAGACTTCTTCTGCAACAGCTGGAAATCTTGAGAGAACCAGCATCACTTCGTTTTCTCTACTTTTGGATGTCGAATCTCGGACCTCTGATGTTGTCTTCTCAAAGGAGCTCTCAAATGCTTCTTCAATGAAGGTCCCGAATGCTCGAAGGACGGATTTCAGATGCTTCTTCAACAGAGATCTTATGCCATGGAGAGACGTCAGTTTTTGTGCTCCGGTGAAGGAGATTCAGGTAGTTTTCGTGCCCATCCTGCAACTCCGGCAATGGAAAGCCATTGGTACCTGCTCGAAGCCATTGTTACCATTCTTCAACAGAGGCATGTACTTTTACTGCACCGTCTTCAAGCCTCATCAGTACTCCGGCGAAGCAGCTGGAAAAGACGAGCTCCAGTTTTTTTATAAGATCTGGTCAAACCAGATAGGTTATTTAGTTTTTATTAATTTTTTAGCTAGTATATTTTGTTCTCTTGTAAATTGTAATAATGGATTTGTATGTAAAAGTAATATTCTGATTTTTTTTAATAATACTCATCTCTTTTATGAATACTCGTCTCTTTTTACGAATACTCATCTTTTTTTATGAATACTCATAATTTTTTATAGAATACTCGGATTTTTTTTAGAATACTCATCAAATTTTTGGTGGTATTCATCATTTTTTTCGAAACTCATTAATTTTTTTCCGGTGACCGGTGGTCGGAGGTAGGAGAGAGATGAACAATGACATCACTCTTTTTGTCTTTTAGTGTTAGTTAGGGTATTTTAGTATTTGGTGATGTTTGAGGTCTCTTTGAAGAAATAAGATTCCCACTAGTTTCTTTAGGCCAAAAATCTAGTCTCTAAAACCCTATAGGTCCAATAATTTTAACCAGTATTGACCTATTTTTGGTATTTGCTCTTGCCTATACAAATTTTTCATATATTTCTATGAGAAAAGAACTATATGAAATTTTATTTTTTTGTCATTCCAGCTTTTTTATTTGCATAAAAGAAATTATTATCCAACAGGTTTTGAAGACTCATCCTCAATACCCACATACCTCTATTTAATCCATTCTTTTAACGAAAAGATTCTAATAAGATTTAACACTACAACATTTATTTTATACTATCAATTATACTCTTACATTACTCACTATATATATATTAAATACAATAAACATATAAATCATAATAACACATATAAACCCTAATTTTCTCTCTATCTCCACCCCCACCCAAATCATATTACCCGTGAGATTCAATTTCTCTCTCCATTCCAGCTTCAAACACATGAGTAGATCTGAACTCCATCTTCGAAGCCATTAGTGGAGATCTCAAACAAGCCGTGACCACGAGTAGATCTGTTTGCAACTTCAAAGTGTTTTAATGGAGCTCCATGGATTTCGACTTCAATAGCAACAAGTTTTTGTTCACGACTGGAGTTATTAAAGAGATATATGCTTTGAGTTTTCGTAAGCTCTGATTTTCAGTTTGAATCTGTAGCCATGAAGAATCCAATTATCTAGGTGATTCAAGCTCGTGAATCGGATATGTTCTACATTAGCTTCAACGAGCTTTAAGCTCAAATTTCGGAATATCTTGGTTCGAGATTCGAGTTTTGAGAGCTTCGATCTGAGCTACCATCCATGGTAGATTTGCACAGAAACAAGGATTGGTAGGAGTACTCAGTATTCTGTAATAGGTATTTTTTTAGTTAGTATTATTTTTTTTCTTGATTAAGTGTTTTAATTATTTTTTGATAATAGAAATGAAGTTTGTGTTTTTTTACTCACTGTTTTTTTTTTAGGAGTCAGTGTTTATGCTGAGAACTTAGTGTTATTTGCTAAGTATCCAGTGTTTTTTGCTGAGAACATGGTGTTTTTTGCCGAGGATTGACTTTTTTTTTCCTGAGTACTCAGTTTTTTGCTAAGTACTTAGTGTTTTTTGCTGGATACTCAGATATTCAGAAAATTTTTGATACTCAGTGAAATCCCTGAGTAGTCAGCTTCGGTGGTGGTCGGAGCTGAACATTGTTGATTCTCAATGACTCGTCCAGTAAATAATTGAATTGGTGATCTATACTTACTGTCATTTTTTTTTGCCTTATGTGGTATTTGTTTTATTTGAAGGTATTTTACTATTTATTCACCCATAAGATTGAGTAATAGACTCTTTAAATAAAAATATAACCACATATTTTTATATACCACAAAATTTGTCACTAAGGCCCGTATAGATCAATCATTCAAAAAATATTTTTTACATACATTTGAGGCTTAATAGTCGTAGTTAATAAATCAACTACCTACACCCCTATGGGAATCTAAAACAATCCTGGGAATCGCACAACCACTCCTATCTTGTGTTATATTTCTCCACAAATGATCTGGTGGATCTTCATACTTCAAGGACTCTCAGATGAATCTGCTCATTTCTTTTCCATTAAGTCTGCACATATGTTGGCCTCCCGATAAATGAAATTCATATCAAACCCTTGGTGAATCCTTAGCATCTCACAACAATCATGTCTGATATGACAATTCCAATTCTTGAAACTACCACTGCCCTTCACTAGCGCATGAAACTCCCTCAAATCAGTCTCAACATACAACTCCTTAATGCCTCGATTCACCGTACATCTTAAACCATAGCGAAGTGCCAGGATCTCTGAATGAAAAGGAGATTCCACCACACATGCTCCCAAAAAGCCAACTATGAATGATCCATCCTCCTCCCTAATTAATCTTCCTATTCCCTCCTTATTTTTATCAAGATCACAACTTCCATCAACATTTAATTATTTTTACCTTGAGGTTTAAACCATTCAACTAAAGTACTTTAAGCAGTTTTAATAACCCACCATCGTATTATTTTCCCCACGCCAACACATAGTCACTAGTCGTTCTATTGATATTCTTTTTTAACCCCTCGACACGAGGAGATCTGAAGGATTTCGAGTGAGGCAACAAAAACTATGGACAGCTCAAGACCCTCGAACCTGAAGTTTGATGCGAGATGAACTGCATCCATTTCTACAACGCATAGTCCAACTCATTACTTCCCTCCAGTGTCCGGCTGCTATTTGCACTAGCAATCTCCAGGCCAGTCCGCCTAGTTGGCAACTGATGAGCAACCAGCAATTGTTCGATGTACCAGGTAAGTCTGCTGCTCTAGTTGCATATTTCAGATCTGTAGAACTTTCTCTCCAGTCTCCTAACTTCAACAGTCCCAAACTTTTCCAAACAATTTTAATAATTTTAAATCTCAAAAACGCGTGAAGCACATCCTCTTTCCCGAACCCACATATACTATATGTGATATCCTCCAACACATTATTCCTAAATGAATTCTCAATTATGGGGAGCCGATTCCACGCAATTTTCCATTATATACCCCTAATTTGTGTGGACATTTTATACTCTAGATTCTACCCCAGTATAAAGATGTATCAAGAGTTATATTATCGATATGCACGAAAGCTAATTTAACTGTAAAACGGCCCGAAGGTTCATGTTTCCACTTATAACTCGCTTAATCCACGCCATCACTATATCTTTAAGTAAATTAGCGCCTGAAAGGATAGCTTTTCATATATTTGAATCACTATCCTTTTTCTCCCTTTGTAACAAACCTTCTTTAAAATATTTATTCTTAAAGACTTCCACACATGCCACCTTGTGATCTTGAAGTAATTTCCATCCAAGTTTTGCAAATAGAGCCAGATTATAATTTTTTCCCCCTCATATCCCTAGCCCTCCAGCCACCGTCGGCTTACACATTTTACCCCATGAAACCCAGTGAATTTTATGATCCGATGACCCACATATCAAATACCTCACAATGCGATCTATCTCATTACATACATGAATTGGAAGCTTCATAACTTGCATTTGGTAAGTTGGTATTGCATAAAGCACCGATTGAGCAAGTGTGATGTGACCAGCAAGAGAGAGAGAAAGAGAGTCTTTGTTTTCTATGACGCTAATTTCCATCTCATTTGTTCCATAACTCTATTATAGAATCCCTTAGGTAAGCTCCCAAATTGAATATGTGCTCCCAAATAAGTGTCGAAAGTCTCACTAAGCCAAAAACCACTTACACTCGCCAATTCTTGTTGTACCTCTTCCGATACGTTTTCTGAAAAATAAATAAGTGATTTCTCCGCACTTATAGTTTGTCCGGTTTCTTTACAAAACATATCTAGCGTCTTCTGAATCAAGTTTACCTGTAAAACAGAGGCTTCTCCAAACAAAATTAGATTGTCATAAAAAAGATATGAGAAAGTTTCGGCCTTTGTCCTCCATACTAATTGGCTTCCAACTTCATTATCATATAGCTCTTGTATAAATAGGGACAATCTTTCCGTACACATAATAAAAATATAAGGGAAAAACATATCCCCAAAGATCATTCCCTAGAATGGATTAAAAGACGGCAAATGATCACCATTCCATATCACTTGCATTTCATTTTCTGCGATACTCGACATAATGAGTGACACCCATCCCTTAGGGAATCCAAAAATTTTGATCGTATCCTCAATAAATTTCCTTCGGATTTTATCATACACCTTGGCTAGATCGATATTTACTTCCATAATTCCTTTATTCCCTTTAAGCTGACGCATTATGTGATCCACCACGCGAACTAGGACAATGTTATCAGTTGTGGACCTTTCTGACAAGAAGTTACTTTGACAAGTACCAATCGTATTAGTTAGCAACGGCCTAAGTCTATTGACCATAACCTTCATAATAAATTTGCAAGGAGAATATGTAAGGCTAATCGGTAACGTCAAATGGAATCGGCACGAATGTACTTTTAGTTTCCAGACAAGACAAAGTTGTATCAGAATAGGCATGTGGTCTGAATGAATCCAAGCTAAATGGATAACACATGCGCTTGGAAATAATGTTTGTCATTTTGTATTACCATAGGCCCTGTTTAGTCGCTCCATAATATGTTGACATGTGTTCCAAGAGGCACACCATGTAAAACGTGAACCTTTGAACACTAAGTCGATCAACCCACAATTTAATCTCCACTCCTCAAATCTTTCCATATGCCTTGAAACACCCACAATCCCTTCTTTTTCATCATCTTCTTTCCCTATTTGGTTGAAGTCACCTGCACTAACCACATAAATTTTAAGTTATGAAAAGCTCGATGGAGTGCATCCAATAACTCTTGCTGGCCAACTGAAAGAACTCGAACCGTAATATCGGGAATTATCCCAAATAAGCCATATACCACCTTTATAACATTTTGAGTCAACACAAATAGAATTAGATTTTTGTATAGAATTAATAATTTTATCCGCCTTGACCCCACTAACACACGACTCGACAATCACTGTGAGCTATACTCTATGACTCGACATCATATCTTTAACTACTCGGCAAAATTTAGAGTTAACCGCACCATAGAAATTCCAATATCAAGAGATTTCTTTGAAGTATTCCACCTGTAATCTATATCTGGTGTACACATCAATTAATATAAAATTAATAGTGACAAGATAGGTGTTACGCGAGTGCACATTATATCAGAGGTGTGGTCATTACCACATCTTCACTGTTGCGCTCTAGTTCTCCATCTAATGAACCATCAATAGGAGAGTTCGATACCTAACTCACTAGCAATTGTTGGTCAATATCCACATCCCTAGTCACGTTATACCCAAGCATGAAAGAAGATACTGGAAGAGCATCCCCTGTTTCTATATCAACAACAGGTGTTTTCGTACATTGCACATGCCCCAACTAAAGTGTTGTACCAAGTTCCACACTATCTACCACTGCACTTGAAGGTTTTGCAACAGGTACTGAGTTAGTTACTGCTATATCCCTTAAATTTTATTTCTGTAAAATAACCACATTAACTAGCCTAATACGTTCCGAAATTTTCTTTTGCACCCCTGAAGTCTTACATTGCACACCATTGCCCATTGATTTTCCTTTCCTACTCGGCCCCACACCCTGGTTTTTCTTACTAATTGAACCATCATTTTCCTTAACTAATGGAGAAGCCCCTAACTCCCTCATCTCCAGAACATTTTGAAGAGTAACTTGTTTCTCGAAATTCTGTATAGCTACTACTCGATGACTCTCTGACTCCCCTAAAACTTGTGGCAGCCCTTTAGTACTTACATACTTTCCTTTATTATTTCTCCCACTAACTCCTAGATTTTGACCCATGCTCTGAACATGATTCCCTACCCGATCGCCATAACTATGTTCCATATTATCCATGCTCAGAGCTTCAATACACGAGCCCAGACCCTTGGTAAAGTTAGATTTTTTCTCGTTCTGGAAAGCTGATCTGCTACTTTTCCCATAACCTCGATTACCCATTTGAACCATCATCCATTCCCTATATTTCTCGATTGGTACTGAATTCCGTTCTCCTTTATTAGGTGGGAGGACCCGAGTTGGGTTCTTCATAGTACTAGTATTCTGGACAATATTCACATTCGAGGAAATTTATCCTTGCTATGCCCAAACTTTCCACATCCAAAGCAAATATGGCGCAAGTCCTCGTATTCCATCTTACGCACATCCATTACAATATGCACTTCCGGCTCTAGAGGATTATTTAGATCAGTTTCAATGGCCAATCTTGCGTAATTTCCCCCTCAATCTACCTTTTTTCAGTGGATCAATTCGTACTGTGCGTCTGATTTTGTCTTTTATTTTCTTCACCATTCGCGCAGTATAATTGTGCATCTTAACATTCAAAAATCTAACCCAGGCTATTGTTGTTGTGATAGAGTTAGTAAATGCGTTAAAACTTCGTGTTCATTCCCTAACAACAAGATAATGGTCTAAAACCATCCACAGACCACCCGATATAGCAAAGTTATAGTCCTCCCTTTCCGCAAACTTCACCATATAATATATATATCCTACAGTACCAACTCTAGTTGTCCTATCGGGTTCTGTATTTGACGTAGTTTAGTAGAAAAATATGTGAAACCTACCTCCCGTCCCAGAAGTCTCACAACAACAATATTCTTCCAGAGTTGAATACCCTCTTGGATTTCCTCCCGAGTTTGGATTACCGTCGGAATAGTCTCATTCTCATCCTCCACGTCATCCTCCACTAACTCCTTTAACTCAGTGATTTCATCTTCCTCATCGCATATATTCACCCTATTCTCTTCTTCATCAACGATCACTAGAATCACAACATTACTGCATGTTAATGAGCCTTTCCAGCCTCCTAGTTTAGGTCTTGGATTAGCTTCGTTTTCAACAGTATTAGCAGCCGTAGGGTTACTCTAATTTTTTTGAAGATGACCTGGCAACATTGAGGATTGCGTAAGTTTTTTCACAGGTTGTCCATCTCTTACGCTTGCAATTGGTTCATTATCCACTAGAGACCTAGGTAGTTTATTATCTCGCAACTCTTCAATGGAAACAAGTAGTGCAGGGAATTCCTCTCTCGTGTGATCCACCAAGTTAGTATCGGAATCATTCAAGGTTAACTGAGCATTCTTTTCTGGCCGAAAAGGATGCCACGGCCGACAGTGAAGAGCCATTGCGTCGTTCAGAAGGTATTTTTTGGATACTTAGGGATTCCCTAAAAGTCAGGAGCTTTTCTTTTCTTTTGCTCGTACTTTAAAAAAAATTCCAATCTACTATATATATATAAAAAAAATTAGACTAAAAATATAAATCGCACAATTCAAAAATCCTTCTTTTAGGTTTTGACGGTAGTTTCTTCCGAACAAGAAGAGTTGCTGGTATTGGTGGAATCATGAGAGATAGGTTTGGCTCGTGTATCGCGGGCTTTGTGGGTCCTTGTTTAGCCGATTCTCCTTTTACCTCGGAACTTCTTGTGTTTCATTTTGGTTTGAAGTGGGCTATGAACAGAGGGTACACAGATTTATGTATTGAAACAGATTCGGAGGAGTTCCATGCGCTAGTGAAGGGCGGTGGGAGCTCAGCTCATCATGAGTTGGACTCGGAGAAGTTCTACGCGCTAGTGAAGGGCGGTAGGAACTTAAGTAGTCGCAGTGTTTCATTACTTAAGGAATGTTGTTTACTATTGAGAGCTTTCCCCCAGCTTGAGCTTAATCATGTATTTAGAGAAGCTAATCTTTGCGCGGATAGATTAGCGAAGGAAGGAGCGGATATGTCTTCCCACACTATAGAATTCATTGAGCCACCAGATTATCTTTCGAGCTTCATTATGAGGGACCGTAGTGATTATGCAACAGCTAGAGTTGTATTAGAGTATTAACAAGAACTATGGTTCTTCGTGTAATTTTTAATTCTTAACGGCATTATTGCCTCTCTTGTATGCAAAAAAAAAAAAAAAAATCCTTCTTTAACCCAACCCACTTCTCCTTTTATTTTAATTTACCCTTCTTGGTGGCACACATTTATCGGAAGCAACAAACAAACTGATCAAATACTTGAAAATGGCGGAATCTAATCGAAAAGGCAAAAAACGTCCTCTCATTCAAATCTCTTCTTCAGAAGAAAGCTCTGAGGAGGATGATCACAGCATTCATGACGTCTCCTCAAGGTAAATTAGTTTTTTTTTAAAACTTGCAATATCTACAAGTAATCGAACTTCATAAAATTTTCTCCTCTTCCTCGTCCTTTTTTATTATTTATATATTTACATACCATTGGATGAGGGCAGTGAAAATGAGGATTGCGAGAGCGAGTGGAATGAATCAGATGATGATGATGAATGCTCTTCGGACAACAAAGATGATGCCGATGATCTTGACGACGACGAGTCAGGTGTTTATATCATTCCTCATTTACTAAAATCTAGGATGCTTATACTTCTATTCTCTTAGTTCAATTTATAGGCTAGTAAATTCCAATGTAATCTGATAGAATATTAACATCGGAAATATTTTTAATAACAACTGAACGAACCTTCGTTAAAGATTTTCTTTAACAAAGAGAAGTCTCTATTGATTGCACTTGTTTGATTAAGTAATCAAATTACACAAGGAGGCTTGTAATTGTAGATACAACCTACAACCTAAACTAAACTAAATTAATGTAGTGGATAAAGAAAAATGATGTGATTCAGTTGATGCATTATCTACTCGGTTATCAGAATCTAGTAGCAATAACATTAATCTAATTAGGGTAAATAATTTCTATGAATGTTACTGAATGTGATCTTTTCTTTAACTTTGTAAAACACAGATTTTACTGGATTATTACGGTACTGTTAGTTCTAGCATGTCTTTATTGGTTAAAATGTATCCATTTTGCATTTTGATTGGACAAATTTATTTCACCAAAGACTAATTGGAACTGATAAATATAACTGTTTGGTGTTTAACAGAAAAAAGTGATTTACTAGATCTAAATTTAAAGGAATGTAAAGCATATTTGCGAAAAAATGGATTGAGATTATCAGGAACAAAGCTGGAGTGTATGAGAAGAATTGAGGAGCACCAAAGGTGAGTACTGTGAAAATAAACAGCTCTTTCTTTCTTCTGTTTTTCTCTTGTAATGTTGTAAATGTACATAAGCTTAGCAAATTTACGGTCCTTTTATTTTCCTTAATTTCTTCTTCATGATCTTCAATTTGCAGGCTAGAAGATGGTAATAGTGAAGCATTATATCCGAGATCATCATTTTTCATAAACTGCACCGGTATATTATACCTTCCTTCCCGAAAGATAAAAATAATTTCTGAGAAGCATTTAAAGTATGTGTATGTGTATTGGTGTGGATATAAGAATTCTCTTTTATCTTTTGTAGGGGATGTGTGTAAAGGAGATGTTGTTTTGTTCACTCAGAAAGTTTACAAGAAGTATATATTTATTTCCCTCTACATATTTACCCTAATTGTGAGTGATAACTAATTGAATTTTCTAGGTTTGACAAAATGGCTAAAAGTGGAAGTATTTTGGGGAAGCGAACTATTGCTGGGAGGATCGTTAAGGAAAGTTACGGTGCTGCTAAGCAACAACATACATTCACGGTAAGGGTAAAATTGTCTCTTTTTATTTTTTCGATATTCATGAAGCTTAATTTTCTTACTATTTTGATAACTACTTAACAAGGTTGAAGTGTTTTGGAGCAAAGGTGTAAAGAAATTACCAACATTATTCCCTTTACTTGTGAAAGGGCGGAACTTGTACAGACTAAAGACATTCAGACAGGTATATAATCATTTAATGAACAACATAAAATCTTTCTTATCTTTTTTTTTTTTTTTTTAATTATTAGCGGTGGGAAAACGAGGGAGAAAGGGTACGAGTATTGAATGAGAAGCATAATCGTGGAGCTGTAGCAAGATCTGTTAGAGCTACGAGAAAATTTGAAGCAGCAAAAAGAATGAAAAACAAAAAACCCTCTACAAAGAAAGGTATATATATACACTTTCCATTTTGCTACTTTCTTTCACTTAAATTACATTGGACATTAACTAGGAGGGTCTAAACGTCAAAAACATTCCCATCAGCATAAGGAACATAGGAAAGAGAACCATGAGAACTCCCATTCTGTTAGACATGTAGAATTAAACTGGAATAAAGAGTCAATAGTTTTGGAATCTCAGAGGTATCCAAATTATTCTCGAGAATATTCATTCCAATCATACCCTTATCCTCGAAACTTAAACCATGCGCCTCTGCAAACTCATTATGGACATTTTAACCCTTATCAAATGCAAGGTGAACACCAAGAATATAGTCATGACAGTTCAACTTTTGCCTTTGGAGAACAGTCAGGGAACTTTAACTACTTCCCAAAATGGCGGTAATGTAACTTTGTCTATACTAAGATCAGAAATGCACTTTGCCTACATATTAATGAATGCGTGAGGTTGTATTTGTTGCAAACCATTAATTTTTTGATGAAAATGATTAAATGGAGTTCTTGATTATGTAAATTTGACTTGTGAAAGGATCAAAAACCTGAAATTGAGGATCCACGTAAATTGTTAACAGGATTTCTTATTCTTGAGCATGTTGTTGTTTGATTTTTTTAAATGATAAATATTTAATGCTGAATAACAGTTGAATAGAACTTATTCCGTCAAAGGTAGTGTTTGAATAAATCAGACTTGGTTTGAAATTTAAACAGGCCAGTTAAGAGGTATAATTGGTCAAAAAATACAAACAATAGTCTTATTAATCTAGTGTCTTAATAAACCAAATTAAAAGCTCATGCAAACAAACACCCCTTTCATGTTACCTCTCCGGTCCATTTTAAGTACTCCTTCCCTTCATTATAGTTTTCTTTATTTCTTTTAATATGGAGGTTTTCTTTATTTTTTTTAATATGGAGGTAGATTAGGGATGGCAACAGATCGGTTTTTTATAAAAATTCCAAAACTCATAACCATAACCGTTTTTATAATTAAAACTCATATGCTAACGGTTTTGACTATCGGTTACATTTTTTAAAATCATAACCGTATGATTCGGTTTTGGTTTTTGAATGGTTTTGCGGTTTTTAACCATATTCAAATGATAATTTAATAAATATATTTAAATTCATAAAATAAAGGGTCAATTACCCAAGAAGTCTTGAGGAGGACCATAGTGCCATATAAAAACCAAGTGATTCCTCTCTCTTACTTAGAGGCCTCAAAATTGACAAATGTCATTACTACTCTTCTAGTGTATATAAGACAAAAAAATAAGATTCTTCTCTCTCTTCCATTACCATTACTCTTTCTTCTCCATTATCATTAATCTCTCTCCTTCTTTTTCATTTTTTCTCTCTTCTCCTTCATTAACTATCAATAATTTCCAGTTCCAACCACCACCGACCACCGCCAGAAAAAGTACTGAGCATGGAAAAAGTACCGAGTATGGAAAAAGTACTGAGCATGAAAAAAGTTACCGAGTATCGAAAAAAGTGCTGAGTATCGGGAAAGTTGCTGATTATTCAATTTTTTTGTTGAGTCGCTTTACTGAGCATGCTCGTTTGCTCAGTAAAATTGTTGAGCATGCTCAGTAACTTTGCTGAGTATCGAGAAAATTAATTGAGTTTTTAGAATTTTGCTGAGTATTAAATAAAAAACAGTTGAGTTTACGGTATAATAATGCTAAATAGAAATTAGAGCAATAAATATACTCCAACTTAATTACACCAAAATAATACAAAAATCTATTTTACATTATAAAACTCAAAAAAAAGCAATGCTTAACCTAAATAGCACAAAAATTAGGTAGTATCAACAATCGAAAGCAAAGCAGATAAACTAGACTATGTTTTAGTAACAACACCAGGTCAAGATCTACTTGGTCAGTTCTAGTCAAAAAATAAATAATAACATAAGCTTTTGCCTCAACTTTCCCAACTATAATTAAAAGAAAGGAAAAGACAAATTGATAATGTCTTACCTTTCCATTTACAAGATTTGGGAGAAATAGATTTATCATTTCACGCTTTTTGTCCTTTTCTTTAAAGAGTGTCAAGCAATGACCCCGCTTTTTAGTACACCCAAAGGCTTTCCAAACCTACACAGATTCATATCATATATATTAAATACATTGTTAAATTACAAGTTAAATGCATAACCATACTTAGATCAGATCATAGCCTTTGTTCTTCAAATCCATCACCACCACCACGCATCGCCTCGCACCACCACGCATCGCCTCGCACCACCACCAGCTGCAACCTAACCATTGAGAGAAGCTAAAAAAGCAGCAGCTAAAACGGGTCGAACAACCATCTTCGGTGGACGAGCTCCATTAACAACCTTCAGATCTGCCATGGCTTGCAGATCTAATGCGAACAGAACCGAACGAGAAAGAAGAAAAAGAAAAGGCTAGGTTAACGGGTGATTGGAGAGGCATGAGAGAGAAAAGAGAAATTAATATTTTATGTTTGACCAGAAAATGTGAATAGAAATAGTATATATAGGGGAAAAAAATAAAAGAGGGTAAAAAAGTAATTGAATTTTTAAGCCTATAGTGGTAAATCTTGGTTGTGGCCTTTAGTAAGAAGAGAAAATTAGTGTAGTCTTGTTAGGTCTTAAGGGGGTGTTTTCAAGACCCTTTAGGTAATAATCTCTAAAATAAAACCACATATATAAATGTAAACAACAAGGTTTATAAAAAATTGTGTTGGTATTTGATTAAATTTCATATTTATTATTCAATTGGTTAAATCTAGTATTTTGATTTTGATTTTAGAATTTCAATATATCTAATTTAATCTAAAATATATAACAGTTGAAAATATATATGATATAAACGGTTTTCGGTTTTATTTTTTTCAAAAACCATAACCTAACGGTTTTAACCATCGGTTACACTTTTCAAAACCATATCCTAAGGGTTATAACTACGGTTATATAATTCGCTTTTTAATCGGTTCAGTTATCATCGGTTTCGGTTTTTAACCGTAACCATTGTCATCCTTAAGGTGGATTAAGAAAAGTCATTAAGTTACCCCAAGTTCGATAAAATACCTTTCATAAATACAAGATAACTTTTGAAAATTACAAGATAGTAATAGTGGAAACAGTTGTGCTCCCTCTTTTTAAGAGTGTCATCTCACTAAGATATTTTTTTCTAATTCTGTTTAATTTTACCCATATCTAACCTATCTTGACTATAATATTCATTTATATTTTTCGATGTTTTAAGAGATGCTACTCTTTTTGTTCCAAAAAGATTATCATATTTGCTTTTGCACATAAATTAAGAAATATTATTTATTATCCATATGATTACTAATTTTCCTCCATAAAGTGTTTTGATATTTTGAATATTTATTGGAAACATATATTATAATTTTTAATTACGGGTAAAAATGGTATTAAGAAAAAAAAATGTCTTGAATTTTTAAAATGAACCTTTTTGAAACAACTATTTTTTGTATAAGTGACAACATTTTGGGTCTGTTTGGATTGAGAGAAATAGAAAGAATGAAATGGAATAGAAATGATTTTTCATTTTTTACATTGTTTGTATTATAAAATGTTATAAAAGATAAAAAAGGAGATCATTCTAAAAATCACTCTAGTATCCATATTTATTATCACTCCAAATTGGAGTCAAATGGAGTGAAATGATTTCTTTAACAAGTGAGGCCAAAATTAGCTCTTTTTTTTAAAATTTTTGTATTTTTTGCAGTCCAAACAAAAAATATCCAAAACCATTTATGAAATCTTTTTTTATAAATTTTTTAAATCCAAACAAAAAATTTCTTTTCTTTTCTTTTATAATTTTTCTTTTCTATCCCTTCATTATTTATTTCCCTCCTAAATACAAACAGACCCTTCAGGAACGGGGGAGTAGGTGTTAGGTGTTTTAAAAAGAGTAACATAAGATCGATAGTTGGTATAGTGGTTAAACTACTCCGCAGAGACCAAAAGGTTAGATTGGGTTTTGGTCTCTGGGATCGAATCTTATTGGAATCAAAATGATTCCGAGACCCGCGTAATATAAAATCAATACATAGGAGTGTACGGGTCGCCAAGTAATAAAAGTGTAAGTTAATGGTTCTTCATAGATCATGTAAAATTGATATAGTGAATTTAATTTGTGATTCAGAGGTTCGTTATGCAAATACTTGTCAAATAAAAAGATATAATTTTCATGAGTTAATTGTATCTAACGTAATGATTTAACAATAACCGGATGAAAATATAACTTAAAAGATTAGCAAGAATAAAGAAGATAGCTTGGAATGTCTATTTTCATCAAATCAACACCTATTATGATTACTCGATTGAAGGAAGAATTGGTAATTATTACATTAACCTGAAATCAAAATGATTCTGAATCCCGCGTAATATAAAATCAACACAAGGGAGTGTACGGATTGCCAAGTAATACAAGTGTAAGTTAATCGTTCTTCATTGATGATGTAAAGTTGATATAGTGAATTAATTTGTGATTCAGATGTTTGTTCTGCAGATACTTGTCAAATTAAAAAATATAATTTTCTTGAGTTAATTGTATCTAAAGTAATGATCTAACAATAAACGGATGAAAATATAACTTAAAAGATTAGCAAAAATAAAGAAGTTAGCTTGAAATGTTTATGTTAATCAAATCACCACTGATTATGATTACTCGATTGAAGGAAGAATTGGTAATTATTACATTAACCGGGGGTTCTAATTTCTACTTAAATCTCAAAAGAAATTAAGGGCGACTTTCTAAATATAGAACCTATCTTGAGTGATTCTATTATCCATAGATTGATTAGAACTCAAACCATAGGATTGGCTATATAAATTATCTTGATCTCCCGATTCTAAAACAATTTATACGATTATTATTTATATCAGTCTATCAACCCCCCCCCCCCCCTTCCGATTGTAGTTCACAAGCTAAGGAAAATCAATTATATGCACATCATAAAGAAACTCATATAACCCAAAATAATAATCAATAAAAAAAAATCCATAATTTAACTTATAAACCCAATAATTATAAATAATCAAGTATCCTTAATTAGGCTCACAAAAAGACATCACAAAATAACGAAGAGTTTAGCTCATGATGAAAATAATTATATTAAATTAAATTAAAGGACGTGATTGAGAGTCTAAGGAATAGAAGGAATTACAGTGATAAATTTTGTTGTTTTTTTCATGCCTTAATCTCTTTGATTCTCTCTTGCTCCTAATTGCTGTGAAAGTAAAAGTGTGCTAAAAAAGTTGAAAAAAGTTACTTTAAAGTATTAAAATTTGGAGTTCTCCTAGTTGGGGATTATAAAATGGATCAAAAGCATCCAGTGGACTCCTTTATTGTACCTAGAAATCCCACATCTCCTTGGAAAAATGTCTATAACTTCTTCGTCTCAACTCGAAATTGTGTTCCGCTTCTTATCACGCAAACTAGACTTCAAGGGATGACTTCCCCAATTATTCACGACACGTCGTCTAAGTTGATGATGACATTTTTCTAATCTTGGTGCTTGAGGTTTATTGAATCTTTTGACTCCTTGGATTCTCTTGATTGGGTGTTTTCTTAGATTATTGACTCCTTGGATTAGCCTTTTTTCCTTGGATTCTCCATGTTTCTAAGAGTTGCACAATTAACACATAAAATACCTTAAACCGCTATAAAACACGTAAAATCTCAAAGGTTAGCTAAGAACCCAGAATATGCTAAACTAAGGGATAAATCCCCAATTTTAATCCAAAAACCTCCGAAAATGATTTCTCATATGCATCAAAACGTATCACAAAATATGAATCAAGGACATCACATGATAGAACTTTCCGGAACTTTTCGAAATTTAATGGAATGATTCACGACAATAGCAAGGAAATACCACTCGAAGACCTTAATGTTTATGACTTGCACAGTGGTGTGGCCTAAGGTGTGATAAAATAATGATATAAATAAGTGCAAATACACACCCTAAACTAACACTGTACTGCAAGTATTACAGGACGTATGCAAGTTTTAATGATAAGAAGATTCGTTCCTCAGGCTATGCTGTAGATATCGCCGCCTAGGCGCGCCTAGGCGCCGTCTAGGCGTCAACTCCCCCCTCAACCGCTTACGCCTAGTAAAAATGCTAGGCATTTTTGCCCAACGCCTTAGTCGCCGTGGAAGAGGCGCCTAGCCCGCCTAGGCACCGATTAATGGTAAAAACTTGCCGCCTAGGCCCTCCATTAAATTTATTTTACTCTCGGAAATTCTTGAATTGATATTATAACTCTAATTTTAGTATTTTTCATATTCAATATAGTGGTGTTAGATGAATTTTATGACTTAAATAGATAAAATTATCATAATTATACACGCGTATTACTAAATATATAAAATTACATAGCATGATTCAAAAGCGCGTAATCCCGCCTAGGCCCCGCGTAGTCCCTCCTAGGCGCTAGGCCCCAGTCGACCGCCTAGGCCGCGGAACCGAGATCTACAGCATAGTCCTCAGGGACTGGCGAAAGTTAGAGAGAACTTATGCAAATTATCAAGTGCAGATATTAAAGATAGAAAAGATAATACACAAGTAGAAAGAAGAGATAGATAAATATTTATTTGGTTTTTAAATAAGAAAACTAAACTACTAAATTAAAAGACAGAAAACAAATAAAAGAAAAGAAAAGAAGATAGTATGAAAGATATAGCTTAGGTTTTACTAGTATGCACTAATCCTTCTAATTCTATCTATTAGATCTAATTTATAAGGGAGAATATTAGCTCTTGGTATACTTAGTCAGGATTCTAAATTCCCATACCTTAGACCTTGAGAGCGACTAAGGGGGCAACGGCACAACCAAGAAGTGATTTCAAATAGGATTATCAAACGCCACTAAGGCCCTAAGCAAATACAGCAATCTTGGTGATATGGTGGTTAAAACAAACCTTATTGACTATCTAGTTAGAATCATGTTTTGTCAGAACTAATATCGACACTAGACGTTATGTGGTGGTTCAATAGTTAAACACCCTGTCAAGGAGACCATCTAACTACTATTGAGGTAATCCTATACGCATGCATTCGCAAGGAAAACAATCATTAAATCAAAACACATAATCAAATATAAAGGTAAGTAGCTAATATCAGATTAAAACATATAATTCCCAAAGAATTTAGATAGAAGAATTAGAATTCATAGTTTATACATTATGCAAAACCTAAGCTAATAGAATTAGTTCATACAAAGAAAAGAAGAGAAAAGAATTACAAAATAAGAGGTTGAAGGAGACATGATTGATGCACAGCTCCCTCCAGACTTCTTCTCTTGTGTTGCAGCCTCCTCTTGGCCTTAGGGTCTGGCCAAGGATGATTTTAGAGTGTTAAGAGGCTGTATTTATAGTGTATATGTTGACCTAATTCGTTTCTTTAGAGATAACTTAAGTAATGGACTCCTAGCCCAACTCAAATTCGTAAGGAAATAAAGATAAACACTGCTGGACCGTTTTGAGCGTATCTTCTTCGTTATTGGTCGGATTGAGCTCCATAAGATACCAAAAGAATTGCAACAGAATTATCTTGACCCTAAAGAAGGAAATTACCAAATTCGGCTTATTTCTTAGGTAAAAACGCATATCTTTAGACGTGTATGCGGAATCCCAGATTTAGGCAGCTTTTCCTTTTCCATCTTTTTAGCTTTTGTTTCCTTATCTCCAATTTCCATGCAAATCTCTTTCCATATCTTGTAGTCTTTGACTTGGACTCTAATTAATCTCCATAATTATCTTTAAAGCTTCACACTAAATAAACAATTAAACCCAATTTGCTCTAAAAATAATAATTCTACAAATCAAGACTCAAAATAGGAAAGTGCACTAAATTAAGCTAAGATCGACCTATAAACTAATAAATAAGCCTAAAATGATGTCTCTAAAGTATATTATATTATCACAAATGAGGAGACATCAAGACCCCCAACTCAAAGTTGTATCATCCCGATACAATAAAAGTAAAGAACAGTAGGGTAGTCAAGAAGAAGAAGTAGGAGGAGAATAAGAACAGAACATAATGAATGATCCTAGAGCAAAAATATCTAAAAAGTCTCATGTAGTAATGCTCAAGAAATAATGCACAAATATGCTTAATATACATGTAATCAACAATCCATAAATTCAAGTCCAGATTAATTTCGCAATGCCAGAAGGAGAGGATGATAACTTAGTTCAGGTTAATGGCTATAGGTTGTTCATAGGTCCCAATATAGCATCCAATGGTCCACTCACCTATTACCTAATAGCTCAATTGTTTCTCCATCAAGCAGTTAGAAATCCTAAGGTCTTGGGTTATAACTTGGCTTAAGGATGGGTGTGGTATATTTGGATAATGAAAAGTGAGCTTTTGGCTCTCTCCTCACTAGCCATCAACGAATCGCCCTAGAGCTTGAGTTTTCACTCGAAGATGTTCTCACTCAACCCAATTTATTGATGCTTTTGATTTGCATCCCCAATAATCCTAACTAAAACCTTTAGTGATGATTTACAAAATTCCACTTTGCCGGTCCGAATATAAATTTTCTTTTCATATAATTTTTTTTTTCTTTTTGTATAGCTATGATTCTCTTTTGATGTTGAGATATCACACTATTTTTTTTATTTTCATATATATATATATATTCTTTTTATGCCCTTGTCGGCAAAATTAGCTCGTGGCTTCTTTTCCATTAACTATTACCCCGGCAAAGGGTTACAGTAATAACTATTTCATCATCAATAAAATCACAATTACAATTCCCAAATTCCCGACGTTCCCTAATTATGAAACCCACCACCCCAAACTCAAGCTCTAAAACGAGTTTGTCTCAGGTTTTGCGATTCGAGTGCGGGTCATATAGATAAGTCCTAAAAACTAGGGTATGGATTATAATGTGTTCCAAATAAAAGGCTTTAGAAAGGCTCAGAGGGGCTAAGACGGATAAATAACAATAATATCAACAAAAGGGTGAGAAAGTCTAAAGGCTTCAAGTGTTTTAACATGAAAGAACTGCCTTATTCATTTTTCTAACTACCGGATTTTGTTACTTTTTCATTACTAGTTCATAGACAAGTGGGTTTTCAACTAATTTTAAACCTCACGTTCTACATACCAAATAACTATTACTAAGTTTCAACGTGACTTCTTAGCATTGCTCATTAACTTTTCTATCTTTTATTTCCTGTTTTCATGCATGCATCTAAACAACTTGTAACATCTTTCAAAAACATACTACCTACTATCATTAACTTAATTAAATCACGCTCAATAGGTACATTCAAAGATATTCTATGCCTAATTCAACCCAAAAAAAATTTAAATTTTATGTACAAACAAAAAGGAAGATGAGGACAACGAATCCCCACCCCCAACTCAAAAATGAGCCGTGTCCCCACGACTCGAAAAAGACTCAAGAAAAATAAAATTTAAAATTAGCATACATATTGCACATAAAGAAATGGTAGGGAAGAAAGAAAACATACTCTTCGAGGCTATTACCTCGCCTTGTCGGTATTCGGATTAACTCTAATGTATCTTTTTCACCCAACTTCTTATTCGCTTTTCGTTCAGGACACGTGATCATAATAGGATATTGCATTAAATAACGACATGGGAGAGATCGAAAATCCGTATCACCTCCTCATAGATCAACTGTGCCACATCTTCCTATTCTCCTCACAAAATACAATTCACAAACAACCCAAGCACTCCAAATTTCCATGAACCTTCATGTATTCTCCTTCAACTTCTTCTTCAAATACTTTCTTATAAGAAAAAGGTAGTTCCTTTAATTGTTTCCTTGGAGAAGCTATCAGAGCCCTTGAAGCTTTCTCTTTTTCTTTGGGTATAAGGTCGTTGATTTGTAGAGGTTGTGTTGTCTTCTTCACTAAAGTTGGAATCTTTTTGCTCATTGAATCAACACTGCTAGCTAACCTCTTTTTCCATGACCTATTTTACCCTTTGAATTGGAACTAGGACTTTTCTCACTTGATTTCTTCTTAATTAAATCCAATATCTTGATTTCTTCATCGCCCTTACAGTAGATAATGTTCATGTTCTCTTTAATCATCTCAATTGACCCCCAACTCAAAGCTTTAACCACTCTTGAAATTTGAAACTCTTGATTATTGGTTGTACAAGCTTAATTTGGGTTAGGAAGGGTGATTGGATGATGATTCTCTATGTGGGTAAGATGGATTCTTCATGGATTGGCTTGGATTTAAGAAATTGTAGGACGAATTTTAAAAATTTAAGCTTTTGATTCTTGGATTCAAGGTGTTTTGGGATGATATGGGTGGTTGAATCTTCCTTGTAATGATGTGGAGGATGAATTGGATGTGTTTTCATGGTGATTGGGTAGTGTTTTGATGATTAATGAAGGTTTTTATGAGCTTTAATGGAGTTGGGAGAATTTTGGAGAAGAGAAGTAGGCTTAAGGTTTAGTAAATTCGGACTAATAAGAATCAACCCTCTTTTATACACTTGAACCCCTTTCTTTTCTCTCTCTAGCGGCTCGTGCGGACCATGCTGCGGACCATGGGGTGTACCGCGGGGTACACCGTAGCATCTGATGGTCGAATTTTTACCCACTGGATAATACCCGTGGCACAACCCCGTGGCACGTGTTTTTGCTCTGCGGACCATGGCGCGGTGTACCGCGGGGGTAGTCTGTGGCTTCTACGTCAAAATACCCGTGGCACCCACCCCGTGGCACGTGTTTACCTACGGACCAGGGCACGGTGCATGGGGTAGTCCGCGGGGCAATGTTTCTCGGTTTCTGGTCACGACCCGTGGCTCCACCCGTGGTACGGGTTTTTACCCTGCAGTGCACCGCGGCTGAGGTCCGGTGTACCGCACTCGGCGAAAACCTCCCCAACAGCTAGATCTCGAAAAGTTATGCAGTTTAGGCTCAAAGATCACCTGATTTCGACATCCGAGCGCAAAGATATGACTTGCCGAAGTTTCTCCGTTCCGAAAAATTTTGCTCGCTTCCCTAACTCGATTTCTCCAATACCTAAGCATCAAAAACACTAATACCTTTCTCAAATATGCAATATCAACTAAAATTTTAAGCTAAACATAAATAAAAACTAAAAATGTAAAAACATAAAAGAATTTACGGGTTGTCTCCCGTTTAGCACTTTTGTTTAATGTCTTTCAAAGTTAGACATGTTAGCTCGATTAAGGCTGACGAAATTTCCACCCTTTGCCTTTAATTCCCACGAACTTTTCAGCTCGATTCTTAATAATCATGGATGGTGCCATCCAATATGTCGTGGGAAGGGTTGTTTCTGGTGGTAACTCGATTTCAATTGTAGCATTACACTCCTCTGGCAATCCATTCATCTCTTTAGTTTCGCATATTCGTTTGTTAGAAAGAATGTCCTTCATGAATTGACCGTATTTTGACATTCTTGTGAGAGCTTCTACAAACGGGGTGCTGATCTTTAACTTGTTCACCATGTCAACGAACTTCTTGAATTCCAGGTAAATGTCCAGTCTGACACGTGAAGGGAATGGTGGAGGAGGACATGTGTTGGTTACCACTGGGCTCTCTTTCTTTTCTGGTGCCTTCTCTTGGACACTTTTTTGTTCAACTACCTCTTCGACCTTATCTTCTGTTGTTTCTTCTCCCCCTGTTTTTGGAATAGGGACTGGTTCTGGTTCTGGTCTGGCTGGAGGTAGTTGTTTTCCACTTCCTAATTCAACTGCATGACAAACTTTGTTTTCTGGAGCAGTAGTCTTACTTCTGAGTTGCCTTTCTGCAAGGATTTTAGTTTTTTCCACCATTTGTGACATTGTCTGCACCATCTCCATAAGGTCATTCTGCGAGTTTTGGTATCCCTGCTGGCTAATTTCTATATCTTCAATCATGTTCATTATCTTAGCCATGGTTGAATTCGAACTCGAAGGTTGTTGTACGGGTTGCTGCATTGAATAAGGAGGTGGTTCTTGATAAGCTTCATCATAAATCGACGCTTCTTGATAGATAGGTTGTGGAGGATAGTACGATTGTGGTCGTGGTTAATAGTAATCATCATGATAATGGTTATTATGATAATAATTCTGTTGAATTAAATAACGAAGAGTTTAGCTCATGATGAAAATAATTATATTAAATTAAATTAAAGGACGTGATTGAGAGTCTAAGGAATAGAAGGAATTACAGTGATAAATTTTGTTGTTTTTTTCATGCCTTAATCTCTTTGATTCTCTCTTGCTCCTAATTTCTATGAAAGTAAAAGTGTGCTAAAAAAGTTGAAAAAAATTACTTTAAAGTATTAAAATTTGGAGTTCTCCTAGTTGGGGATTATAAAATGGATCAAAAGCGTCCAGTGGACTCCTTTATTGTACCTAGAAATCCCACATCTCCTTGGGAAAATGTCTATAACTTCTTCGTCTCAACTCGAAATTGTGTTCCGCTTCTTATCACGCAAACTAGACTTCAAGGGATGACTTCCCCAATTATTCACGACACGTCGTCTAAGTTGATGATGACATTTTTCTAATCTTGGTGCTTGAGGTTTATTGAATCTTTTGACTCCTTGGATTCTCTTGATTGGGTGTTTTCTTAGATTATTGACTCCTTGGATTAGCCTTTTTTCCTTGGATTCTCCATGTTTCTAAGAGTTGCACAATTAACACATAAAATACCTTAAACCGCTATAAAACACGTAAAATCTCAAAGGTTAGCTAAGAACCCAGAATATGCTAAACTAAGGGATAAATCCCCAATTTTAATCCAAAAACCTCCGAAAATGATTTCTCATATGCATCAAAACGTATCACAAAATATGAATCAAGGACATCACATGATAGAACTTTCCGGAACTTTTTGAAATTTAATGGAATGATTCACGACAATAGCAAGGAAATACCACTCGAAGACCTTAATGTTTATGACTTGCACAGTGGTGTGGCCTAAGGTGTGATAAAATAATGATATAAATAAGTGAAAATACACACCCTAAACTAACACTGTACTGCAAGTATTACAGGACGTATGCAAGTTTTAATGATAAGAAGATTCGTTCCTCAGGGACTGGCGAAAGTTAGAGAGAACTTATGCAAATTATCAAGTGCAGATATTAAAGATAGAAAAGATAATACACAAGTAGAAAGAAGAGATAGATAAATATTTATTTGGTTTTTCAATAAGAAAACTAAACTACTAAATTAAAAGACAGAAAACAAATAAGAGAAAAGAAAAGAAGATAGTATGAAAGATATAGCTTAGGTTTTACTAGTATGCACTAATCCTTCTAATTCTATCTATTAGATCTAATTTATAAGGGAGAATATTAGCTCTTGGTATACTTAGTCAGGATTCTAAATTCCCATACCTTAGACCTTGAGAGCGACTAAGGGGGCAACGGCACAACCAAGAAGTGATTTCAAATAGGGTTATCAAACGCCACTAAGGCCCTAAGCAAATACTGCAATCTTGGTGATATGGTGGTTAAAACAAACCTTATTGACTATCTAGTTAGAATCATGTTTTGTCAGAACTAATATCGACACTAGACGTTATGTGGTGGTTCAATAGTTAAACACCCTGTCAAGGAGACCATCTAACTACTATTAAGGTAATCCTATACGCATGCATTCGCAAGGAAAACAATCATTAAATCAAAACACATAATCAAATATAAAGGTAAGTAGCTAATATCAGATTAAAACATATAATTCCCAAAGAATTTAGATAGAAGAATTAGAATTCATAGTTTATACATTATGCAAAACCTAAGCTAATAGAATTAGTTCATACAAAGAAAAGAAGAGAAAAGAATTACAAAATAAGAGGTTGAAGGAGACATGATTGATGCACAGCTCCCTCCAGACTTCTTCTCTTGTGTTGCAGCTTCCTCTTGGCCTTAGGGTCTGGCCAAGGATGATTTTAGAGTGTTAAGAGGCTGTATTTATAGTGTATATGTTGACCTAATTCGTTTCTTTAGAGATAACTTAAGTAATGGACTCCTAGCCCAACTCAAATTCGTAAGGAAATAAAGATAAACACTGCTGGACCGTTTTGAGCGTATCTTCTTCGTTATTGGTCGGATTGAGCTCCATAAGATACCAAAAGAATTGCAACAGAATTATCTTGACCCTAAATAAGGAAATTACCAAATTCGGCTTATTTCTTAGGTAAAAACGCATATCTTTAGACGTGTATGCGGAATCCCAGATTTAGGCAGCTTTTCCTTTTCCATCTTTTTAGCTTTTGTTTCCTTATCTCCAATTTCCATGCAAATCTCTTTCCATATCTTGTAGTCTTTGACTTGGACTCTAATTAATCTCCATAATTATCTTTAAAGCTTCACACTAAATAAACAATTAAACCCAATTTGCTCTAAAAATAATAATTCTACAAATCAAGACTCAAAATAGGAAAGTGCACTAAATTAAGCTAAGATCGACCTATAAACTAATAAATAAGCCTAAAATGATGTCTCTGAAGTATATTATATTATCACAAATGAGGAGACATCACACAGTAAGCACATACCGTCATGAAGTTTGGAAGGGATGCAGTATAACGCCAAAGGGCATGGTATAGCACTAAAATAATGTGTACTTTCTGACTTTGCACTGCCATGAGGCTTTCACAAGTGCTCAATACGGTTGTGGTGCGGTATACCTCCCGTAGGGCGCATGATACTGCTTGAAGTCTTGAAGCTTTCCGACTTTTACCGTTACCTACACCATCACGACACTTCTCAAGGGCTATGGTATATCGCCTATCGGCGCGACATACCACTGGGAGCTGCTAAGCAAATGAATTTCTCCTTTAATTCACCCCATACTCATAATTTTACCTACCTATACAACAAAAACACTTCTTTTTCTCTCCTATTGTCTCTGATACATATTAATAAACACTAAACTTGGTAATATACACTACAAATAGAAATTTAAACTAAGAAAGCATCTAAAGAAAGGATGTCTCCAAATAACACTTTTGTTTAGCGTTGATGAATTTTGACGTGTTACCTCGGGTCACTCGGCTTCGAGGAGGCACACAACCTCCCGTTGGGTGATTCCACTACTCTCATGGTATATCTTGAATAACTGTCCATTAACCATGAAGGTTCAGTGTTCAATGTGATGTTCAATTTCAATAGCTCCATGAGGTGTGACTTTTATCACAATGTATGGTCCTGCCCAACAAGACTTGATCTTCCACGGATAGTTCAAGAATCTGGAATTGTATAGAAACACTGGTTTCCCTACCTCAAACTTCTTCATGCGAATATGTTTTTCATGCCGCCTCTTTGTTTCCCCTTGTAGAAACACGAATTATCATAGGCATGAAAACAAAATTCATGCATTTCATTCAACTACAT
Organism: Nemophila menziesii; assembly: GCA_029959085.1. NCBI lineage: Eukaryota > Viridiplantae > Streptophyta > Magnoliopsida > Boraginales > Hydrophyllaceae > Nemophila > Nemophila menziesii. The sequence goes on along the minus strand of JARWIR010000001.1, from coordinate 119,858,945 downwards.
ATCCTTTAGTAGCCCAATAAGCTCAATCCTCAAGCTCGGTAAGAAGATGACATCCCTTGCTGGTGGGCCCACGGGTGTGATAAAATAATCAATGTAATAGCGCACATACCTCGCAAACCATGATTAACTCTCTTCAAGTGTACGGATAGTTAAGAATAATAAGTAGGTAAATTAATTTCGTTCCTCTGGGATTTAAGTAGTTACTTCAACTCGTGTTCAACATTAGTCTAGACTATTTTAGATGTTTTAATTAAGAAAATGAAAAATATAATGAATTTTTTATTTTCTAATAAATAAAATAAATATGCAAGTGATGTCTCCCTATTTGTGATGAATTAATCTAGGTTGGGGACATCATTTTAGGTGTATTTGAGCATTTAAATGTCAATTTTTATTCACATATTCTAATTTTCCTATTTCTTGTCTTGATTTGATGATTTATTATTTTTAGAGCATATTTGGTTTAATTTGTTTGTTAAGTGTGAAACTTTAAAGATATATGAAAATTAATTGGATGTCAAATCAATTATAAAGAGATAAGGAAAGAAGATATGGATGGATATAAGAGATAAAAGGAACTAGAGATAAAATAGGAAAGGAAAAGTTGTCAAGTAAATCTGAAATTCAAGAGCCACGTCCACAAAAGTTATTATAAGTAAAAAACGGATGGGAATTTGGAAGAGAAGTCTAAAGATAAAGTGTAGATTTTTTCGACGTGGTCGTTTCAATATAAAGTAGGTGAAAATCGGAGCAATATTGAAGAAGTTACACAAAAAACAAGACAGCAGCAGTTTTTCCCTATTCCTATATTTTAGGCAACAAATTTAAATTGGAAAAGAGACCTATTACTTGCACTATACTCCAAGATTTCGAGCTAGGGTTTGGAATACCCTATAAATACACCTTATTATCAGTAGACAATCATCCTTTGCCAATCCTTAATCCAAGAGAAAGCTTACAACAAGAGAAAAGAAGTCTAGAAGGAGTTGAACATCAAATTATGCCTTCACAAGCCTTCAAATTTGTAATTGTTTTCTTTTCTTTCTTTAGTATGAACTAATTATATTTTAGCTTGAGATTTAGCACATGGGCATGAGCCCTAGACTTGTTTTACATCTATTTTAATTTGGGATTATAATATTTAAATGAATTAGTGTTTTAATCTTTGTTTTATGTGCTTTGATTTATTATCTGTTTTCCTTGCGGAGGCCTAGCCTACGTATAAGATTACCTTAATAGTAGTTAAATGGTCACCCGGAAAGGGTGTCTAATTATTGAAATACCACATAAACGTCTAGTGTGCGGTAGTGATCTACGTGTTGCCTAAGGTGTGATAAAAATATGATAATAAAATACGGATAAACAATGCACTAACACCCTAGACTAAACACGTTACTCGTTGCAAGTATCACAGACCGTAAGCAAAATTTAATGATAAGTCAGATTCGTTCTCAGGGACTTAGTGTGTTATACGAGTAGGTCAACATAATAGAGTAACAATCAATAATTAGAAGACAGAAAACTAAATGAATATGATTGAAAAGATTAATTATTAAACTAAATACACTAAAGACAAGCAAATTTAATATGTAAGAAATAAGATGAGAGAATATAGCTCAGGTTTTGCGAGTATGCACTAATCCTTCTATTTCTTCTAATAGTTAATAAGGGTGATAAAAGCTCTTAGATAAGTAGTCAAGATTCTAAATTTCTCCCTACCCCCTTCCGGGTGGACTAGGGTGGCGACTCACAATTACCAGGGGACTTAACTAAGGTTCTCCAACGCCACTAGGTTCTTAGATGAGACTGGCCTGCAAATAATGATCGGTGATTAAATCAAACCTTAATGAATATCTAGTTAGGCAAGCCCTTCCGAACACTACCGCACACTAGACGTTTATGTGGTGTTTCAATAATTAGACACCCTTTCCGGGTGACCATCTAACTACTATTAGCACAACCCTAAATTGATCAGGTTCAAGACAGACAATAAATCAAAGCACATAATCAAATATATGGTTAAGAAGTTAGAATCAATTTAAAATAGTTTTCCCAAAGAAACATAGATAGAAGAAAATAGAATTCATAGATTATACATATGCAAAACCCAAGCTATGGGAAAAATAGTTCAATCTAGAAAGAAATATACTAAAATAAAGATACATACTGTCAACTTGCTCTCTTGAATAATCTATAATGATAAATAAAACTTAGGGATGCAAGGTCATGTTTACAATAGTTAAAGGGTGTATCTATAAGAGTATAGGAAGCACTAATTAGGATTTCTTGGAGTAGGAGGCAAGCAATTTGACTTCTTTTCCAAATCAAATGTGTTTCCTAAAATAGAGGAGAAGGGAAAAACTAATGTTCTCTTGATTTTTTTTTTTTTTTTTTTTTTTTTTTGGACGGTTAAGGGGGTGCGCAGCACCCCACCAAAAACAAACAACATTATCCAATACCTAACTTACTAAAAAGACGAGAAATATCGAAAATACTAGGAGTATTCCGATGGATAAGGGTTGCATCGTGCCTAGCTTCCTTCGCCAACTTATCCGCCTCGCTGTTAAGCTTCCTATTCACATGTTTAAACGTGATTTGCCCGAGCTCTTCAGCTTTTTGGTTAATTTGTCGAAGAATGGGTTGGATATTCCACCGAGCTGCTGACACCTGCTTAATACCTTGAATGATCTCAAGGTTATCTGAGTGGATGATAACTCTTTTCCCAGGGAAAAGGGCTCCGATATGTGTTGCTTCTAGGACTGCTTTCGCTTCCCCTTCAAGGGCTGAGTTACAAAAAAGATACGAGTCTTTGCAAAACGTCCCGTTAGTCTCTCCATGTTTACCAATTACCGCTAATCCTGTGGGTTCCAATTTGTTGGAGAAGGAGGCATCACAGTGTAAAGTAATGTCGTATTGTTGGGAAGTTTCTTGTTTATCCTCTTCTGTCTCTATTTTCTTCGAATTGTCTTTGTAGCAATCTTTTGTCCAGTTAATCCCATGTATTTCATTCATAAGTTTTTTTGAGGCAATGTTGATTCCTGTGCCATCAATAGTAGTACCTTCGTGTATAGCCTTCATCTTTGCTTTCCATATGTTCCATAAGTTAATCATCAGAAAGTCACGTACTAAACTTTCCTCCCATCCTCCTATTTTGTAAGATTTGATAATTTTTAGGAACCATTCACCAATTGTATCTTTATTATCTTCACTTATTCTTATTTGGAGTATTGATCCTGCCCACATATCTTTGCACATGTTACAGTGTAGAAGCAGATGCTCGGTATCCTCTTTGTCGTAATTACACCATAAGCAATTAGGCGCATCTGCACATTTTCTTTTATATAAATTTCCTTTTGTAGGAATAGCATTATTTATAATTCGCCACATAAACATTTTTAATCTTCCTTGGTATATTTGACTTCCATATTATTTTCCAAACTTCCGATTCCCTCGTTTCTATTGTATAAGTGGTTGACGCTTTGTTGTTTAGTTGTTCATCTATAATTACTTTATATCCTGTCTTCGTATTATATACTCCATCTTTTGAAAAAGGCCAAATAAGTTTATCTTTTGTCACAATATCATTTATATTTGTTCTTTTAATAATTTGGGATATGGGTTCCGGAAAGAGGTTATCGACTATTTCATGATTCCATTCCTTTGTGTTTTCTTTCATTAAATCGCTAACTTGCATAAATTTTGATCCCTTTGGTTTATCCAATTCCCATTTCGTGTCTAACCATCTCTCGTTCCATATATTAGTATCTTTACCATCTCCAATTAATTTGATTCCATGTTTCTTGATAAAGTCTCTTCCTTCTATTATGCTTGCCCAACTCCAAGTTCTATTTTGTCTCAATTTGCAAGAAATAAAGTTAGTTTTATAAAAATATATACCTTTAAGTAACCTTGATGCGAGGTTATTAGGGTTATGCATAAGTCTCCATGCTTGAGCTGCAAGTAACACAGTATTCATTTTCTTCAAATCTTTAAAACCTAACCCTCCAATCAGTTTGCTAACTGTGATCTTCTCCCAAGCTACCCAGTGAATTCTATTCTTTTCACCTGAGTTCCACCAAAAATTAGAAATAGCTGAGATGAGTTTATTACAAAAATTAACAGGAAACGAGAAAATAGACATATAGTAGTTAGGTATAGCCTGAAGGATTGCTTTAATAAGAACTTCTTTTCCCCCCTCCGATAAAAGTTTTGCTTTCCACCCTTCTGTGTTTTTAAAGACTTTCCTTGCTATCCATTCTAGTGAGTCAACTTTAGATCTTTTATGACATAGTGGAATTCCAAGATAGTACCCTAGATTTTCAGTTTCTTGAATATTCATCTTCTGTGAGGTGTCATTTCTAATATCAATTGGTGTTTCTTTACTAAAGATCATAGCAGACTTATTAAAATTTATTCTCTGTCCAGAGCCGCTGCAATATATATCTAAACATTCTTTAAAATGATTTATATCTGTTTCTTCCAAGTCAATGAAGAATAGGGAATCATCTGCAAACAAGAGGTGAGATATTGTCGAGCAATTCCGATTTATCTTTATTCCATTAATAAGTTTCTTATCCACAAAATGGTCAGTTAACGAGATGAGAGATTCAGTCATAATAGAAAAGAGAAAAGGGGATAAAGGATCACCTTGTAACTTCTTCAATATTGCTCCGATTTACGCGTTCGTTATATAGAAACGACCATATCGGAAAGATACACAATTTTTCTTCAGACCATTCTACCAAATGTTTAGCCAATTTTAAGTTATGATCCTTTTAGTGGATGTGGTTGCTAGAATTCAGATTTACTTGACAACTTTTTTTTTCCTATTTTATCTTTTCCTTCCTTTATCTCCAATTTCCATCCTTGTATTCTTTATATTATCTCTTGGAATTGATTTGGCATCTAATTAATTTCCATATATCTTTAAGGATATGTTTGGATTGAAGGTATTGAGAAGAAAAGAAAGGAAAATAAATGAAATTCGATATATTATAACGTTTGGATTGGGAATTTTTTAAAAGGAAAGTAATTTTTGTAATTATAAACATCACCTATAAATCCCATTATATAATCATTCCAAATAGGGGTCAAATGGAAGGAAATGTTTTTAATAAATAAGTAAGGGAAAAAAATAACCTTAACATCTTACACACAGATAAAAAAGGAAATATGTTAATATATATTTTTTCTTTACTAAGTTTTTTCCAATTTAAACAAAAAAATACTTAAAATTCATTATGAATGTTTCTTTGTTAAATTACCAAACCCAAACAACATTTTTCTTTTCCTTTCTTTTTTTTTTTTTATAATTTTTTCTTTCCTTTATTTATTCCCTCCAGAATACAAACACACCATAAAGCTTCACAATTAGCAAACAATTAAACCAAGTATGCTCTAAAAATAATAATTCCTCAAATCAAGACAAGAAATAAGGAAATACTAAAATATAACGAAAAATCGAGTACTAACTGTCCTAATACACCTAAAATGATGTCTCCAACCTAGATTAATTCATCACAAATAGGGAGACATCAAGACCTCCAACTCAAAGTTGTATAATCCTGATACAATATAGATAAAAACAAAGGGAAGTCTCTAAATACATACCTAAGTCAATTAAGCAGAGTGGGAAAGAAGATAGCAGAATATACAGAATAGACTCAATGCAACTACTCTTAAAATGTCATGTAATAATCTTTACAAACTAAATTACCTGCAAACTTGTCATATCCACAATCAACACGGCTTGAATTCAAGATTATATTAGCTTCGCAATGTAAGAAGGAGAGGTTCTACTCAGTTAACCAAGGAGGCTATAGATTGTTCATCGAAATTCACTAGTATCCAAAGATCCACTTAACTACTCTCTAATGGCTCAATCACTTCTAGATTACATCACAAAGAAGCATAAGGTCTTAAAGGTTATAATGTTGGCTTAGGGACGGTATGATAGTATATTTGGATAATTTAGAGTGAGCTTTTGGCTCTATCCTCACTAGCCATCAACGCATCACCCTAGAGCTTGAGTTACTCTCATAAAACGTTCTCACTCAACTCAATAATTTCCTTGATGCACTAATTTAGCATCCCCAATAACCCAATTAAAGCATAAATATGTTCACATAAAAATTCCACTTTGCCGGTCCAAATATTTATATTCTTTTCATATCAATTTTTTTCTATTGTATAGCTATGACTCTTTTTTTATGTTGATATATCATGCTATTTCGTTTTCATATTTTCTTTTCTTTTTATGCTTAATCAGGTTTTTTCATTTACTCTTACCCCAGCAAAGGGTTACAATATAATAAACTTGTAAATCACCATCAAAATATAGAACATAGCACAATTAATAAGCTCTAAAAAATCCCAACCCACTAATAATCCCATAATGGTGGACCCACCACCCCAAACTCAAGCTCTAAAACAATTTTCTAAGCATCGCGATTCGAGTACGGGTCATATAGAAAAGTCCTAAAATCTAAAGGGATATGGCTTATAATGTGGCTAATAAAAAGGCTTTAGAAAGACTAAAAGGGGCTGAGAATGATATAAAATATAATAAGGCCAGCAAGCTAAAAGGCAACAAGGGGCTTCTGAAAGAACCGCCTTAATCACTTTCTAAACTATGCAATTTCGTTATTCTCTTATCTTTAGCACGTTCATCAAATGGTTTTTTCAACTAGCTTGGATCTCACGGCCTACACACCACTCATGGTTCCCTGATATCGAACATACTTTCTATCGCATTGCTAACTAATTTTTTCTTTACTATCCATGTGTGTTTCCTGCAAATACTCAAAGTATACAAAATAAAACATTTCATAAACATACTACTTTCTATCATTAACTTATTAAGCTTATGCTTTCAAGCTACTAAACACAATCTACATCTAAATCCCATGTATCAAAATATTTAATTTCTACCTAAAAATAGAAAAATCACATAAAAATGGAGATGAGAGAGAACGAATCCCCACACCCCAAACTCAAAAATGAGTCGTGTCCCCACGACTCAAAAAAGACTCTAAAAATAAATAAAATAAGCAGATAAAGCACATACAAAAATGGTAAGGAAGAAAGAGAACATACTCTCGAGGCTATTGCCTTGCATTATCGACATACAAGATATGATTTACTGGAGCTTTATTTAATTTCTCCAGGAGTGTCATGATGTGCACTTAATTAGCTTTGATTTGTGACACATCTTCGGCCAAGAAAGCTTGAGCTACTTCAACTTTATTCAATCGCTCCTCCAACTTTTCTCGCCAAATACGATCCTCTTCATCTTTCGAGAATTTTGTAACTCCTGCTCCTCTCAAAATAGTCTTGATCCAATTGTTGTCAATGTAATTCATCATAGAATACATTAGCTTCTCTTCTTTACCTAGAATCACATTCGCTTTTCGAACAAGGCACGTGATCATAGTAGGATATTTAAACTAAATAACGAAGTAGGAGAGACCGGAAATCGCATCACCTCCTCAAAGATCCACTGTGCCACATCTACTTCTCCCCCCTTTAAAATACAATTAAACAAGATTGCATTCTTCTTAGTTACCTCCGAAATTCTCATGTTTCCAAAGGCATGTGCTGCAAGGAAATTGTGCCATACTTTTGTATTTGCTTGGAGATATTTGTAAGGCCAAGGTGCCTTTACTTCTCCCTTATGTGATTGCACTTTCTCCTTATCTAATATATGCTTAAAAAGTAGATTCCAATCGCAAGTCTTGATATCCTCCACCACTTCTCTATACTTACGTCCGACCAATTTATTGAACTGGAAGTGGTTTCGGATCTCTTCAACTGTAAAAGGAACTAACTTGCCTACAACTGGAACACAACCATTACTATCTGGCTAAAGAGGCCTAAATAGAAATCGGGAACTAACTCTCTACATAAATTCGATCTTCGCAACATGAATGTATACCAACTCAATCTATCTCCCATCTCTATGAATCTCTTGTATTCACCTTCTCCAACTTCTTCTTCAAATACTCTCTCATAAGCCAAAGGAAGTTCCGGTAAGTGTTTCTCTACTGAAGCTACCAAGGCCTTATAAGCTTCATTAATCTCGGGTATAGGACTATCAATTTGTAGAGGTTGTGGTGTCTTTCTTATGAAAGTTGAAACCTTTTTGCTTTTTGAACTTACCACAGCTATCTTTCCTCTATTTTATGAACCAGATTTACCCTTTAAGCTGGAACATGAAATTTTCTTAATTGATTTCTTCTCAATAGAAAGTAATTTTTGGTATGTTTATACAAAACCAAAAGAAAGAATAAGAGAAAAAAGTAGTAGAATATATTTTTCCTATTCCGTATACATAAACCCAATTTTTTTTAAAGTACCGTTTATAAAACGAAAAGAGTACGTTTCTTGGTTTATACGAAGTTTCATAAATACCTTAAATAATTGTGTTTTAATTTGTATTACCAAGTATAAATAACAATGCAAACAATAAGAAGTAAAAAAGATGTAGATAAATAAATAATTTTTCTTGGCGAGTTTATGATTGAATCTGATGTCTTTTACATACTTAGGCCACGTACCGATATCTCATGTTTGTTGGCTTCAATCTCCATGATACAAAAACAAAACTATTCGGAAGAAACGGACACACGAATTCTTCCTAATTTCAACAAACTTAATTTTTTTTTGCTCCTTTTCAATCTCTTTCTCTACTAATTTTAATGCTTAATGTGTTAAAAACAGAATGAATAAAATGTTTGAATTGACCAACTATTTATAAAAAATGAATATGTGATTATGTATTCATTAGAAAGAGTTATGTATTTAAAATTTTGTACTTGTATCTTTAAATAAAAGATATGTTAGTTCGTAAAAGACATAACTATTGGGTCTGAACCAATGGTAATGAATATTTAGTATGAGACATTAACTATTGGGTCTGACCCAATAGTAATGATAAAGGTCTGCACATGGTAAAAAAATTATACAACTTTTGGATTTGGCACATTGTAAATATTAAATTTCCTTTTCTTTCACCTCTACTAGATATATAAACATATTAATAAATTAGTACTTATTTATTTATTTAAAGTATCGTGATTCAATTTTTTATTACGTTACGATAGTTTTTATAATTAAATAAGTGTATGAATCAATGTATCATCAACCTGGTCAACACTTAGATAAAAATATTTGACAAAAAAAATATAGATGTTTTATCAAATTACAATCTCTTCAAAAATATACATGTTTTCAAAGATTTGAAATTATTCTTACTCTATGACAAAAAAAAATTATTTTTACTCGTAAAATTCAAATCATATGCTACTAGCTATACTGTAGAGATCGTCGTTTAGACACGTCTAGGTGTCGCTTAGGCGCCAACTCCTCCCTTAACCGCCTACGTCTAGTAAAAATACTATACGATTTAGCCTACCGTCTTAGTCGTTGTGGAAGAGACGCCTAGCCCGCCTAAACGCTGATTAATAACAAAAAATGGTCGTCTAGATACTTTTATTATTTTTCTCACTTTCGAGAATTCTAGAATTGAAATCATAACTCTACTTTAGTAATTTTTTTTATATTTACAATAGTGTTGTTAGATAAATTTATGATTTAAATAATTAAAATTATTATAATTATTACATATATATTACTAAATATATAAAATTAAAGGGGCAACGCCCAATTAATTACGCGGAGAAGGTAAGTATTCCTTATTAATTACAACTTCAACTTAATTCCCAATTAAGCACAAAATATTACCCAATTACCAAAATATCCTTCCATCTATTATTAATTACTTTAATTATATATTTTATTAATTATAGTTTAATATTTATTTATTTTTTTCAGATTTTTTTTTTAAAATATTTTTTTTAAAATATTTTTTTTTCGAAATATTTTTTTTCGGAATTTTTTTTTAGACTTTTTTTTTCCGAATTTTTTTTTTCGATTTTTTTTTAAATTTTTTTTTTGTCGATTTTTTTTTTCGAATTCTTTTTTAAATTTTTTATATCGAATTTTTTTTTTCAAGATTTTTTTTCCCCTGAAATTTTTTTTTTCGATTTTTTTCCCCGAAATTTTTTTTTCCATGATAACATGATGTAGGATTAGTACATATGATAATTGTGTGTTAAAGTAACACAAAATCATATGTGTTGTGTGTTGCATGAACACCCAATATGTATAATATTGAGTTGCTTAAACACACATAAATAACATATTGTGTGATACATGAACACAAAATTAGACAGATAGAATATTTGTACACAAAGGTATAGAATAATGTATATGTAGGCTGATTATGTGTTCATGCAACACGCAATTGCTGGAAGTATGTGTTACAGTAACACACAACAATATGGGTTTTATGTTGGTAAGACACACAATGCGTTTATCATTTACAGTTTTGCGTTGCTTAAACACACACAAATAACAATTGTGTGTTGCAGGAACACAAAATAAGATATACAAAATATTTGTACACAGTAATAGATAATAGTGTACAGATAGTCTGAACATCTGACTGTGTGTTAATGTAACACACAATTGCTTGATGTGTGAGTTACAGTAACACAAAACAGTATGGACTTGTGTGTCATTTACAGTTTTGCGTTGCTTAAACACACACAAATAACAATTGTGTGTTGCAGGAACACAGAATAAGATATACAGAATATTTGTACACAGTAATAGCTAATAGTGTACAGATAGTCTGAACATCTGATTGTGTTAATGTAACACACAATTGCTTGATGTGTGAGTTACAGTAACACAACAGTATGGACTTGTGTGTTAATGAAAAAATCTTTGAAAAAAAAAAATCGGGAAAAAAAATTTCGGAAAAAAAAATTTTAGAAAAAAAATTCGAAAAAAAATGAAAAAATAAATTCAGATATTAAATATAAATATAATATAAATATATAATAAAATAAAAAAGCCATATAAGGGCAATAATGGAAGGTAAATATGACCATGTGCTTAATTGAGAATTAAGTTGAAAATTTGTGAGTAAGTAGGAAGTAATTTCCTCCTTCCTTTTTTTTGAGAATGAAAAGTGAGGAAGTGTAATTAATTGGGAATTATCTCAAAATTAAATGTACAAAAAAAAAAAAATTCAATACCGCCTAATCTCGCATAAACTCCGCGTAATCCTGACTAGTTTTAGGTCTCAGTCCACCGCCTAGGTCGTAAAAGCGGATCCTATAGCATAGGCTACCAATCAGGGCCGGTCCTGACCTTTTGGGGGCTTAAGGCGAACTTTAGAAAAGGGCTCTTAAAAAAATTAATAAAATAACATCAATCAATTAAAAAAAAAAGTTATACCTTTAATTATTAATGGAGCACGCAGCGATACCACTTCTTTTTGTTATTTTTTCCTATCTGGCACTTTAATTTTTCAATATTAGATTTTTTTAAAATTAAATGTTTATGTGCAAAACAAGAATTAAGTAAGGATATATATGCACTAAGTAAACAAGTTGTTTTAATTTTTCTATTTTTAAAACAAACAAAAAATATTAAAAGGACTTTTAGGTTTATTTTTTGTTTTTTTTGGTTTGGGCTAATAAATTGATTTGGGTCTTTTTAATTTATATTTTTTACTACAAGCCTATAATATTTTACACTTAAAAAAAAGTTGGAGGCCCTAAATTTTACAATAATTGGGAGTCCTAAAGGCTATGACTTTCTTGGCCTCTCCTCAGAACCGGTTCTACTACCAATTCAATTCTATGCGACAATATATAGAATGATGAATTTTATTTTATTTTTGTCCAAAATTATATAGTGATATATCTTATTGTATATCCGACCAAGAAACAAAAAAAAAAAAAAATCTTATTGTATTCTTCTTATCCAATTTTCAAGTTTATAGAATGAGATAATATCTAAAAATGGTACTAGAAAGCGAAACCAACTGCATATATTAATTTTTTAGAAACATCCAACGTTTCCCCTTCGAAGAAGTTAAGTAAGTTGAGAAGAAAATTCATCGAGGGACCACGGGGATGTTAGGATGGAAACATGCATGCATGGGTAGGAAACAAATTCGTGTTCTGATTTAGTGCACACAAGATTCATCAACTTGCAGTCTTAACCCTCTCAACTAGGTTCCACTATTCATTCTTTTCACATATCTTTGAGAATCGAGTACAACAAAAAGGAGAAACCAAAAAAATGTGTTTTTTCTTCTTTTTACATAGGAGAGCCACTTTTGGGATAGTTTACACATTTCAAACTAATACCGCCTAGAAAGATAAGACTTTAGTTAGTTAAGCTAACCTCAACTGGTTAAGAAATATTTTTCTCCATTCCGGGATCAGCGGGATCAGCAGGATCAGTGGCGGCTCTTGGGCAAAGCCACCAAAGGCACTGCTTTGGGACCTATTTTTCTATTTTATAAAAAAAGGTCCAATTTTCTCAAAACAATTCTTTTTATAGTTACAAACGACCCAAAAAAGAAATTTTGCTTTAGGTAACCAAGTAAATTTTGGTTTTTTGGGCTGGCCCTGCCAGGACTTTTTTTTTTAAGTAACGCTTGTATTAAAATATTAAAAAGACAAAGGGTATATTATAAAAAAATCTTTATTTAGGTCTAAAAATTTAAAATAGCAACCAAGTATGCATTGTTAACTATTTCATAATATTATAAAATAAACTTCACTATTATTCAAAAAGGTATGATAAGAAAACAAAGAGAATAGCATATAATAGGTGCATCACTTAATTTTCTTGACAACCGCTTCCTTCGAATAAGACTCGCCTTTCATGACAAGATTATTTTCGCCCTCCAAATATAATAAATAGTAGTTCCAAAGTTATCTTCCAAATATACTTTTTTCAATTCTTCCGTGCTTTGAGCTTCTTTAGCCACTTCAAAACACTCAACAAGGTATTCATCTTCTTGACAATCGCCAACCATTTTTTGACATTATCACGAATATATCTAGTAAAAACACATTCAAAGTAGAAGTGTTTATTCGATCTGAACTCACCACACAATTCACAAAAAGGGTCAATTTCCAAATATGTCATTCTATCTTTAGTCTTGAGTCTCTCTTTCAATATCATCCAAACAATAATGTCATGCTTTGGAACAGCACAAGAGTAACTAAAGATCGTCGGCGGAAAATATCATATGGTTTCTTATATAAAGAAAAAGTGACATTATTTCGCCGATGATTTAACAAAATATCGTCCCCAAAACTTTTCATACTATCGATAAGTATCTTCACGAACTCATGATCCCTTTTAGAAAGAAGTATTAAACCATCGACATAAGCAAGATGAGTAATCTTCACTTTCCACATTTGGGATGATAACTTAACCCTTGATTTGTATTATTTTTCAAAAATCTCAAAAAATATTCAAGACAAAGAATAAAGAAATAGGTGAGAGCGGATCACCTCATATTTGAAAAATCCATGTACCTCCCCATTTATTCCTACTGAATAATAAGTAGTAGTAACACAAATCACTATTCAATCGACGTGCCATTTAGGAAATTTCAAACCCTTAAGCACTTTATGAAAAAAATCCCACGAAATAGAATCATATGTTTTACACAAATCAATTTTTATGGTGTACCTAGAAGAGCTACTATTATTATTACATCTCCTCAACAACTCTTTTATAAGGTAAATATTCTCGGCCATCGATCTTCCAAAAACAAATGCATTTTGAGTTTTATCCACAAGCACATCTAAAACCGAATTTAAACGGTCCACAGTGATCATAGTAATAGCTTTGTAGATAATATTGCAACAAGAAATAGGTCTATACTTTTTTACCTACATCGAATCATCCTTCTTCGGAGTGAGAGCAATAATAGTGGCATTAATTTGTTTAAGTAAAAAGTCAGATATAAAAAACTCACGTACCGCTTAAACTATTGGGAAAAAGTCAGGTATCCCATTTGAGGATCGTGCACAAAAGAAAATGAAAAGACAAGAAGAACAATTTTTACGTGGTTCAGCCATATATGCCTACCTCCACCGCTCCATGGAGTAATTCACTATAATCACTCACACTATTACAACTTTGTTTTTGTACGGAAAAACTCAAAACCCTCTCACAAAATAAAGAACAAAGAACTCTCACACTAATCCAAGAATCTAATCGCTATAGGATTGTTACACACTCAAAGTTAACTAACCTATATGGTTCTCTCTTGGATCTCTCGTGTATCTCTTCTTTTTCTTCTTTCTCTTCATTTTCTCTCTTCTCATCTTCAAACATCAATCCATGGTGCCTATTTATAGGCCTTCATAATTCAGTCCAATGAATATAGTCACCTTTGGAAGACCCCAAACCATTCAAACTTCCAAGACTAATATTAATTTCAAGACTAGTTAGTTTTCCAAGACATCCATTAATCCTCACAATGTATTGATTCAATGAATGTGAGTCAAATCCCAACAAATCCTCCCTTGACGAGCATCCCTAAACACCTCGACAATATCGGATAATGAAACTTTCGTCTTGTGCTCCTTGACTTGTTTTGGGCAATCATTCAATGCTCGATCACGAGTACATTTTTCACCAATCACTGAACAATTAGCCTTCAAATTTCAGTGTACACGCCATATATCTTTTCAGGATTTCTATGCAACACAACCACAACTCTGATTCCACCTTGTTGGGAAAAAGTTGGATTTCCCATGCGAGATCGTGCACTGAAGAAAATGAAAAGACAAGAACAACAATTTTTACGTGGTTCAGCCAAATATGCCTACCTCTACAGAGTTGTCGTAATATAATCACTCATACTATTACAACTTAGTTTTTATACAGAAAAACTCAAAAACCTCTCATAAAAGAAAGAACAAAGAACTCTCACACTAAACCAAGACTCTAATCACTATAAGATCGTTACACACCCACTATTAACTAACCTATATAATTCTCGCTCTTAGATCTCTCATGTATCCCTTTTTTTTTCTTCATTTTTTATCTTCTCATCTTCAAGAATCAGTCTATGGTGCCTATTTATAAGCCTTCCCAATTCAATCAACCAATAAATCTAGTCATCTTGGGAAGAATACAAACTATTCAGACTTCCAAGATTAACATTAATCCAAGACTAGTTGGTTTTCCAAGACTTCCATTAATCCTCTCCGTGTATTGATTCAATGGATGTGAGTCACACATAAACAACTTATTCGCCAATAAGATCCTAAGATCTCTTGAAGAAGAGTGTGGAATAGCCGTCGGGTCGGTGCTTTATCATTTGCAATACAGGAAGTGCCCATTTTATCTCTTCATCGAAAACATATTTACACATATCCACACCTTGTTCTTGAGAAAGAATCTTTCCCAATCGAATACATCATGATCAACACTACATGTAGTAGTAACTTCATATACTTGGGCGCTTGTAGTAGTAACATTCCGTTAGAACGTTAAATATTTGCTTAAAACTTCGTCTTTGTTAACTATTCATGATTACGTGGAAAAGTTAAGTGCATCTATCTCTCTTAAGCGTGTAGTCAAGTTTAGATTTTTGTTGGAGAAAACTAATCTTTTCCTTTTCAAGAGAACTAACCTTATTTCGAATTCCAACTAACTCATCAAAATTAGCATTATTAACCAAGTTTTGTTGGAAACTAACCGGCTACTTCAAGTTCATCGCTTTCCTTCTTTTCCCTCTCGTAAATATGCGAATAATGCTCCTTATTAAGTTTTATCAAATAAAATTCCAGGGACATAGTTTTTGACACAAAATATATTGTTTCTTACCATGAATTTTGACTCTTATTCCACCCATTTTCTACCAGTTGATTGTACTCCTTATGCTCCACCCACATGTTAAAGAATCAAAAAGGTGTAACTCACTCAATAGTGATACAATGCAAGGTGAGTGACTGGAATACTAGATTTTGGTAAGAATTCTGTATGAACATAATGATCTGAAGCTTCAAGTCTACGATTACCCAACACACAATCTATACCACTAAGCACATGATTGTTATCCCAAGTGAAAAATTGTCTCCAATATTGCACATCTTCCAACCCAAGGCTATTGAAATAATTTTAAAATTCTTCAAAATCACCTATAAATACAATTATACCATTCTTCCTTTCATTGTGAGATAAAATATTATTGAAGTTTCCAAATAGAATCCACAGAGCATCAAAGGTTGTAGCATAATATAGAAGATCTTTCCATATTTCTCTTATCTCAACTTTATCGTTAAAACTATAAATAAAATAAGTATAAAGGCTAATAGAAGTAACCTTACACACAAATTTAAAATGGATGGTGTGAGGCGACCTTTCAAAAAAGTATCTATTTCAACTTTGTCCAGATCCCAAATAACTAGAATTTTCCTATGCTCAACAAAATCGAAGTTATCTGCATGATCCCAACCCCCTAACATGGAAACCAAGAATTTATCCACACTTATATGATTACTTTTTGTTTCTAAAATTCCCAATATGTCAATATTTTTCCTTTTAATAAGGTTAACTACACCTCCCCTCTTATGGGTTGAGCCAAAACCTTGTATTCCAAGATGTAATAATCATTAAATGGTTTTGGAGGGTTTTCCCTTATTTGTGCTTCTTAAAGAAACACCTTTTGCTCGCTAATATTTCCTCTTTTGACGGGCATACTCTCTTCTAGTGAGCTTCATTTTGCTCGTCTCTCGCTTCTTTATTCTTTTTCTAATAACCAATTGGAATGGTTCCTCTACCTTGCTTTCAAACCCCAATCCCAAAGCGTTACTAACCATTCCACCCAGATATTCTGAATAACACAAATTATCTAACTTTTCCAAACAACTTTAATAACCCAAATTACCTAAACCACTCATATACTCATCGACAAGCTCTTTACCCGGCCTTTAACGACTTCCTCATTTCCCAAACTAACTCGCACTTACTCAAAATCTTTTCTCGACTTATTATTATTATCAACCTTTAATATATCAGTCTCTACAACTGCTACTACAGTTATGTTTGAAAAAACAACCACATCAGCTCTCTTCGAAAAGCATGCCATTATAACTGACCTCGAAGGAACTAATATTGCAGCTGCACATCAAAACTGATAACCAAATATGTAGTTGAACCTTTCAAAGTTGTACTAGAACATGTTAGATCTTCTGCTGGACCTGTCAGTGTTGTAACAGAAGATGTCAGACTTTTATCAAAACTGACAAAAACTTCAGCTTTTTTCCAAAAATACAGAGACGCTGCTCTTGTCTACACTACTCAGTGAGAAACTTGTTTCTGCTGCGTAAAAACAACAAGTTTTTTCCCTTGTTTAGAACCACTAGAGTTGTAATTATAGAAAATTACATGCCTAGCACCTGCGCAGCTTGTTCACCCTTTCTATTGTCCAGTCCCTGCGTAGCTTAACCTTCCAGATCTTCTGCTTGACCTACCTGTGCTATAAAAGAATCTGTCAGACTTTTATCAGAAACGACCAGGAACTGCAAATTTATTTTTCCTGAATTACGGAGCTACTGCTCATGTTATTACGAACCACTGGAACTGTAATTCCAAAAAATTGCATATCGAGTCCTGCGCATCTCGTTCACCCTTACCCTTGTCCAAAATTCTCGACTTATTAAAATTTACAACTCGCCCATTACCTCAATTACATAAAAGCATTTACTCTCCAAATGGTCAAATGCTTTACCTTTTAAACAACACGAGGGTAAGTTTTCATACTCCACTTTAATGAAAAAAATTCCAATTGTGAGATCCAAATTCAATTATATTTTCTCTCTCCTTGTTCAGATCCAACTCAATGAGTACTCTAGCATAACAAATATCCTCATTTTCAATAGTTAGACCACCAGTATGTATCAATTTTCCAACTTGTGAAGCTACTTTAGCTACCCCATAAAAAGTTTGAGCTTGTTCTGGAGGTTACTAATGATAATACAAGTCGGGATCTTAGTAATCTCTAGATTCCCAAAATCAAAGACATCTGGGATTTCGGTGAGTAAAAGGAATACACCTATAAGATAAGAATGGTCCTTTCATGAGTATACTCTTTGTATCCTCATTCTTCTCGAATTTTTAAATAAGTCACCAACTAGGATGTCTTCTCACTTTACAGGCAACTTTCCACTCCTTTACGGTTGTTCTAATATCCTCCATATCCAGGGTTTTCTTACCCGCAACATAATCAATAAGCGAAAATCCAAATGCTTGTTCAATATTTAACATATCACTTTCTAAAATTCGTAACATTTCACCTTCAATAGGTTCAAAGTATTGGAGTTTCATGCCTATCGAAGCTTTGCGACTATTCAAAAGTACACTTTTATAATGGACTTTTGCTTCTTCCTCTTTTCTGAATGGGTTTCCCGGTTCTTTACATCGACGACGAAATTCCCAGCCAAATTCTTGGGTTCCGCGGGGGTCCTTTCACTCCCCAAATTGACCACAACCTTTGATTTACAAGAATATTCAATTACACACTCCTTGGACTCCACTATTTCCAAAGACTTTAAGTAAAGTGTTTTAACAAACACTCGGTGAGCCACTAGTTCTTCCCAAACTTTCTCTAATTTTTTCTTTTATCTATCCTCCACACCATGAAATGGTCTTATTTTAGACTCCAAAAAGACATCAAAATCACCAAGATAACTGTAATTTTTTCACTAATTTTTCTGTATTTAGCTTCAGAAAACTCACCCAGATGAAAACCTATCGGCCGATGGGCGACAGCTCCGACCGCCTGCTACCCTAGTGGAGGTTGAGCTTCAATAAGGGCCAAAAGTGGGGGCCTCTAACTCCTCCTCAACAATGGTTTTTAGCCTAGGGTTTAATTACCCCAAATCCCTTCACAAAATCTCCTTTCTTCCACCCTTTGATGCTCCAAGAAGACCAACCACCGGTGAGATATGTGGTATCGTGAGACTACTCATACTCGTGAGACACCGGGTATCTGGGTTTGTCCAAAACGTGAAATTTTAGGGCATGGTGGTTTCGTGGCGGCGGAAGCAAGGTGATATTATATTGTATCCCACGGGTCCAAATCAGCCGGTAAAGTTCATTGAGAGTGATGTGCTCGTGTTTGATTCATCATGAAACGAAGAAATCGAAAAAGTAAAATAAAACACTAAGTCAAAATTATTTAGAATTTTTTTTATCTCTCTCGAGTTTCTATCTCTTATCTTTGACAAAAAAAGAGTTTCTATCTCTTATCCGAGCTTGTTACCATCGCCTCTTTCAGATGATATAATTTTAATTTGTACAACTTGACAATGTGAGTGTCTTTTGGATGCATTCATGAATCTTGGATATTTTCTTGTTTTATTAATGGCCGTGCGTGTCTTTGAGAAGATGGGCAACTATATTATAAGGCCCCATGACTATAGACTTAATAAACAAAGGCCCAGCCTCAACTAATCCCCCAACTAAGCCCTAACTACCCATCAGAGCCCAACTAAAAAAGAGAAAAAGACCAAAATACCACCCCCTCTCTTATACACTGTGAAAAGACCAATCCCAACACAAAATTGCTATTAGGGTTTTAAAACCTACTCTCTCCCTCTCTTGTTTTATTGAACGGAAAAAAGGTTCATTATATAGACTTTACTTTATAATGAATTTTTTTTACAATGTAAACCGTAAAAGGTAATGCCTTAAGAATTTAATAGATCCCAAGTCGTGAGAACTAGGGTACCAAGAAGTTTGTTTGGGTCCTCTTCCTAGCTTTACGCGCAGTATGGTCCACTATCCCGTTAAATCGACGTGCTAAATGTTTGAAGTGCATGTTTTCATGCTCTTCCGCTATCTGTTTGACCCGCTTGATGAAAGGCTTGCTTTCCACCATGTTGCTGGCAGTGACCTACTACCTTGAAAAATATCAAGGTTATCCGAACAAATTATGGTTTTCTTTTTCGATTTCCTGTCGTCACATCTTTGCAGTTTCAAGAACCGCATCACTTCCCCTTCAACTGCTGAGTCAACCAAAACTGTTTTCCAAGAAATTCATTTTTTTGTCTGATTGTGTGTCGCGCTTTATAATTTTGATTCCATTGCGTACCGTTTATTTTTGAAGGATGCGTCACAAGTATTGTATGGGTACCATTCAGCTCATTAGGTGTCCATGAGTTTGATGTGTTCCTGGTTTAGGACCATCTAGATTCATATCATAATGGATATAATAACACCATTTTATATACATAGTATGAATTTTAATTACATATTCAAGTCAAAAATATTTTACTGTTATGCATATGAAAGACATTCTAGCTTCCAACCTACAATGTTGAGTTTTCAGCTATTAATAATATATTAAAATATTTAAAATTATCCCAAACTGCAGTTTTATTTTATTTTTTTATTTTCAAAGGATATTGCAAGAATAGAAAGAAAGTTATTTATATAATTTTTAAGGTAAACTCTCTAAAAATACTGAATTTCAAACGACTGACCAATTAATGATGGAGGAATCTGATGAATGGAATTCTGAAAGATTAGACTCAATTGATATACTATATGCGTCCTAGAAGGGGGGTTGAATAGGACAATAGAAATTAATCGGCTAATTTTATTTCAAGTAAATAAAATTAAAAGCTAATTTGAATCCTATTGTTTTAGCAAACTAAATAGTAAAGAACAAGATAATCCTAAAAGACAATATTAGCAAACTATTCATGTAGGCATTTTATCAAGCATATAGAGTGCGGAAATGTAAAGAGTGTAGAGATAGAATACGATACACAACGATGTATAGTGGTTCGGTTTCCCTACATCCACTACCTAAGGAAGCCTCCTTAGGATTTGCAAGATTCTCAACTAATCTTCGTAACTCTTAACCGGGTGAGATTACAAACCCTTTACAACCACTTCAAGACCTTGAAGGAAATACACTTGTGTTTTCACCAACACAAGGAACCAAGCATAAAACCTATGCTCACACTACTCTCTTAATCTATTACAAGAACTAAGAGGAAAGGAAAAAGTGTTTAGGGGTGCTTATAAAAGCTTTGTAACTAAACTCCTAAATGAGTGGATATGAACTATGTAGCTTAAGAATGAATATGACTTGAATGCTCCTTTGAAACCTCCTTAAATGATAATATTAATTGCTCTTGAGATTGGTAGATGGAAGGCTTGAGTTGTGTCTTGAATGTGCTTCAATATATAGCTGAAAATATCTTCCAACGGTCAAAAGGCTTCTATCTAACGGATCTATTTTATCTCCAACGGATATAAGCTTTGTCCTCTAGTAATAGTGCAGAAAACCCTCTCGTGCGGTGTACCGCGGATATGGTCCGGTGCACCGCGAAAACGTTCGTCTTAACTTCAAGCTTACTGACGGACTATCCTATGCACCGCGTCCCTGGTCCGTGCCTCAGTCCGGTGTACCGCGCCTTGGTCCGGTGTACCGCGCATTTTCATTAGCTTACTGACGGGCTATCCTGTGCGTCGCGCCTCTGGTCCGTGGTTCTGCGGTGTACCGCAGTTTTTGTCCAGTGTACCGCGACACTGCTCTTTTGAAGCTCAAGCTAAAGATCAAGGAATTTAACACAACTAATCTAGTGAGGGGTTTTGGAAAACCTTTAAAGTGATACCAAATGAATTTTAGTTTAAATGATGATTTGTCGAATATTAAAACGGGAATAAAAACAAGGTGAGGCTAACAATCTCCCCCTTTTTGATGTTTGACAAATCATAAACTTTTGAAGATGCCTAAGATAAAGTTTTGAACAAAAACTCCCCCTCAACCTAATCACTAGAGTTTTTATAAAAACTCCCCCTCACAAAATGCATTTGAAAAAGTTTAACTAAAATTTCTCCCCCTTTGTCAACAACAAAAAGAACTAATGATACAATTTTTTGAAAATTTTAAGGGGTCAAAACACATTTTGATTAAAAACAAGGACTAAAGAAGTAAATGGATAACAATTAGAAGCTTCAAGGACCCTATAACATCAAGAAAATATTAGCAACAAGATTATATACACAAAAAGCACTAAACACTAATGGCATGATAAGAAGGTTAGAGAATTTGCATGCCAATCTCACAACGAATTTTCTCAAAAAGATCTTGGGGTAGAGGTTTAGTAAAGATATCGGCTAGTTGATTTTCCGAAGTGACAAATTCAAGTATAATATCCCCTTTTTGAGTGTGATCACGGATAAAATGATGACGGATTTCTATGTGTTTCGTTCTAGAGTGTTGAATAGGATTTTTGGTAAGATTGATAGCACTAGTGTTATCACAACGAATGGGAACACAATCATACTCTAGGCCAAAATCTAGTAAGGTTTGTTTCATCCAAAGAATTTGAGTCACACAATTTCCGGCCGCAACATATTCGGCTTCGGCTGTGGATAAAGCAACACTATTTTGTTTTCTACTAGACCAAGAAACAAGGGATTGACCTAAGAATTGGCAACTACCACTAGTACTCTTCCTATCAAGTCTACAACCGGCATAATCGGCATCCGAATAACCTATTAGTTCAAAAGAGGTAAATCTTGGGTACCAAAGTCCTAGACTTAGGGTTCCTTTCAAATACCTAAAAATTCGCTTAACGGCACTAAGATGGGATTCTTTAGGAGAGGATTGAAATCTAGCACAAAGACACACGGGGAACATAATATCGGGTCTAGAAGCGGTTAAAGAAAGTAAGCTACCAATCATACCTCGATACGCTTTCTCATCAACATCCTTACCACCTTCATCTTTGTCTAATTTTGTGGATGTGCTCATTGGAGTTCCAATTTCCTTTGCATCTTCAAGTCCAAATTTTTTGATCAATTCTTTTGTGTATTTGGCTTGATTGACAAAGATGTCATCCTTCATTTGCTTGATTTGAAGTCCAAGAAAGTAATTTAATTCTCCCATCATGCTCATCTCAAATTCCTTATGCATGCTTTTAGAAAAATTCTCACAAAGATTTTCATTAGTAGCACCAAATATAATATCATCTACATAAATTTGAACAAGAAGGATATCTTTTGAAGACCTTTTTATAAATAAAGTGGAGTCAATATTTCCTCTTTTAAAACCATCATCTAACAAAAATTTGCTTAAACGTTCATACCAAGCACGAGGTGCTTGTTTTAAACCATATAAAGCCTTTGAAAGTTTAAAAACATGATTTGGAAATTTTGGATCCTCAAAACCCGGTGGTTGTTTAACAAAAACTTCCTCATCTATAAAACCATTTAAAAAAGCACTTTTGACATCCATTTGGTAAAGTTTAAAATTCATATAACAAGCAAAAGCAAGTAGCATACGAATAGATTCAAGTCTAGCTACCGGAGCAAAAGTTTCATCGAAATCAATACCTTCTTCTTGATTGTATCCTTGAGCAACTAACCTTGATTTATTTCTAGTGATAATACCGGTGTCATCTAGCTTGTTGCGAAATACCCACTTAGTACCAATAATAGTAGGGCCCATTGGTTTCTCAATTAATGTCCAAACTTTACTACGCTCAAATTGATTCAATTCCTCATGCATAGCGTTTATCCAATGATCATCTAGCAAGGCCTCTTTAATATTTTTGGGCTCAATTTGAGATAAGAATGCTTGATGAGCACATAGAGCAATAATACGAGAGCGAGTGGTAACACCTTCTTTTGGATCACCTAGAATTAATTCACTTGGGTGATCTTTGATATGTTTCCAACACTTTGGTAAATCCGTACTAGCTTCATTTGAGATTTGACCATTTTCCTTAGGAGGTTCATCATGAGATTTTAATTCTTGAGTAGGAGATTCTAAGGGTTGATCTTGTGGAGTATCTTCATGTAAGTCAACATCTACTACTTTCTTGATACAAAACGGATTAGTCTCATCAAAGTCAACATGCATAGATTCCTCAATGGTACGAGTACGTTTATTGAAAATGCGATAGGCCTTTCCCTTAGTGGAATAACCAAGAAAAATACCTTCATCCGATTTAGCATCAAATTTTCCCAAATAGTCCCTAGTGTTTAAGATAAAACATTTGCACCCAAAAACACGAAAATAAGCAATGGTTGGTGGTCTACCATTCCAAAGCTCATAAGGGGTTTTCTTAATAAGGGGTCTAATTAGAACTCTATTTAACACATAACAAGCCGTATGAACGGCTTCACCCCAAAAGTATGTAGGCAAGCTATGTTCTTTTAGCATTGTTCTAGCCATTTCTTGTAGAGTTCGGTTTTTCCTTTCCACTACCCCATTTTGTTGGGGAGTTCTAGGAGCCGAAAAATTATGCTCAATCCCAAATTCATCACAAAAATGCACAAAAGGAGAATTCACATATTCACTACCATTATCACTACGAATGCATGTAATAGAGTAGCCTTTCTCATTTTGCACCTTTCTACAAAGTTTTGCAAATTCATTGAAGGCATCACTTTTTAAAGCAAGGAACATCATCCATGTATATCTAGTGTAATCATCAACAACAACAAAGACATATCTAGATCCTCCTAGACTAGTGACATCAACGGGACCAAAAAGATCCATATGCAATAATTGAAGTGGCCTAACGGTGATGACCTTATTTATGGATTTAAAAGATGAACGATGTTGTTTACCAAGTTGACATGCATCACATAATTTATCTTTATCAAATTTATAAATAGGCAAACCAACAACAAGATTTTTTCTAGACAATTTTGAAATCAAATCCATGCTAGCATGTCCTAAACGTCTATGCCAAAGCCAACTATCATTTACCACGGATAAGCATTTAATATGTTTACACATAAGACTCTCAAGATCAACAACAAAAACATTATCCGATCTTTTTGCAATAAACATAGTATCTAACTCATCATTTTTGAAAACAACACATCTAGATGCTTCAAATTTATCACTATAACCAACATCACAAAGTTGACTTATACTAAGCAAGTTAAATGAGAGACCCTCAACAAGCAAAACATTAGAGATAAGTAAAGAATTCATATTACCAATGTTACCTTTACCCAAAACGCGTTTCTTAGTGTTGTCGGCAAAAGTAACTCTATCACCTTTTGTTTTATATAAATGTGTAAATAATGATGGATTCCCGGTCATGTGTCTTGAGCATCCACTATCAAGGAGCCATATATTTTGCTTCTTGATGCTCAATCCCTACATACAAAAATAATTTAGGCTTTAGGTACCCAATTCGGTTTGGGTCCATGAGGGTTAGTGGATTTTCTTTTTATTACCCATATAGGCCTTTTCCAAATTGGCACAAGAGATCCCAAATCCAATAATTTACGATAGTAACAATGAGTTGCATCATGACCAAGTTTTTCACAATAGGTGCAAGTGATAGAAGATTTTGATGAAGATGGAATTGCATTTGAAATTTTTAGTTTTACAAAAACATTTTTCAAGGGTTTTTGGTTAGTGAATGGATCATATCCAACACCACTTTTTTCACAAGCCATTCTTTGAGAACCTAAAATCAAATCCAAGTTTTCTTGCCCACTTGTAAAATTTAAAATAATAGCATTTTGATCAACAATCTTTTTCTCTAACAAAGCTTTTTCTTCTAAAAGATTTTTCTCAATAAGATGAAGTTTTTCATTTTCATCTATACATTCATCACAAAGATTTTGACAATCTTCCAAAGCTTTCAAAACCTCTTTAGTTCTATTTTTCTCAAATTCTAAATCTTTTGTTAAAACTTTGTTTGTTTCAATAGAGTTTAAAAAATCATTGTAGAGAGAATCAAAAGCCTCATGAATATCTTGTTCACTAGCATCATCATTAGATAAAGAGAGTTTAGATTTAGGAGTTACCTCATCATGATTTGCCATAAAGGCAAAGTGAGTTGAACCGGTATCATCATCCGAAGAAGCATCTTCATCATTCTCAAGTTTTCTCATAAAAGCAACAAGATTAACATTTTCGTTATCACTTTCTTCTTCCTCCGAATTTTGAGTATCCCAAGTGATATTAGCATGCATTGCTCTCTTAGGTTTCTCCTTTTGAAGAAGAGGACAATAAGTTTTGATGTGACCAACTTTCTTGCAATGATAGCAAGTGGGTTCATCTTGTTTGATAGCTCTAACATTCTTCGTGTAGGGTGAGGAAGAACTTCCTTTCTTGGCAAAGCGTTTGTACCTCATGAATTTTTTCATATCTCTTGCCAACATAGCCACTCCTTCATCTTCACTAGTTTCTTCTTCATGTGAGTTTTCTTCTTCTTCACTTTCCTTCCTTTCTTTTCGTTCTTTCAGCTTGGTACTCAAGGCATGGAAAGCAATAGATTTCTTAATCTTCTTCTCCTCATCATGTCTTATCTTTTCTTCTTCAAGTACAAGCTCTTCCGTCATGAGGTTACAAATGAGTTCATGAACCGTCATTTTTGAAAGATCTTTAGTGTCTCTTATAGAGTTGATTTTTGATTTGTATTTCCTTGGAAGAGCAAATAAGATTTTTCGGCATTGTTCTTTGTTGGTGTACTCTTGACCAAGAGTCTTCAAGGTGTTGACAATGTTAGAAAATCTTTGATGCATAGCATTTAAGGCTTCATCGGGCTCCATACGAAATAGCTCATACTTAGTGATAAAGAGACCAATCTTAGTTTCTTTGATATCTTCCGTTCCTTGATATGATAGCTCCAAGAGTTGCCACATTTCATGAGCGGAATTGCATTCACTAACTCTAGCGTATTCCGTGACACTTAATCCATTAATGAGGATGTTCATAGCTTTGTTGTTTTTGGTGAGTTTAGCTATGTCTTGATCATTGTAATCATCTTCATCTTTCACCTCCGTTCTACTACCCGTAACATAAGGAATGTAAGGACCCTTCTTGATAGCAAGCCACAAAAAGTAATCAATTCCTTTGACATGAATCTCCATTTTCTTTTTCCATCCAAAGTAGTCTTTTCCTACAAAAAGCGGAGGTCTAGTAGAACATGAACCTTCCGGTTGATTAGAATCCATATCGTATTAACTCTAGAAACGATTAAGTACAATAGAGCTAGGCTCTGATACCAATTGATATACTATATGCGTCCTACAAGGGGGGTTGAATAGGACAATAGAAATTAATCGGCTAATTTTATTTCAAGTAAATAAAATTAAAAGCTAATTTGAATCCTATTGTTTTAGCAAACTAAATAGTAAAGAACAAGATAATCCTAAAAGACAATATTAGCAAACTATTCATGTAGGCATTTTATCAAGCATATAGAGTGCGGAAATGTAAAGAGTGTAGAGATAGAATACGATACACAACGATGTATAGTGGTTCGGTATCCCTACATCCACTACCTAAGGAAGCCTCCTTAGGATTTGCAAGATTCTCAACTAATCTTCGTAACTGTTAACCGGGTGAGATTACAAACCCTTTACAACCACTTCAAGACCTTGAAGGAAATACACTTGTGTTTTCACCAACACAAGGAACCAAGCATAAAACCTATGCTCACACTACTCTCTTAATCTATTACAAGAACTAAGAGGAAAGGAAAAAGTGTTTAGGGGTGCTTATAAAAGCTTTGTAACTAAACTCCTAAATGAGTGGATATGAACTATGTAGCTTAAGAATGAATATGACTTGAATGCTCCTTTGAAACCTCCTTAAATGATAATATTAATTGCTCTTGAGATTGGTAGATGGAATGCTTGAGTTGTGTCTTGAATGTGCTTCAATATATAGCTGAAAATATCTTCCAACGGTCAAAAGGCTTCTATCTAACGGATCTATTTTATCTCCAACGGATATAAGCTTTGTCCTTTAGTAATAGTGCAGAAAACCCTCTCGTGCGGTGTACCGCGGATATGGTCAGGTGCACCGCGAAAACGTTCGTCTTAACTTCAAGCTTACTAACGGACTATCCTATGCACCGCGTCCCTGGTCCGTGCCTCAGTCCGGTGTACCGCGCCTTGATCCGGTGTACCGCGCATTTTCATTAGCTTACTGACGGGCTATCCTGTGCGCCGCGCCTCTGGTCCGTGGTTCTGCGGTGTACCGCAGTTTCTGTCCGGTGTACCGCGACACTGCTCTTTTGAAGCTCAAGCTAAAGATCAAGGAATTTAACACAACTAATCTAGTGAGGGGTTTTGGAAAACCTTTAAAGTGATACCAAATGAATTTTAGTTTAAATGATGATTTGTCGAATATTAAAACGGGAATAAAAACAAGGTGAGGTTTAGTTTTTTATTTTCAAAGGATATTGCAAGAATAGAAAGAAAGTTCTTTATATAATTTTTAAGGTAAACTCTCTAAAAATACTGAATTTCAAACGATTGACCAATTAATGATGGAGGAATCTGATGAATGGAATTCTGAAAGATTGGACTCAATTATTCTAGAGCAAGCACGTACTGATATCAAAAGAATGTAAAAAGAGATGAACAAGATACATTTACATAGCCCCACATAAGAACAAGAGAACATAACATTAAATCAGGATATCAAATCTTAACACAAAAATTTATAAACAATTCAGCTCAATCTTCAAATCAAGCACATATGAATAACTCAAAAATTTGAAATCTAGTCTGGATAAATACTGTACAAAAAAAGATACAAAATTTATGTTGGAAAGTAGTCCAAGATATATTACCTACAAGAAAGAATTTAAAAAAGAGACAATGTGCAACTGATAACTACTTCTATTGGTGTGATGAAAAGGAAGGAAATATTAATCATTTATTACTAACCTGTTCAGTTTGTAAACAAGTATGGACAACATAACACTCCAAATTATAATTACATAACAAATAAATGAAAATCTTGGAAAATGGATCACAAGAATTTATGAAGATGTGGATAATTCTATCTGGGATTGAAAAATAATAAATGTGTACATTTTACTAACTCTTTGGAATATATGAAAACAAAAATGAAGATAATACATGAAAATATACTATCGGAAACTGAAAATATTATAAAAGTCGTGCATATAGAATGAAAGATCTCTTTGAAAATGAGTGGAACAAGATTCCAATAAGCACCAACACCGAATCAAATCAAGAAAATACAATAATCTGGAATGAAAAAGAACTACAAGGAACTTATATTATATACAAATGTAATGTCTCTTTTAATAATTCAGTAGAACCTAGCAGAATCGGTACTATTCAAATTGAAACTAGATTTGGAAACATAAATACTTTCTTAAAACAAATCTGGACATAATCAGTTGTAGAATGAGAAGTTTGGGCAGTTCTAGAGGCTACTAAAATAAATATACAAAAAGGTAATGAAAAGGTAATCATATGCTCGGATAACCTTGACATTATTCAAGGTATGATGTCGTTCTCAGCTGCGAGATGGAGAATTAAGCCAATTGTTTTACGATTCGGGATATTGCTAACTGTCAAGATTTTGTACAGTTTGAGCATATTTTGCGTCGTGTGAATAAATTGGTTGATCATATAGCACGATTAACAAATTACACGTTGATGGAATGGGCCTTAACCGTTAACTGACTACAAAGTGGGGAGATTTTATTCGGCTTCGAATCGAAACATCAGGGGGCGGGGCGCTTGGGACTTGCAGGTTCCGATACGGCGACAGAGACTCCCGCTCGCTGCAGATAGAGGTTCACCAGAATGGTAGTCGCGCTACAGCATCTATGGAGGACATGGTACTTTGGAGAACACAAACAACGAAGGGTAGGGCTCATGGCGTAGCGTTGGTTGGCTGGCGAAATGTTTGGGGAATGATGAAGGCAACAACCTGATGGAGGAAGGAGGTTGCAGCGGCCGATCTTCTATTTGTTGACTTGTTGAGGAAGATGGCTTGGGTGTGGGCCGTCTATGTACATGGACATCTTGGTGGGTCCTTTTGGGACAACTTTACAAAGCTTAAGGATCCTTTATATTGGTTTAATGGGAATAGTTTTGGGCTACACAGTGGCATAATTCATACACCCTGAAAGGAAACTCTAACAAGATAATAAGAAAGAATTTCAGAAAAGGAAATTTAGACTTTGAGAAAAATTGGAAGCAAGATAATTCAAGCCAATTTGACGGCCATCAACATCATAAGAAAGGGGAATCACAACAAATTATTACTGAGGAAATATGTGCTGATATTAGGGGGGACAATTTGCATAAGGAAAAAAGAACGTTTGAGAAAGATTGGAAGCCAGGAAATTTATGCAAAAAGGAGGACCATGAGAATAATTGGAAGCCAAACAATTTCTGCAAAAAGGACGGTCATCAGTGGGATACTAGGGTTTATATTACTAAAAGGAAAAATCGGGCTACAGAATCAATGCTGGATGACAATGATCCTTTGCCTTGTACGGAGGAGAGCGATGCGGATTTAAATGAGAAGGGTTCAAATGCAACACGACGGTATCCTCCAAATATAAATAATGGGATACACAAACGAAGTATCAAGAAATTTAACAACTTAACATCGCAATTGTTTTATAAGGTTAATGAGGTTGCTAGCGACTACCGTCGCATTACTGGTAAGATCGCAACTTGTAGGATAGGGCAAGTTAGAGGTAGCGGCCACCCGGTTTTGGCCGCGGGTAAGAAGTGATCACCCTTTTTTGGAACTGTCAGGGGATTAGGGCCCCCTTGACAGTTCAGGTCTTGAAGGCTTTGGTGGAGGAACACAAACCTACCTTGGCTTGCTTTTGTGAAACCATGCTCAACGAGAAGGATGCGCCCCTAGTGGTTCGTGGGTTGAAATTTGATAACTTTTTTGTTGTGAACCCCTCGGGGAATAGGGACCACTCGGGGGGATTCCTTCTTGTGTGGAACAATTTATCTGAATATTTCTATTATGTATTTTGGCCCTTACTATATTACTATGCATATTATGACTTTGGATTTTGCATATTACTTGGTTTTTGTGCATTCTCCTAATCTTTATTGTGATCGTTTACAAATGTATACATATATTACTACTTGGAAAACGAACTCTGATGACTCGGTTTTAATCATGGAGGAATTTAACTATATTTCTACTTCTCGTGAACGTTTGAGTCGTTCACCCCCTAACTTCCAACAAATTCCGAATTTTAATAATTTTATTGCTAACAATTCTTTGACAGAACTCCACACTTCGGGTAGTTTCTATACTTGGTCAAATAAAAGGACAGACCACACTCTTGTGAAGTCCAAAATTGATAAAGTTTTTGCAACAACAGAGTGGGTGGAGAGGCATCCAAACGCTACTCTATTCACTCTGTCGGCGACAGGATCAGACCATTCTTTGATCATACTATACCCGGAGGGTAAAGGTAAACGGCGAGACAGTCACTTCAAATTCGATAAACTGGATTGAACATGAAGACTGTAAAGGGGTCATCGCTAATGCTTGGGGGCCTCCAGTATCCCCAACTAATGTCCACACAATCACAACAAAGCACTCCAACACTGTGAAGGCTCTAACTTCATGGAGTAAAGACGTCTTTCTGAATAACAAGAAACGAATCAAAGAACTAGAACAACAATTGATTAATATTACTAATCAACCTTTTACAGAAGAAACAAATCAACAAGAGTAGTATAGTCGGGAACAAATCAAATATTTTTGGAAACGTGAAGAGATTTACTGGTTTAATAGGGCGAGACAACAATGGATTAATTTTGGTGATAAAAACACAAAAAAATTCTTTGCAGTTACAACTCAACGACAAAATTTCAACAGGATATCAGCTATTCAGACCAGTACAGTGGAATGGACCCAAAATGAGAGCGAGATCAAAGCTCAGTTTAACAACTTCTATGATAACCTCCTTTGAGAGCAGGAACACACCTTACTGACGGAAGCCCTCAGATGCATGTCAGTTAAAGTCTCGGCGGAGATGAATGCTACACTCACAGTTATCCCCGATAGACAGAAAGTTAAAGAGGCAGTGTTTGACATGAACCCCGGGAAAGCGCCAGGGCCAGACGGACTTAACGGGAAATTCTTTCAGGAATATTGGGATATAATACAAGAAGACGTATACATAATGGTGGAGGACTTTTTTTACCAATAATACTTCATTGGTTACCCTTATTGAAACATTGATTACTCTTATTTCGAAAGGGGACTCTCAGGCAGGGGTCGGGGACTACCGCCCGATTTCATGTGTGAATTTTATTTATAAAATCATTTCAAAAAAATTGGCGAACAGGTTGCAGAAACTCATGGGCACGATAACATCACCCACACAAGCTGCGTTTATCAAAGGTCGATCTATACACGATAATATTATTATTGCGCAGGAAGTCTATTTTTTCATGAAACGCAAACTGAAAAAGGAGGCCCATTTCGCGACAGTTAAACTGGATTTGGCCAAAGCATATGACCAGGTACGTTGGGACTTCCTACGGTTATTATTGGAAAAAATGGGTTTTGCACAAACTTGGATTGCGTGGATCTGGAATTGTATTACAACAGTTACATTTCGACTTAATATTAATGGCGATAGGCAGCCGTCTTTCCGACATGGCCAAGGCCTTCGGCAAGGTGATCCACTTTCACCTCTCATTTTTTCTTTACTTACCGAATCTCTGATTACACTTATTGAGCACAAGGTAATGACATGACATATACAGGGTATTCAGATCACGCGTAATTGTCCGGTTATTTCTCACATTCTTTTTGCAGATGACTATCTATTTTTTCTCTCCCTGGACGGACAGGATGTGGAGGAATTCCAAGAATGTATTGATACTTACTCCAGATGTCCAGGACAAAAAGTTAATTTTCACAAATCAGCGGTCACCTTCAGTAAACAGACTCCAGATGTACTCCGAGAACAAGTTACAGTAACACTAAACATTAAAGAAGTGGATGACTTGGGGAAATACCTAGGCGTTCCTCTTTGTCATAAATGGTAAAAAATTTATACTCTTCAATGGATTGCGGACAAGGTCTTTAGTAAAGCTCAAGGGTGGATTGCAAAACTGCTCTCTGAAGGGGGAAAGAAGTGCTTATCAAAGCAGTTTTTCAAGCCATCCCCACTTACGCAATGTCCATTATTTCCTTTCCACTTGGTTTCTGCAAGAAACTGACATCAATTATCGCGCGTTTTTGGTGGAACTCTCTCGCAAAAAGAAAGATCCACGGGCTTGAATGGAAGAAGATGACGGCAGCAAAAGTCATAGGTGGGATGGGCTTTAGGGACTTGAAACAAGCGAATACGACACTTTTGGCAAGGCAGGCATGGAGAATTCTACAATTTCCGGAATCGCTAACAGCTCGTCTACTTAAAGGCATTTATTTTCCGCACAAAGACTTTCTGGAAGTCAAGTTGAGACAGAGTCAATCTTGGTCGTGGGCGAGCATCTTGGAAGGCAAAGACTTGCTTGTAGAACATAGGATCGTCCAAATAGGGAATGGCGAATCAACTAGGATATGAGACAACAAGTGGTTGCCTTCAGGGCGAATTAAGGATAAACCGGCTGTGGTGACAATTGAAACAGTCAACCAGCTTATGAAACCCAACGCGGATGATTGGGACTGGGACATGATCGATACAGTAATACCCATCCCAGTTAAAGAGGAAATTTATAGGACACGCGTACTAAATCAACAGTCACAAGATACTTTTACCTGGCCGTTCACGAAGTCGGAAGTTTACACAACTAAATCGGGATATAAAGTATTAACACGGGAAAAAACAGGAAACAGCACAACAGACATCGGCCCAGGCGGAACTACAATATCCAAAATTGTGGAATAAAATATGGAAGTCAAATGTACCTAATAAAGTCATAAATTTCAATTGGAAAGCGTGTCGAGATATTAACATGTGCTTTTTGTAGACAGGTATGGGCGGGATTAGCTTTACAACTCCGAATTCCAGAAGAGGAACCCCACAGCATCGGTGAATGGCTTACCAAAGTATTTGATCACGTGCATAACTCTATTTGGGATAAACGGATTCTTACTGCTTACCTAATGCTTATACTATGGAATATATGGAAACACAAAATGAAATGTTTACATGAAAATGGTTCACTTAATGTTAACACTGTTATAATTGTCACTAACATAACTATGAAAGATGTATTTGGACAGGATTGGGGGGATGCCCCCGCCACTGGGGATCAGAGTTGAGGAGGGAATAGGACCTCAACTCCATATCTGGTGTTTCCGGAGGATACCCAAGTCATTTTTACCTGTGATGCCTCCTTTATATAAAAAACGGATCAAAGTGGAATTGGAGTGGTTCGGAGAGATATCGGTTCGCGTACACGACAAGTTTACTCGAAACCAATCTGGACAGACTCGGCGGCCGAAGCAGAGGCAATAGCGGTTTTGGAGGCGGTCAAACTAGCGCGACAGGACAGAGGCAAGAAAACGGTGATCTGCTCCGATAACCTTGAGTTAGTTCAAGGTATTGTATCGTTGCCAGCAGCGTGGTGGAATGTTAAGCCATTCATTAAGCGGATCCTACTAGATGCTAAGGAACACGGGAACGTGTCCTTCGGACACGTCCCGAGACGGCATAATACTTGGGCTGATCGAGCGGCGCGGCAAGCTAGGCAACAGGCAGCCTGGAGGGGACAACAATTTCAGCTAACCCTCCAATTCGGTAGACTGGGTATTGGCTAACCGGGTTACGTAATCACCTTTACGATTGACCCAAAAAAAGAGTAAATAGCATTTTTGCCCCCTGAGTTTTGACCCGATTGACAGGTTGCCGCCTAATCTTTAAAATGCGACTGTTTACCCCCTAATTTTTGCTCTCGTGACCCGTTGCCCCCTACTAACATTTTTCGTCCAATTTTGCCGTTAAGTGTGACGTGGCTTTTCCATGTAAGTTTTTTTTTAAATCCTAATCGTAATTAATCAATTAATTAAATTAAACCAAGGGTAAAATAGAATTTTGATAATAGTTTTAATATTATTAATAAAAATAATAAAATAAAACCCCACCTCTCCACCCCCTACCCCTCCCCACCCCCACCGATACACCCCTACCCCCTCCCCCTCTCTTCCCCTTCTTCTTCTTCTTCCCGACACCTCTGGTTCATCTAAAAAAAATCAAGCCAAAATCAGCAACCTCCACAATCTGACGCTCTTCAATGGAATCGCAAGGTTCATCCATACCTTTAGCTTCTCATTCTCTTCTCTCTTCTTAATTTATGAAATAAATTATCAGGCCAAGGAGCGTAAGCAAGAGATTCTTAAGCTTTATGACGATCTCAAACTAGCTCAAGGTACTTCCTCTTCTCCTCTAACATTAACGGTTTCGTGATTGTTACTGTTAACCTCAGCTAATTTATGTTATTGATTATAATAATGTTGTGGTGATTGTTATGTTTTAAGTTTGAGCTAAAGTATGTAGCACTCTGTTTACATTTTAAGCAATTAAATTTATCTATACTTTTATTTAGATGGCTTGCAGTATGATCTGTTTCCACAAAGTGCGTCTTGCGAATGCTATTTCTTTGATAATTTGGGAAGTTTGAGCCCAAAGACATTTGGGAACGGCTCTGATGCTAGATTCAATGATGTTTTGCTCCACCGATTTCTTAAACAAGGTTTATTCCATTTTCTTATAAAAGTTGGTTGCTTATAAAATTTTGAATATTGAATTTTGAAGATGAATTTTAAATATTAGGTTGCTGAAGAAGAAGGGGAAAAGAGGGGGGAGGGGGTAGGGGTGTATCGGTGGGGGTGGGGTGGGGGAGTGGGGTTTTATTTTATTATGTTTATTAATAATATTAAAACTATTATCAAATTTCTATTTTACCCTTGGTTTAATTTAATTAATTGATTAATTACGATTAGGATTAAAAAAACTGACATGGAAAAGCCATGTCACACTTAATGGAAAAATTGGACGGAAAACGTTCGTAGGGGACAACAGGTCACAAGAACAAAAATTAGGAGATAAATAGTCGTATTTTAAAGATTAGGCGGTAACGTGTCAATCGGGTGAAAACTCAGAGGACAAAAATGCTATTTAGTCAAAAAAAAAAATGAAAAAAAAAGAGAGAGACAGAGACAGAGACAACCCCACTAAGTAGAGAATCGATTCCTGTATCTTTTATTCCTACTTTTATTATCTAAGCTATATAGATATATAAATTCTCTGGAAACTCTCTTATGTCACTTCATTTCACTAATTGCCTCTTCCACAGGAGACTGAAGTGATTAAGCCAGCGTCATCAAATAATTAAAAGAAAATATCTCTAAAAGCGAAAAGAGAAAATATATAGTTTGAAAAGTATTCAATTAAGAAAGGAGTTAAGAGGTAATTAATTAAGATGCGCACCATGGCGAGTTCCTCGAGCTCATCTTCGAAAGGCATAGCTGCCATTGTAGGCGTTGGACCGAAGCTTGGCTGCTCCATAGCCCGCAAGTTTGCTCATGAAGGCTACACCGTTGCTATCCTTGACCGGGACCTAGGCCAGTATACTATTATCTATCTCTTGGCTTTTTTTCTTTTTCTATTTCTTTCTATCTTGTGTTACTATATACTATGCGTAGTAGAGAAACTTCAAGTTACTACGGTGAAAGCGACTGCTATTATGTTTTACGTTCTTTATTGTTTTCTGACTTTTACTTTTGTATGTTCTTACTTGGGCAGTCGTTTATATTCTTAGTGGTAATAGTCGAATAATCTGGGAATATAGATATGGGAGACATGTATATTCCCAATGGGAATAATCGATGTGTTGTCCCAATCACCGATTTAACAAACAAAGGAAAAAGTTATAGTGTATTTTTTGCATAATATAGAGACCTATAGTGCAGTTAACTCGCACAAAAAAAAATTCTAACAAATAATCGTGGCTAGTTCAAATCTTATCATAATTAAACAGACTCATGCAGATGATGAGCTGTATCATCAACAATCAACTACATCAATTAATCTCTACATTAATGTAAATTTTATGCATGTGTGCAGAGAGGTTATCAAGATTTGCTGATGAAATCGCAAGCGCACAAGTATTTGTAATCCGCATAGATTGTTCCAACTCTAGGAGCATAAAGGAAGCATTTGAGGGAGTCCTTTCTCTTGGTTTTGTGGAGGTTTTAGTGTACAATGCAAACCTGGTGCAGACACCCACAAGTTTTGTTGACATACGACTCGATCAATTTGAAAAGTCACTTGCAATTTCCTCAACCGGAGCCTTCCTTTGTGCCCAGCAGGTTCTCCCAGGGATGGTGGAAAGAGGCCGTGGAACTATTCTATTCACTGGTTGTTCAGCTTCCCTTCATGGCATTGCTGGCTACTCTGATTTGTGTATGTCAATATATATAATAGTTTTCATTCCGACTTTTACAAACTAACTTTAGTGTCAACCACTTATCTATATTCTATAATACGGTCAATATAGGTTGTGGAAAATTTGCAATGAGAGCCTTATCGCAATGCTTGGCAAGAGAATTCCAACCTCAAGGAGTACATGTTGCACACGTCATTGTCGATGGTATAATTGGCGCACCTCGGTACGGTTTCACGTCCTCCCTCTAACTTCCATTTTTTTTATGTACTATATGTGTTCATTTTTTCCCACATCATTATAGAATATGTAATTATAGTATAATTTTGATTGTATACCACATAATTAAATTTATGTTCATATGATCGAGCTTTTAATAATATACTGAAGGGGATCAAGCGCATCAAGTTTCCAGAAGATATTGTCGGTTGGGGAGCAAGATCATAGTGAAAGTGGAGACGGCTCTATGGATCCAGACGCGATGTCTCAAACATACTGGCATTTGCATACTCAAGATCGATCGGCTTGGACCCAAGAGATCGACCTCCGTCCCTCAAATCCAACATTCTTCTGATCAAAATTTCAACTTTAATTGTATTTCAAGATTTCACAATTGTATTGCTTTCATTCGCTTTATATAAGAAAAATATATTCTATCATCAAATAAATCACGTTATTATATAGTTAATGTTTATGTTAGGAAAATTCTGTGTACATAAACACCATGTGACAACAGTGACATGCTTCGAAT
This sequence comes from Nemophila menziesii, assembly GCA_029959085.1. Taxonomy (NCBI): domain Eukaryota; kingdom Viridiplantae; phylum Streptophyta; class Magnoliopsida; order Boraginales; family Hydrophyllaceae; genus Nemophila; species Nemophila menziesii. The sequence continues at coordinate 119,821,150 of JARWIR010000001.1, read as the reverse complement.
TGTGGATTCCTGGAAAAAGTCAAAAGCTCCCGTTTTGAGACTGTTTTGTTCCTGAAAATAGTTAAAAGCTCTCGTTTTGAGACTGTTCTCTTATCAAAGTGTCTAAAGTGCATTTAAATCTTTGCAAGTATAGATATTTTAATACATTTTAAAAAAAAAAATATCCAATATATATTTTTTAAAAAGTACCTAAACTAATTCTAAATTTTGCTGACCAAAAAAAAAGAAAATCTAAAATTTAAAAATATTTTTATTAATTTTTATAAATAATTTAATTTTATTCTAAAACTATTTTTAACTCTAAAATAAGTAATTTTAAAAAGATACTAAGGTGTGAATAGCGAATGAGACATGTAAGTAAAACCTTGAAAAAAATTTATTGACGAAAAAAACTATGATAAAAATTAATATGGGTGTGTTCGAATCGATTGGGTAAAATTGTTCAACTCGCAAATCATATTTACTTGTGCAGGTTTCAAAATTTAGACCTACAACGACCCAATACGTATATAAACTATTGAGTCTAGTGTGTTGCAGGTTTCCGAACAGTTAAAAACCGGATCGATAGTAATAAAACTGATTAAATACCAGTTATACAACCATAGTTATATTATAGTCTTGAAAAGTGTAAGTGATGGTTAAAACCGTTAGATTAGAGTTTTAGATAAAAATGTAATTGAATAACCGAGAAGCGTTTAGTATCGTATATATTTTCATATTATATAGTAAATTAGATAAAAAAAATATATTCGAATCCCAAAACCAAAATCTATATAATCGATTTAGGCAACTAAATAGCATATATCCAATGTAATCAAAGACCAACACAATTTTATATATACTTTGGAGATTATTCTCATATGTGTGGTATTATTTAAATTCTTTTTATATATCTATAGAGTTATCGTTTTGTTATGGTTAAAAATCACAAAATCGTTTAAAAAACCCGAAACCTCATGGTTAAAAATTGCAAAATCGATGGTCTAAGACGTTAGGTTAAGGATTTTCATAAAATAAATGGTTATGGTTATAACTTTTGATATTTTCACAATTAACTGAACCATTGTCATCCTTAGTTTCGGGTGCATGCTGGTGAATCGGTGACTTGAGTTGATAAACATGTCGAATTCGTATCCAGTTCACTAGTAGTTAGGATGTGGAAATCGTATGGATCCGATCGGAAAAAGTGTTGTTAGAAAATTCGCAAATATTTTTTCGAAATAAATAAATTCAATTCAATTCCAATAAAAAAACAAAATTCAAAATTTAATTCTAATTTCGGAGCATCAGATTACTTTCAAAATTTCAAGATTTTTGGAATTTCTCGATTTTTTTTCATTATTTCATTTTTCAGAATATCTATAATAATAATTTTCTTAAATTTTGCAATATTGCCTTATTCTTTAGAATTACATGAACTATATCATTATAATTATATAGCTACAAATTTTATCACGAAAAAAACAATAACAATTCAACTTTCATCCATAAAATGCAACATTTCAATTAGTTTTAAATATAAAATATGTAAACATTCAAGTGAAATGTTTTTAAATATGTAAAAACAGACTTCAAAACTCTAATAAAACTTTTAAATGATTATAATGAAATTACCTCCAACATGTAACATATTAATATGATTCCAGATTAAACTTTCATATGATGATACGATGATGAAACACTAATCATGCGATGATGGTGTTGAGAGATGATGTGGTCGTGTGGAAGAAAAAAGATTAGGCCATGTGTGTAGAAGGACGGAAACAGAGCGACAAATTTTTATTTGGAGTGGATTTTATGATTTAGTGTCATATAGTTTTACTTTATTTAAAAATAGTATTTAAATGTATATAAATATTACTATTAATGTAGGTATATATAAATGTATCAGACTACTTTTAGTAGTCTAAAATATTAAGAGAAACTCGAAAAGGAATCGGAATAGAAATCCGATCAGAAATTCCTATTTTTCAATATGTAAAACGAATTCCGTTCCAATTTGTTTTTGTAAAATTCATAATAGGAAAATTCGGAAATAGGAATGTAAAAAAGAAATTCCAAATTTGGAATTTTCAAATCGGAGTTGGCCAGAATCAGAATTTTTTGTTCCAAATCCCACCTCTACTGGTGATAGAGTACAAAAAAGTCACGATATCGACGCACTCAGCCCAAGGACCTAGTATGAGGCCTCAAACACAGTGACAGAGAAGCAGATATGTCGGTAAAAGTGAAGTAGAGATCGAGATAAGAAATTAGACGGTGAATGGTGTTAACAACCACATACCTTACTCTCGATCACTGCCGAAAAGCTTAATCTTCACATGTCGGAGGCTTCGCCGAACCTTTCTAGAAAACAAACACTACATAACGACCAAAGGAAGGTGCGCTCCGAGGGCACTTCGACGCTCAACATTATCATATTGCTATAGGGGATTACTTAGCCCGAGGAGTAGGAGTTATGGAGACTTAAGTTGATTGTATAATAACCATAACCATCTTAGAGAGAGGAATAGAGAAGTTTATGGGGTCTTTAGAGTATACTGGATTTTGTCGTGAAGAGGGGTATTTATAAATGTCGAAGAAGTGTGCAAAGCGCTATAAAGGTGCATAGTATAGTGCGAGGACAAGTGTGCACGATAACGTCTTCTGAATTTTAAACGTCTTATCGTTACATATTTTAAGATTCTTCTATACTTATTCTAGTTCTTGTTTCCCTAAAGATAACTTAGATTCCAATATGGTATTTTTCCTCTTGAAAGAAAATTCAATTGGAAATCAAAATGAGACTTAATACTTTCGTATATAAATTTTATCGCCTAGTAATCGATGGTGCTTTTATTCTTCTCTTTACGAAGCTCCATGAATGCTTGTTTAGAGGATTCAAAAGCTTTTCTGATCAATTAAAGCTGTTCCTCCATACATTTATAATAAACATAAAAAGACTCTGCTCGTGAATAAAATTTTCATTCTTGTCCAAGACTCGTTCGACGTTATATACTATTGCATCTACTTGGGATAGGTACTCAGAATATTCCATAATCTGAAAAGTAGAGACCAAAAAGTAATGAAAATATACACACATATATGCATACTAATATCAAAAGGTTTCTCTCTGTATAAATTAAGAAAATACCTATTTACAACAAGCTTTAAGCAAAAAAGAGGTATCAGAAGCCTTTCTTAGAGAGATCGGTGGCAAGGCAACAAACTGTGCCAAAATGTTATTAGTATTAGAAGAATAATCCCTCGAGATATGAGGATATTTATTCTCTGGTCTGGTGTCCTTTGTGCAGAAGGCCGATCGATGTTCGAAGTAAGAACGTCCAAAGATCTCTTGTTTCTTTTCTTTCGACGAAGATACAAAAAAGGATAGTTTTCATCTTTTTCCCCACTATAAATAACAATTAATGAGGTAGAAATTCTCTACATAAGAATTTTGAGCCTGTCTTTCATCCTCGATGATGGTCAAGTAACCATTTGCATTATTTATACCACCAAGGGGAAAAATCAAGGAATCACTGGTGGATAAGCTTGAACCTCTCCCATCATGCTTCACATTCCTTCTCGATTCATAGAGTTGTACTTCTTTCATGTTCTCCTCAAACATATTTTCCAACATTCCTATGACATTCATATATGTTCAGTATAGAAAAATACATGGTTAAAAAATTGAAGTTGAAAATTCAAGAAAATTTACATGTCTTAGAAGTTTTCTTCTTTGTTGGAGGTTTTGAAATAATTGATCTTCTTACTTGTAATTTTATAATGGGGACACGGGCATTTTTATAGTGTCATTCTCAAAGAGTCTCGACATCTCGATCTCGTCAACATTATAAGGATGGTTGTAAGTTAAGCATCTTTGTTATTATCGAGAATCAAGATAACAACCTAGTCTGGTTGAAATTCCTCCAAATAGTAAAAAGGGGAATTTACTTTATACAACCCACCACTACCCCCACTTCCTATTATAAGTCCCCAACCCAATCAGCCCCCTAACTAGTCCAACTAGATGGGGGAATGTACTAAACTACCCCCAAGCCCTTTTCCACAATGAAACACAAAAAAGCTACCCCAAAACCCCATTAAGAACCGAATCAACCTCCCCACCCATCCCATTCTCTCTCTGTTCTCTCTGTGAGAAGTCCCACCCCACCACCACTCAACACCACTAACCATCACTCACCACCACCACCACTGATGTCTCTCTCAGCGCCTGAAACCCACCCCATCCCATCCTGTCGCAGCACCACAACCAACACCACCACCATCTTCATCACCACCACCACCAACCCACCATTGCTGCTGCCAGCGAGATCCACCAACACCACCATTGCTGCTGCCATCAAGATCCACCAGACACCCACCGTTGCTGCTGCCATCGAGGTCTACCAGCACCACCACCATTCTCGTCTATAGGTTCGAGATCCACCAACCCCATCGAGCACCGCCGCCGTGAACTACCACTCCGTCGATTTGCTCTTCTGCCACCTGCTGCTGCTGCCATCGAAAACCATTCTCCACTCTACTCGCCCAGGAAAACCTCCGCCGATCTGCCTTCATCTCGGAGCCCCACCTTCTCCACCATCACGCCAGATTCGCGCCACCGCTGCTGCACGCCACCGCCATCAATAGTCTTCACCCTCTCTTCTGCAACCCCTCGCAGCACCGCCATCAGGACGAAAAACATGAAGACCCCCACTGCTGTTTCACTGTTCATAGATCCAAAATCTCAAATCACCCACCATCAAACCCGACGTCGTGCTTCTTCTCCAATCCGTCGCGCTATTCGTCGTTGAAGCTCGAATTGGGCAATTTCGTGGTTTTTTTTTATGTGATGGTTAAATGGGGCTGGACCCAGATTGATATGTGTGGGTAATGGGCTAGCCCCTGATACGAGTCATATGATTTTTTGTTTGTGTAATTCCTTGTGGGTCTAGCCCCAGGTAGTTGGATTGTAGGTAATGGGGCTGACCCAATACTGTATACATTGTAAGACTGGTTGTTAATTATTTTTGTTAAATATGGTTACAACCCATACATATAAAAATATTGTATATTTTATATAATAAATTTTAAGTATTTATGTTTGTGTATTGTTTTGAACTACATAGGTACAGCCCACCAGATTCAAAAATTGTTCTTTTTATTCTTAACGTAAAAAAAGAAAAAAAATAAAGAACGTGTTGGGTCCGTACCCAGTAAGAACAGGGGCAAAAATGTCAAAACCCCAAACCAGATAGTTAGATATAGGACTAAAAAAAGAATTTTTTGTAACTGGGACTTAAAAGATAAAGTTGACCAGAATTGGGCCTCAATTTGTATTATACTTTAGTAAAAAATGGACAACTAGGGAATTTCCTAACAAACATATTGTGCCACCTCGAATGACTACTTGGAAGGTTCTTGAAAATGGATATATGTTTATCATCGGATTTACGGGGATAAAAAGTGTACCGCCCACCACTTACTCTGATTTTTTCCACGACATTCAAAGGATCAACTACTAATATATCAAGATTCCTCCTTATTTTATATAAAGACCGAAAAAGGTTTAAAATGAGATGAAATTAAGATTTAGCCTACGATAGTCATATAAAGATGAGATCACTCCCCATGAATTTGGTAATAATTAAGCATGACCCACATAATAAAATCCTAACTAGTCATAAATGCAATGGCAAAAGAGGTATCTCATCCCATAACGAAACATCAACAAAAGGTTTTAATGTGAAAAATTATATTCTAATCACTATCAAACTTTTATGTGAACTTAAATCCCTTTTAAAATCACTTTTAAAATGCATCTTATGGACAAAACAGTTGCACTTAACCATATTTTCCTAGACTCACGTTTCTACAAATGCTTTGTGCCATATATTCTTGTGTATTGAGAAATGGCTCTCGAGTTGAACTACACTTATGCTTAAAATACATTCCGAACAAAAGTTGTGTAGAAATTTCTCTTATTAGGTAAATCATACTTAAAGAAACATAACGGGGTCCCAGTTGTAAAATAGGTTCCTACTTTAGCTAACGGCGATGCTCAAAAGCCACACCATAACACTGAATGCAGAACAAGATAGCAGTTTGGCAAACCATCATCCCACTACAGAGAACGTCGTCTTACTTCAAAGAATGTAATATCACTTCATAGAACGTCACTCCGCTGTTAAGAATTGACATCCTGCTTTAAAACGGCTTCCCTTTTAAAGCTAAAAAATGTCACCCACTTTTAGAAAAGAGAAGTTGAATCTTTGTTCATTGGATGATTGAATGCACCGAAAGGCTCCAAAACAAGCTCCCACGTTAGATATTTCAGAAATTCAAATTTCGAACCAAACGGGGCTCAAACAAAAGCTATAAATACCCCTTCAAAGGATCATTCATTAAACTTTTATCTTACACAACTACTACTACTCTCAAGCATTTATATCAATCTCTCTATATCATTATCAAGCATTTAAACATCACTTTAAACTTTTATCTTACACAACTACTACTACTCTTAAGCATTTATATCAATCTCTCTATATCATTATCAAGCATTTAAACATCACTTTCACATCTCTATTGAATGCTTGAAACTTTAAATGTTGTATCTTCTCATTAGGATAGATCATATCCTATCTGGAAAGAATTGAATGATGAAGTTGAATGAACTTGATGAGTTTTGTTTCCATGCCTATGATAATGCAAAAATGTACAAAGAAAAGACAAAGAAATTAGAAGCATTATGTAGCGGTCAAAACCGATATGGTCAAGGCATACGATTAAGTTCGATGAGATTTTTTTCTGTTAGTATTTCACATGATGAGATTTTGCGATAAATGAATATAATGGATCAAGAATTGTATTTCTGCAGTATTTTTCCAGAACAATTTCAATAATGAGACGCTGTCTCTCTTCACCCCTCATAGAGGATTGTGATAGGGAGATCCATTATAACCTTATTTTTTTTAACTTTAATTACATAATCATTTATTAGACTCATTGAGGAACGGGGTCAACAACAAGTTATTAAGGGCATGCAAATTACAAAAAGATAGCCTAATTCTTACCCATCTTGCGTTCGTGGATAATTTGTTGTTCTTTATTTCAACCGAAGGACAAAAGGTGAAGCAATGCAAAGATGTCATCGACATATACTGCAAGTGCTCATGACAGGGAGTTGACTTTCACTAATCATCTCTCAAAAGAAAGACAACTTGGGAAAATATTTAGGTAAACCACTATGTCATAAAAAATCTAAGGTCGAAGCACTTTCATGGCACTCTAGAAAAAGTCTATTCCAAAGCGCAAGGTTGAAAAGAACAACTTTTGTTGGAAAGAGGGATAAAGTCTCTCATTGAGGCGTTTCTTCAAGCAATTTCTAGTTACACGATATCCATTTTTCTTTTTCCAAGAATGTTTTGCAAAATTTATTAAGTATGATGTCGAACATTTGGTGCAACTAAGAGAACGATATCAAATTCATTGGTTGGATTGGGAGAAGGTGTCATCGGGATGGTGATGTGGGGAATCGAGTTTGGGGAGGATGAATATTGCTCATATGGCGGGTCGAAGATGGATATTAACTAAAGATCCAATTTACTGGCGGAAAGAGTGCTTAAAGGTATTTACTACCCAAAATTAACTTTTTTGGATGTCAAAGTACGATAGAAAAGACCTGGTAATGGGAAAGTAATATTGATAATCGAGATTTGTTGCTTAATCACAAATTCTTTACCATCGACAATGGTAAAGGATACATATATTTGGAAGCATGGATGGATCGAGTAACCATGCTAGCTAGAAAAATCAAGTCAATGTCAGGTATAGAAGGTCACAACTACTTAACAATCGACAAGACGGGTTGAATATAAAATTATTGGATGAGTTATTTCTGAATAAATGCGTAACACAAATAAGGATACCATAAGAGGATAAGAAATATACTTTCATTTGGCCACACACTAAGTTAGGGGAATACTCAACTAAACTAGGATATCACACGTTAACAAAGGAAGATATATCTAGTACAGCTCAATTAGGGATGGCAATGGTTACGGTTAAAAACTGAAACCGATGATAACCGAACCGATTAAAAACCGAATTATATAACCGTGGTTAAAACCATTAGGTTATGGTTTTGAAAAGTGTAACCGATAGGTTATGGTTTTTGATAAAAATAAAACCGAAAAACCGAAAACCGTTTATTATCATATATTTTTTCAAAATTTTATAATATTTTAGATTAAATTAGATATATTAAAATTCTAAATAAAAATCAAAATACTAGATTTAACCAAATAAATAATAAATATGCAATTTAATCAAATAACAACATAATTTTGTATAAACCTTGGAGTTTTCTTTTATATATGTGGTTTTATTTTATGAAATTTAATATATTTATTAAATTATTATTTGAATATGGTTAAAAACCGCAAAAACCGTTTGAAGAACCGAAACCGAATAATACGGTTATGGTTTTGAAAAGTGTAACCGATGGTTAAAACCGTTAGGATATGGTTTTTGATTCTAAAAATGGTAATGGTTATGGTTTTTGGAATTTTTGCAAAAAACCGATCCGTTGCCATCCCTAGGCTCAATCAACATTACATAATGAGTCAATCACTCCAGATATTTGGAACACCAATCTTCCTATAAAAGTTAGAATTTTTGGTTAAAATATTACCGAAATGCTATTCCTGCGTCAATTAATTTAGCAAAACGCAAGTGTAGTAAAGACAATAATTGTTAATGGTGAAAAAGTTCAGTGAAACGACTAATCATCTATTACTTTCCTGTCCAGTTAGCACACATGTTTTGGCAGACACTAATGTGTAAATTAGAATTGATACGAACATAAAGGATACAATTGGGAAATTGATGGTTATCCTGACAAGGGCATACATACAAGGTTGTTGGGAAAGAAGATCGTCAAGTCATACATTTTACTCATTCTTTAGAATATCATGATGTAAGATCGATAGTCACTAATGCAATTGTTATGACAACAGAAAGAAATGATGATGAAGTTATTCAGAGAAAATTGGATAGGAGAACAACAGTCATTATATTACGTCAACCATTAACGAAAGTTCAAAAGAACACATCCTTCAATCACCACTAAAGCAAACAGAATTGGGCATTATAGAGCTCCACAAAGCAGAACCACAACCAGTTATCCACAAAAGAGCTTTGCAACTCACAGTGTTACACGCTACACCAAGTTGTCAACAATATAAAGGAAACAATACAACATTTTACTCAAAAAATCTTGTTTTAATCTTGTAATAATTTAAGGGATAAATACCCGTCAATATCTACATGGAGAATTAGACATATTCTACTTAAGACTAAGTTGTTAACTAGATGCCACGACTCTGTTTCGTCCTTCTATGTTTCCGGGGCACAAAATATGAGTAGGCGACAAGTGAACAACAAGCTCAGGTTTGGAGATATCGGAATAAACTTCTCATATTTAAGAATTGATTAATTTTACTTATGACCTTGTAGTTATTTTTTTTTCTTTTTTATTTGAACAATCTTTTTTTTTTTTTTTTGGTTTTTTCATTTTTACTTCATTTCCTTATATAAAAAGTTTTCCTTCCAAAAATAAAAACAAACTTATTTTTCCTCTTCGACAAATAAATAATCTAATTTCGTCCCAAAAAAGTTGCTGAAAAGAAGTTTCTTTGAAAATCTGAAGTCATCTTCCCTTCTTATTCTTCTGTTTTCTCCATTACATTTTCACCATAGAGGTTCATAATTATAAATACCTTTAATTATTTAAATAATTAAAACTCGTGAACAAATCAGGATCTATTCCAGATCACTTCACTCTTTCTCGATCTAAATCTACCACCGTGATCTAAAATTTCACACCACCAGGTGAAGTTAACAAAGTTCTACTAAAAACTTATGCTATGATTATGAGTATGGGGGTTGATTGATACAATAAAACACCATTATATTCGAAATTAAGAAGAAATTAAATGGAGTGGACGACGCTTCAGCATTTAGATCTCCGGCACGTCAGCCGGAGCTCCAAACCCTTACAGCCTCACGCCGCCGCATTTCACCCTACTCTTGCACTCGTCGCCGTCGCCATTGGCACCCACATCATAGGTATTTAATTGTATCTTCTTAACTTACTACAACGGTAATTTAACATTTCAATTTAATTTTTATTTTAATGTAGAATTTGATGCGTATACTGGAAGCAAGATCGCGTCTATAGATATAAGTTCACCCGTTGTACGAATGGCTTATAATCCTACAACGGGCCATGCTTTGATTGCTATACTTGAGGTCAGTTTTTGCAATTTCATTCATCTTTAATGTTTTAAATATTTCGAACCCTGAGTATCAATAGTGCTTATTTCATTAGCTGTTTGTTTTTTTAGTACGAATTTAGTTTATATTACGTTCTGTGAAAAGTTACATATATGCTTTGTCATTTGATTGATATTTGTGATTTCATTTTGTAGGATTGTACACTTCGATCCTGTGATTTCGATACTGAGCAAACTTGTGTATTACATTCACCTGAAAAGAGCTCAGATCGTATTTTACCCGACACAGAAGTTCACCTAGCTTTGACTCCTCTTTTACCTGTAGTTTTCTTTGGTTTCCATCGCAGGATGAGTGTGACAGGTATGTTTTTTCCTGATTATAAAACTTATCTTGTCTCGTTTCCTTTTTAGCCCTCGAGACTTTTCAGATGAATTGATAAAACTTTTTCTAAATGTGTAAAGTTGTGGGAACTGTGGATGGAGGAAAAGCACCAACAAAGATAAAAACAGACCTAAAGAAACCAATTGTGTATCTTGCTTGCCATCCACGCCTTCCTGTTTTGGTAAGTTTGCTTTAATTTATTTGTTTAAAACTTAAAATTAGTTAACTGATTTTGCTAGTATTGGATTAGCAAACCTTTGCTTAAATTTGTTCTTTCTATTTCAGTATGTAGCTTATGCTGAAGGTTTGATCCGAGCCTACAATATTCATACATATGCAGTGCATTACACGTTGCAACGTAAGAATAGGGTGATATCTCTATTTTTAAGCATATTATAATGAAATTTTTCTTTCTTACTCCAATATATTTGGTATGTTTTGTAGTTGATAACACGATTAAGCTAATTGGTGCTGGTGCATTTTCCTTTCACCCAATTTTGGAATGGATATTTGTTGGTGATAGACGAGGAACACTTCTTGCATGGGATGTATCAACTGAGAGACCTATGATGATTGGAATGTAAGTTGTATTGCTCTATTAGACAATTTCACAAGAATTTGATTTTTTGTGTAACAGAAAACAAATATGCATACGCATACTTAGATTAATTGAGTTCCTATTGCGTGGACTGTGTTAAATGGATTAATTATCTTTTGCAGTTCTATTTAGTATTATTTGTATAGGTATTATGTTACTATAATGTTTTTCCAGCTGTTAAATTAGTTTTTATTTGCATTTTTCAGTACACAGGTTGGATCTCAACCAATAACATCAGTTGCATGGCTTCCAGTTTTGCGATTGCTTGTGACTTTATCGAAAGATGGAAGTGTTCAAGTGTGGAAAACACGAGTAATACTTAATCCAACTAAACCTCCTATGCAAGCAAATTTCTTTGAGCCTGCTGGTGAGTTTTATTATGGTCAATTTCTTTGATTTTTGGAGTCAACCAGTCCATTCTTTGTGAACTTAATCATTAAATTACTGCTAAGTTTTGTTAATTTGTGCTGGTAATTTGCACAAATTGTAAGATAGAACATTTTTCTTTTGGTTGACAAAATCGTGATTGAGCTTTGATATACTTCTTCTTCTCTTCATGCCTTCTTTTAATTTTTTGTTGCCTTTTTACTGTAATACTGTGGTTAAAGTATGATAATTGTGACAAAAGGCCGGTGATCTAAATTCAAAGTGGTTTATTAAATTAAGTACATATAGAGACACTGTTTTCTCATGTTTGAATGAGAAGAAATCAAAAGTGGAACAGAATCAGAAAAAAAAAAAGAATCCACGAAGCATAGGTGGATGAAAAAGAAGCTAAAGTGCAGCTTAGATTCTTTTTATATTCAAAAGATATATATATATATATATATCTACTTACCCCTCTCCGAAAGAAATAAACAAACAACTTTGAAAAATGTAGAAGAAAAACAAAAATAGACAGAAAGAAACTGATATATAGGAGGATTTTGAGATATAATAGCACCATTATGTTCTCCATTAGTGCTATATTTTCGCAGTTTAGTATTAGTTTATACACCGATTTGAAAATTTTAAATGCCATTTTTCAGCAATTGACTCAATTGACATCCCCGGGATCCTTTCTCAGCAAGGTGGAGAAGCTGTTTATCCACTACCAAGAATTAAAGCTGTAGAAGTTCATCCAAAACTCAATCTTGCAACATTGCTTTTTGCTGTAAGTATGGATTTTACCTCAATTATAACTCAACTATGTTAGTTCTAAAATGTTTACAAAACTGTTTGGTTAATTGCAGAACCTGAGTGGTGGAGATAATCAGAAAAACAAAGCCACATATACTCGAGAGGGACGTAAACAACTATTTGCTGTTCTACAAAGTGCTAGGGGATCTTCAGGTGATTGATTGTATAGCATATTTTTTGATTTCTTTTAATATAATTTATTGTTATACTAACTCTGAGAAACGTATACTATTTAGCATCTGTATTGAAGGAAAAACTTGCAGCATTGGGCTCTTCTGGAGTATTAGCAGATCATCAACTTCAAGCACAATTGCAAGAGCATCATTTGAAAGGGTGAGTTAAGCAATTCTTGTGTTTAAACTACTAAAGATTGAACCTGAGTCAAAACTGGATAGCAATGATATTTACTTAGTATATGATTGTTAAATATTTGATACTTATAGCCCCTCGAGATTCAGTCACGCTTGTGAACAGGGCAGATCGAAATAAGTTTCTCAGCGGGGGGCTAAAAGTAGAAGGCTGGGATAGGTTGACCTAAACATTTGGGGTTTGAGCATTGTACCAGATTTTTTTGGGGGGGTTACTTCTGTATATATGTTAATCAGTAGGGACTAAAAAGTACAAAAAAGTAATAATATTTCACACCGGGTCAAGGGCTAAATATTTCTCCAGTGGGGGCTAAAAATTACTTAAATTTTTATTTACTCAGGAGAAGGGTTAAATATTTCATCAGTGGGGCTTAACTTTATCATGCGTTTACCTTTTAACATTTTTGTTAAGAATCTTTGTTCCTCTATGAAGCGTAGGATAAATTTTCACATAGTAGACGTATAATGTCTTTAATTATAAGTTAATATTCTATTTCAAATATCATTCTTACAGTCTTACTTGTGTAAAGAGAAGGTTTATCATCAGTATTGACAATTTGTTGTTATTTTGACAGTCAAAATCAGCTTACAATAGCAGACATAGCGCGAAAAGCATTTCTTTGCAGTGTACGTCAAATTCTTCTTTTTTTTACTCTACTTCTCTCACCTACTTTTAGAATCTGTGTGGAACATAAATATTGTTACATCTACAATAGGTGTACCCATTTTACAGTTTAAAATAAAGCAAGCTCTTATTAGACATTACTTGTGTCATATTGAAAATAAAATTTGTAACACAGTAACAATTTTAACAAACATACATATCACATATTCGGAGAAAGTTTTTTTACAAAACAGTATACTCTGTCAACTTTAAATAACTAAATTGTTTTATTAGTGTTGATTCGTTACAGTATGAGAACACCTGCATAAAGTTTGTAGTTCTGTCTATCTACTAGCAGACCCTTTTATATCATTACTAGTCCTTATAGTAGTTCATTTGTGGACTTTTAATGTCCTCAATCCTAAGTCTTTTTCACTGCATAGGCACTAAAAGAAGTTGAACTCATATTAAATTCACTCCTGGAGTCAAGTTCATACTTGTACTATGCTATATGCCTAATTTATCTGCTCAACTCTTAAGATAAAATGTCCATTTGTACTTCATTTTCATTTATTAGTTGATTGTGGGTATTCAAATGCTTAATATAACACTATCTGAATTTATATTTCAAACTTATATATACACTAATTTATGTATTTTTCACTAATATATTCTATTTAAATGTGATTAAACTCCAGCATTTCATGGAAGGTCATGCGAGAAATGCTCCAATATGTCGGCTACCACTTATTACCATCTTGGATACTAAACATTACTTAAGAGACATACCTGTTTGCCAGGTAAAATTTAAAAAGCTTTAATCATTTTTTAATTGCTTAAAACTATTCTCTGATGCCTAAATTTTAACAGCCATTTCATTTGGAGCTAAATTTCTTCAATAGACCAAATCGTATCCTTCATTATCCTGTCAGGACTTTCTATGTAGAAGGTGCAAATCTCATGGCTTATAATCTCGCTTCTGGAACAGAAAGTATATACAAGAAGCTTTACAACTCGGTATATTTTCCGCCCCTATTTAATTGAACGTGGATAAGAAATTGTATGATTCTGAATGTACATTTTTTATTTTATTCAGATACCGGGAAGTGTAGAGTTTCACCCAAAGTATATTGTTTACAGTAAAAAACAACACCTGTTTCTTGTAGTGTTTGAATTCAGTGGTGCCACAAATGAAGTGATTCTTTATTGGGAAAATACACACCCTCAGTTGGTCAATAGTAAATTGAACACACTTAAAGGTAATTTCTGTTTTATAGTTGAAATATCATTCTTAGCTTGTGAATGCTTAAATATATGAAGTAACCCCAATCCCAATTCATTTTCATGCAATCTACAGGTCGTGATGCTTCCTTTATTGGTCCTAATGAGAATCAATTTGCGATTCTTGACGAAGATAAGACTGGACTTTCTTTATATATTATGCCAGGAGCAACTATGAAAGAGCCTGGTGAAAAAAATGGAGCTATTGATGAAGATTTAATGAAACATGAAAATGCACAGATTAATCAGCCTCCTGCTGAAGATACTGATGGTTCTTCATTCAAGGGTCCATTACAGTTCCTGTTTGAAACTGAAGTTGATCGAATTTTCTCCACTCCAATAGGTACTTTAGGAAGAATTTACTTAATATAATTGTCCCCTTGAAATAATACTTATGGACTATTAATTTTCTGCAGAATCAACGTTGTTATTTGCTTCTCATGGGGATCAGATTGGATTAGCAAAGCTTATACAAGGATCCCACCGTGCTAATTCTGATGGTCACTACGTGTCAACTAAAGCTGAAGGGAGAAAGTTAATAAAATTGAAAATGAATGAAATTGTTCTTCAGGTGAATAATTCAGTTTAAAAGGTGTTCATGTTATATTTTGCAAACTAAGATTGTTCTTGTGTTTACAGGTACACTGGCAAGAAACACTTAGAGGCTATGTTGCTGGTATATTAACGACACATAGGGTACTAATGGTATCTGCAGATTTGAATATACTAGCTAGTACTTCATCCAAATTTGATCGAGGCCTTCCTTCTATATCCTTTTAATGCAACTCATTAATGTAAATTTTTTAATGGAATTATTATATGTTTACAATTAGTTTATGCCTTAACTAATGATCACTATAGATCCCTTCTCTGGGTTGGACCTGCACTTCTATTTTCTACTGCCACAGCTGTGAGTATGTTAGGGTGGGATGGTAAAGTGAGGACTATCCTATCAATTAGTACACCTAATGCAGGTGAGTCATTATTTTATACTTCTTTCATTTGTCTTTCTTTTAGTGTCTCATTAGAAGCCATGTTAGATATATTATAACTGTTCTTATCTTATATACTGTTCCTTGCAGCACTGGTTGGAGCTCTAAATGATCGATTATTGCTTGCAAACCCAACTGATATTAATCCTAGACAAAAGAAGGGTGTTGAGATAAAAAATAATCTAGTGGGACTTCTTGAACCTCTTCTTATTGGTTTTGCTACAATGCAGCAACATTTCGAACAGAAGCTTGATCTCTCAGAAGTACTTTACCAAATCACATCAAGGTTCTTTTTCTATCTTCGTTCTCACTTAATAACGTTTAGTTTCTATACTTGAATGTGAAACTAATGGAGCCCATTATTGACTTATTCAGGTTTGATAGCTTACGGATTAGTCCAAGATCACTTGATATTCTTGCTAATGGCTCACCAGTTTGTGGTGATCTTGCTGTATCATTATCACAAGCAGGTCCACAATTCACTCAGGTGATTATTTATTATTTTAAACCCGTTATATTGTGCTTTAGATGTGATATAATGCTTAATGATTTGTGGTAATTAGATGTTGAGAGGTGTATATGCTATCAAAGCACTGCGATTTTCTACAGCATTATCTGTATTGAAAGATGAATTCTTGCGCTCTAGAGATTATCCACGTTGTCCTCCTACGTCTCATTTGTTCCATCGCTTTCGCCAGCTGGGATATGCTTGTATCAAGTACGTAATTCTCAAATCATTTTCTGTTACTGAATTTTTAATTATTATTACAACTATATGAAAAAAAATGATTTTTCTCAGCTCTTATTAGCATGTCATTATCCTTATTTGCATTTGTTATCCAGTTTATCATCTTTGCACTTTTATCTATTTCTCTCCTCAAATGTTGAAACTTTTAGTAATTATAATTTGTACTATTTTTGTTAAACCATAACCAAGTATCATACTTTAACAAAGATTTGAGCTAAAATTGCTTATTTTGACCTTGCGAATGTAACAAAAATGACCAATAGTGATTTTTTTAGCACTGGGGACCAATACGAAGATTCGGTATCATTAGGGACTAAATCGGAGAAATGTATAAACTTTGGGGGCTAAGTATGAAATTTATTGATAACACCATTTGTTAGTTGGTATTTAAGTTTTTTTTTCGACATTGTCATCCGTTCTTGATACTGAACAACGACCATATATGTTGTAAGTTGTACAGCTGTATACTATTTTTACATTTTTGGAAACTTTAACTAGACACAAAATTACAGCTTAAGGTTTCAATTTTTTTAACAGCTGTGCAATTTGTGATATAGAAATGCAACTTGCTTACATGCTTCAGAAGTGAAAATTTATGGTGTATGTTGTATAAATCATGTTATCTGCTCATTTGATCCATACATACATATGTGTGTGTGTAAGAACTGTGTTTAAAAGTGGTTTACATAATATTGCAGATATGCTCAGTTTGACAGTGCGAAAGAAACGTTTGAAGTAATAGCAGATTATGAAAGCTTGCTTGACCTATTCATATGCCACCTTAATCCAAGTGCAATGAGGCGTCTTGCCCAGAAATTGGAAGAAGAAGGAACTGACTCAGAGTTAAGACGTTACTGCGAAAGGATCTTAAGAGTACGCTCTACTGGATGGACACAAGGCATATTCGCAAACTTTGCAGCCGAGAGTATGGTCCCTAAAGGCCCTGAATGGGGTGGTGGAAATTGGGAAATTAAAACACCCATAAGTTTAAAAAGTATACCTCAATGGGAATTAGCTGCTGAAGTAACACCCTATATGAGAACCGATGATGGAACTATACCTTCCATTGTGACGGATCATATTGGTGTTTATCTTGGTTTGATTAAAGGACGAGGTAATGTAGTTGAAGTGAGGGAAGATAGTTTAGTGAAAGCTATTAAATCTGAAGCGGCGGCTTCTTCTGATGTAAAGGCAACAAACGGAGCTATTGTTCCTTCCACATCTGGAAAACCAGGTGTGACTGATTCTTCGTTAATAGGTACAGGATTAGAAAGCCTTTCGAAGCAATATGCTGGTTCGAATGTGGTGGTAAATGATGAACAAGCGAAAGCTGAAGAGGAATTTAAGAAATCTATGTATGGTTCCGCTACTGCTGCTGATGGAAGTAGTAGTGATGAAGAAGATGGAAGTTCGAAAGGGAAAAAAATACTCATTCGAATTAGAGAAAAATCTGGTACTAACGCTACTGTTGATTTGAACAAGATTAAAGAAGCTACAAAACAGTTTAGTTTACCTATGACTAGAACTAAGACATTAAGTGGCTCTAATCCTGACCTTGGTTCACTTCAATCTACACCTTCAACTGCTGGTTCTGCACCTGTTGATCCTTTCGGAAATATGTCATTCATGCAACCACCTCCTGGTGCTCCTGGGGCTCCTGGTGCTCCTGGTTCCGTGTCTCAGACTGGACCAAGGAGTGGAGGAGTTGGAGCAGGAGCAGGGCCAATTGCGGAAGATTTCTTTAAAGATACGGTATCGTCTATTGAGGTGGCAGCTTCATTACCTCCTCCAGGGAGGATTATTTCTAAAATGGATGGGACCCACAAAGAAGACACCGTTGACAGTGTTGCACCTGTGCCTGTGCCTATGCCTAATATAGGTCTACCTGATGGTGGAGTCCCCCCTCAGTCACCTCAACAACCAACTGTTTCAATTGGGCTTCCTGATGGTGGAATTCCGCCACAATCCATGTCTCAACCACCTTCTCAGCCTCTTGATCTCAGTTCCCTTGAAGCTCCAGGTTCTGTTACATCTCTTCCACGCCCTGCTTCTCCTCCTAAAGCTGTGCGTCCTGGTCAGGTATGGAGAATATAACAAGATTTATGTTAGTTTCTACATTCATTTATACTTTTGTGTATGTGTATCAGATTCCTCGTGGGGCTCCAGCTCCTATGTGTTTTAAAACTGGTCTTGTCCATTTGGAGCAGAATCAACTTCCGGATGCATTATCATGTTTTGATGAAGCTTTCTTGGCACTTGCTAAAGATCAATCACGTGGAGCTGATATAAAAGCGCAAGCTACAATTTGTGCACAGTACAAGATAGCTGTCACTTTACTTCAGGTATTACTCCAATAAATGTTACTATACCTAATACGATTGATTAATCGTGATCTTGTTTTCTTTGTAATGTGACAGGAAATTAACCGACTACAGAAAGTGCAAGGGGCAAGTGCAATTAGTGCAAAGGATGAGATGGCAAGATTGGCACGACACTTGGGTTCATTACCTCTTCTAGCTAAACACAGGATAAATTGTGTACGAACAGCTATTAAAAGAAATATGGATGTTCAGAATTATGGTTATGCTAAACAGATGCTTGAACTTCTTTTATCTAAAGCGCCTCCGGGTAAGCAAGAGGAGCTAAGAAGCTTGATTGATATTTGTGTTCAGAGGGGCTTAACCAACAAATCTATTGATCCGTTAGAAGATCCTTCTCATTTTTGTGCTGCTACATTAAGTCGGTTATCAACTATTGGTTATGATGTTTGTGATCTCTGTGGTGCTAAATTCTCTGCACTTTCAGCTCCTGGGTGTATCATTTGTGGTATGGGTAGCATCAAGAGATCTGATGCACTTGCGGGACCTGTTGCTTCTTCTCCATTTGGATAATATTCTTTTACATAATTCACATTTTTCTACTTCTTTTGCGTTTGATGAGCCTTTTTTTACCTTCGTTTTGGTGTCTCGTATGTTTTCAAGTGTTTCGGATGAGGCTAAGAAGCTTTACAACAAAGCACAAATAGCATTGAGAAACGGAAGGAGATTGAGTGAAAAGGCAACTTGTTTGCTCCTCCCCAAAGTATCTGCATCTCAATCGAGACATTCTCTCTTAAAATTATCTACACTAGAGACTCTTTCTCTTCCCCTTTCTGTGTGTATCTGTGTGTTTGTATATGGGTTGTGTATATTTGTGCTTGCTCAGCAGTTTCACCATTTGAAGTGCGTTTTAAAGTAAGATTAATTAGTTCTCCAGATTTTTGATATAGACTTGTGTTGTGCATTCTGTTGAGGTAGTATATTAATGGAAAACACCATTTTTCTTGTTCATTTGCGTTAAAAAATTATGTATTTTCATTATTGTTTAGAATATAAGACCAATAGAGATAATCATTTTATAAGGTTTGTTGTATCTTGTGTAATTCAGAATCCTCGATTGTCTATAGTTACTTATGAGGTTAGTTGTCTAATCACCTCATACACTAGGCAATAAAAAATAGAGTAATGATATTTGTCATCTCTTTTTGTTTCATTTTTATCACCTCATAGGTAGAGGTTTTAAAAATCAATCTTAGTGTTTCTCTTTCTTAATTATTTTTTCTTTTTCTGTTTACTTTAATGCTACATAGATGATACAAAAGTGAACCCAAAAGGGGTGATCATTATTCTAAAAAATAAGTTCTCAATTCCAATTCCATTCAAATAAATGGAATGTGCTGAATGAAGCTCTTCCAGCGTGGCCTTTTCCTGATCATTTATCAAAAGATCACATGAACATCAATCATTATCGTACAGACTAAGGACTCCTGTAACACACTCAAGTATCACATGGCCACGAGTAATAACTGTCGGGAAAAAAGAGTTTCGAACCATAGGGATATAGAGCTATTAGTGTTATTTTTATTTTATATTTGTTACATGGGTGTTCCGGGCCAACATTTTGACTAATCCTATAAAAGGTAGGCATGTCTCTACACACCTAATATTAAGCAAGTCAAAACTAAGTTACCCATATCTTGGAAGAACTATTTGTGTTATTATTTAAGTTTAAATGTAAAAGGTACAACACTTATAAAGGAAGAAAAACCATAGGGATATAACCAGTTGGGGTTAGCTCAACTGGTCAGAGGTTTAGTTTTCCTTTTGAGCGGTATAGATTTGAATTGAGTCAATAATTTTGAGTCCAAAGTGGCTTTTCAATGTATTAGAAAAATGTAAGGAAACGACATTTATAAGGTAAAGCTCTAAACTATAACTTATTTAAGTGATTAAAGGCTAGAGAGCTTCGATTAATAATTACTTTTATACACATTGCATTAACTAAATGTAAGGTATTGGCATTTTGTTGTGTTTTGAGTGATGATATGCTAACAACACTTATATTATCTTTATCTCTAGTACATAGTGCATTGATTACTTATTTGTGTCACAAGCTATGTTATATCGATCTTTAGGTGATTATACATGTTCAGCAAACATGAACTCAGGAGTTACTAAAAATCAAGTCTGGATTTCTGACATAACAAAGTGTGGATCCGCGAAGAGCACCTAATTAAAGTGTGTGGAAAGATCAAACATCCGAACCTCTACAAAACCATAATCCTGGAATCTCGAGTAACATCTAATATTATCCCTTGAAAAAATAAAAAACCCGGACCTCCGACTCGACCACCGAAGAGTATCCGAAGAATTAGCTAAAGTTGAAGGCAAGAAGTCATAACTCTGCTAAGAAAATACCAAACCTCCGAGGTTGAATACTAAATATAAAAACTAACCCTTGCAAGACCAAACCTGTGACAAACAGAAGTCGGACATACTACACTTGAAGTTCAACCAATAATTTAGTGACACGTGGACTTATATATTAATCTTTTGCTATCTATAAATATAAGGTTTAAAATCATAAAAAGTGGTTATATTCTACACCAGAATTCAATCTTTCAAACTGTGATCTTCAAGAAGAGTCTAAAAATATTTCAAACTAAAGTTTTCATCTTCTGTATTTGTTTTGTAAGATATAGAATTATTTCTACTCATGAAGGAGTGTATATGCTAGGTACATTAGTGTCAATCTTCACTCCCAGTGATTTTCTAGTTCTCGGCGAGTAATATGATCTTCAATAGATTAGGAAAGAGATATTTGTTTATCCTTGTATAGGTGTAGACATGAGAGAAGACTTCACCAGTATGTGTAGTGGTTTGGGAGTATCTGTAGAATACTAGGATCCTTCTGTGGTGTACAAAAAAGAGAAGGCTTCACATGTTTGTGAAATGGTGTTTTGAGTATGAGTACACTTAGTTCCTTGTGTTGAGATATCACAAAAGTTTGTTTTGAAGGGGTTTTTAAAGTGGTTGTAAAGCTTTTGTGTTCCACCTTGATAAAAAGACACGATAATCATAGTAGAGGTTCTTGCTAAATTCTAATAGTCAAATAGACCTTAAATTGTGTACTAAGTCTATGGGAGGCGAACCACTTCAAATCACACTTATCACTTTTCTTCTCTTACTATTTACTTTCTTGCTTTTCAAGTGTTTGACATATTGCATATTCTATTGCAAGTTATCATATTGTATAGATTTCATGCTAAGTATTTGAGTCATTGTATCTTCTATTTTGGCTAGTAGTTAATATAGATTGTGCATGCTAAGTGTTTTATTACGTGTCTAGTCTATAATTCCTAGCATATAGTGCCTACTTGTCTAATCTAATGGTTGTTTAATTGCTTCAAAATAAGTTTCTTAAATAGGTTGATTACATCAGTTTGGTTAGATTTATTTTTAATTCCATAGTCCTTATTCACCCCCTTTAGGACTATATTTTGGGGTCATACTTGGTCACTAAGTGTTATCCTCTAAGGTGTGATAAAATTCAACCATTCAGGATGATAACTCGCAAGTGTACGAGTTGTCACAAGTAATAAAGTGATAAAAAAGTTCTTCTACATAGGGAATAAATGGTTATAAGTTATTTTAGCAAATTATAGACATCGTTGAAATAAGCTAAATGTAAAGAATATTTTTTGGTAATCCGATTTAAGAACTACTAAGACTGAATTTAAAAGACTATAAACTAAACAAATAAACTGAAGAGCTGTGACGATGTAGAGAAAGCGTAACTCGTGACATTTGTAATCTCCACCAACTATGACAAGGACTTAACTGCAATTATAAGGGCAAAAAAAAATGTTGTTGCTAACCGGGATGCCAAGATACACCCTAAATCTCTTCCGAGTAAGTAGGCGCTACTACGTAATACTAGACACATCTTATGTGTGAACCTAAAATACTATCTAAAGATTAAGATTATTACCCTCTCACAATTATCTAGCTTACTTAGATCTTCTAATTCTCAAACCCAAATAGATGTCAAATATCCTAGATCTACTACTAAACCCCCCTTCCCGGGCGTAATTTAATAGCTAAGAAACTCAACATATATGGCCCACATACAAGAATATAAACATAATTTTAAGGATATAAACAACAACAATCCACCATTTATTTAAATATAAAATCTTAAATTTAACAAGTTAAATCCAAATCATAAATTAGGGTTCATACCCAAGCATCTCAAGATACTAATGCGTTTAATTCATGATGGAGTAATGGAAAAAAAAGTATGACTAAGACATAATTAAAAGAAGAATGGAAAATATAAGTAAGAATTACATAATTAAGGAAATAAAAGTGTTCTTGAACTCCTAGCCCTTTCTCGACACATTTTCAACATAAAATAATGATAAATATTTTGTTTTGAGGATAAAAACTAGTTTATATAATCCCAAACCACGTTTTCCATCAGTTGGGCCAATTTAAGTGAGTCAAAAGTGGTCCAATGGATTATTTACCAATTTTGGAGAACTTGGGTCTTCTCATTAAAACACCCATATCTTCTTAAATCTATCTTTGATTTGTGAACCGTTTATTATCCTATAATATAAAATCCAAGGGATACCTTGAGTAAAAGTTTTATTATCATATTTGTCGTGAATTCTTAAAGTTGATGGAAGCTTTCTATCGACACTTCTCGTTGAGCTTCTAATGGATCTTTGGCTTCTTTTACGACTTGACTTGGGCTTTTCCTTGACTTGTTGACTTCCTAGCTTCATCTTGGGGCCTCATACTACCATGTTCCTAGTAGCTGCACACTTAGCACACAAACATCTCAAATTGTTCAAAAACCTATATACATCTGAAACTAGGTACCAACTCAAAACATGTCAAATAAATAATTAAATACCATAATTTTATCTCAAAAATACAAATAAACAATGTCTAGTATTAATCAAAATCTATAATGTCCAAAAAAATCAAAATCTATCAAAAAAGGATATATATCAAGACCCCCAACTCAAGGTTTTGTCGTCCCAACAAAATAAGCACAAAAGAGGGTTCCAAAACCAAAAATTCTATAAGTGATAAACATGTAATAATACCAACAAAATAATGTACAACAAATATAATAAAGTCATACTCAAGAATTAATCCATATAATATACTATAATACTCATAATAAACATGTTAAAGTTCCAATAACGATTAGCTTAGTTATGCGAAAGGGGGACTAAAATTCATACTTCAAAATGGTGGCTATAGGATGATCCTCGATCCTTCCATGATGTGTAATTGCCTACCTACTCACTTATTTTCTTGCTCATTTGTCACTCAATCACATAACTAAGAATCGTAAGGTCTTTTTGTTATAAAGTAGGCTTAGGGTAGGTATGATAAATATTATGTTTTTGAGATAATTTCTAATTAGATCCATAACCCAATAAGTCATGGTTTAAGAAGTCCAGCTAAAAAGTTTGGATTAATAAGGTCCAAAATTTTATTTTAGGCTTATGATATATCCAATATAACCTTACTAGATCCATCAACACAACCATCTTCCGAGCGATCTCTATTTACAACCGAAATCAACAGACCCACTCACACCAGCGTCCAAAGCCAGCGATACACAACATCGACATGCGAGCAAGGTAGAATGCCCCTCCGATTCACTACACCATACAATATTTTCATCCCATCTTCACCTGCAACATTCAGCCTATTCTTTCGATCCCTAACTCCGAACGGCATCACAACCTTAACTCCGAGTGACCTCCAAGCCACCATCACCTACCCACCCTTTGTTTCAGTGTTATGACAATCGAATGGTGATGGTCAAATAGTGTTGATGTTGTTGTCTACTTGAAGGTGTTGTGTTGCTCGGAGGGGTTATGATCGATGGTGGCTTATCGAATTGCTGCTGTGATGTTGGTGGCTGAGATCGCTCGGAGTTAGCGCAACGTGGTGGTGATAATGCTGAATCGCGACAAAGGAAATAAAAATGGAGACGGGCTTTTTAACGGGTTTGGGTAGTGGATCCACCGAATTAATGAACACAAAAAATAAAATATATGGGTATTCTGGAATCTAAATTTACAATAGTCCATCAAATTATATCGTCTAGCCCAACAATTCACCAAATTCATGATCTCCGTCTAGCCCAGCAATTCGCGTGATCTACACGTATGAAACAATTTGTTGGATTCATGATCTTCATCTATCCCACCAAATTATGTGGTTTATCCCATCAATTCGTCAGATTCATGATGTTCGTCTAGCACAACAATTTGTGTGATGTACACTTATGTCGTCTAGCCCAACAATTCGTGTGATATACACTTAAGGGTAGCTTATACCAAGATTTTAGTAAAATGGGTTGAACCTTATGAGCAACTTTGTTAGAGTATGATTCGTTTAAGTTAAAAACACTATATTATAAAAGTATTAGAAACCAAAATAGCATCTAAAACTATCAATATCTAATACATTTTAACCATATAATACTTTAAAAAGATAAAATATACATAAATAATCATAAAATATCTTCTAAAATGTCGGTTTTAATGTATTTTGGTTATTCAATAGTTTGAAAAATTTAAAATATACAAACACATTAATGCACTTGAAATTGATCATATTACAAAATAATTAATCGAACTGGATTTCATACCTATTATTTTAGATCACAATAGAGTTTCTGTACGTGAAATTTTTGTATTATTATAATAAACCAAATTGATTTAATTCAGATATAATTTACCCGTTTTATTTTTTTGATGAATTCCTTATAGGGACTTGGAGACCATCTTGGTGCCACAAAGATAACATCCTATTCCTTTATCCTCCAAAGAGGTCTATAAGATTTACAATGTCATTACTACCCTTATAGTGTGTATAAGACAAGAAATAGATTTCTCTCTCTCATCCATTACCATTTTTTATCTCCTCCTTTGAGTATCAATACTTTCCAGTTCCGACCACAACCACCGACCACCGCCGATCATCACCAACCACCGCTAGTGTCGCCGGAAAAAGTTATTGAGTATCGGAAAAAAGTTATTGAGTACTTTGCCAGAAAAAATACCGAGTATCGGAATAAGTTACTGAGTCACCGGAAAAAGTTTCTAAGTATTCGTGGATTTTACTGAGTATCTAGGAAATTTCTGAGTATGCTCAGTAACTTTGCTGAGTATCGGAAAGAATTCATTAAGTTTTTGGGATTTTTACTAAACATTCAAAGAAAGGTTGTTGAGTTTCATTATTTTCTTAATTAAAATTTATTTATATATAAAAAACTCAAATTATTACAAAACTGCTAAAAAGGGAAAAAATCAAAATTTGTTTGCTATAACTGCGCCCCACGAATATTTATTACACACTTGACCAAGGAATGTATAATTAAACAATCTCCCATTCTAACCCATCACATTATTATTTAAATTACTATTTGTTTGTTGAGTACGACAATAAAAAGAACAAAAAATGTTGCCATGACTTGGTCAAGCACTCATCTTCTTCACCAAGTAAGATTCCCCATACTCAAGCTCACGTAGAGAAGGAATTTGCTCACAAACAAGATCGGAGAAGACTAGCTCCGTGGATGAAGTTTCGCGGCGTGGCTTCCATTTGGCGAAGAACTGGAAGAGCTCAAAAACTCCGGCGATGTCTGCTGCTACTCGACGAATCTTCATGACGTGAAGACCTTCCATGGAGGTTTTCATGACCAGCAGTTCGCGGCGTGGCTTCCCTCCATCTGGCATCCATGGTCTGGATCTACTCCGACGTGGCTTTCCTGAGCTAGCCGCCTGAAGCTCAGGAAAAAGTTGCTAAGCAACAGACCTTGAAGCTCTGATCCCAGCGGCAGTCCTTCTGAGCATTCTTCTCGGTGGCATCCTTATGAGCATTCTTCTCGGTAGCGGTCTTCTCCAGCGGCCCTAGCTCAGGCCAAAAACCACCATTCGACGGAGAATTGAGCAGTCTTCTCCAGCGGCCCCTAGCTCAGGCGAAGAACCACCATTCAACGGAGAATTGAGCGGTCTTCTCCAGCGGTCTTCTTGGCATTCTTCTTCGCAGATCTGTTCACCAGCTCACCATTCGATGGAGATTCGAGCTAGTCTTCACCGAAGGTTCGAGCTAGTCTTCCCCGGAGCTTCGCGAACCTCAACCATAGTACTTTGAACGGAGTTTCACGCGAAGGCTTCTCGGAGCTTCGCCGACGATTTCCTTGTGCAATAGCGAGGGTTTTATTTTACTTTCATGGAAGCTTTTACGTGAGGAGGAAAAGAGAGAGAAAAGGAGGGAAAAAAAGGAGGAAAGAGAGTGGATAGAGATGATAATAATTAGGGTTTTAAATTAGGGTCAATGACCCAAAAAATCAAAATAATATTATACTTGCCCCAAAGAATCATCCATTAATTACTATTATAAGATTACATGTTTACCCGTCAAGGACGATTCCCGTCAAGGACGATTCCCATCAAGGACGATTCCCGTCAAGGACGATTCCCATCAAGGACGATTCCCGTCAAGGACGATTCCCGTCAAGGACGATTCCCATCAAGGACAAAATTTAGTTAATGATGTTATTGGGAAGAAATTTTGTCATTGATGTTATTGGGCTGAAAATAATATTATTTTGATTTTTTGGGTCATTTTCCCTTTAAATTATTTTTGAATAATTTTTTTTTTTTTAATACATGAGAGAGCCACTTTGGACTCGGAGTCATTTTGACTCTAATGAGATTCGATCTCAGGACCTCTTGGTCTCTGCGGAGTAACCTAACCACTAGGCCAACTATCGATCTCATTTTTGAATAAATTAGTATATATAAGAAATAAAAAACAAAAATGGGTAAAATAGTAAATAAAAATCTAGGTGTATAATGTTAATTTTTATTTGTGATTTTTAGTAAGAAGAGAAGATTAGTGAGGTCTTGTTGGATCTAAGGGTTAGAAATGTGTCTTCAAAACAGTTTGGATAATAGTCTCTTCTTTTTTCAACTTTCTATTACTTATTTATGAAATACACCTAAATTACACTTTCCTTCCTTTAATATTTCACTTAACTAATGCATTTGAACTCTAAATCTTTTATTAAAATTGAGGGAGTAGCGTACAATGATTTCATTAATTGAAAGGAAAATATGCAATTTGAACGATCCTATCTACCCGTGTTGTGACCTTTATCCCAACAACTCTTCCGGAAATGCCCATCAACTCAACAAGTTTACAACTCATTTAAACAAGGATTTAACTAATTTTCGTGGCAATGATTTAGACTCAACAGCAGCATGACTATCTTGGTGTAGAGACGGATATAGACCAACTACAGAGCCTGGTCCCTGACCAGGCATCAGCAAGGGAAATGGCATACAACGCAATCAGTCATTTGTAAAATAAATTTGTCCAAGGAACTCCGATATATTAAAAAAACAAATCACTTAAAGAAATATAGCAATTATATTTGAAAATGGTCAAGACTCTCGAGCTAAATTCGTCTATCATATCTTCTGCTAGAAAACTAATATTTTTCTAGTAAAGAAATTTGTATATGATCATATACATACATGCGTATTACTCAAATCATGTATTTTATACAGACTCAAAACTGTGATCTATTTATGTATGAGGTACCTAAAACTAAAGTTAAAAGGCACAACTTGTACTATTTGTGAAAGAGGCTCTCTTTTTCTTCTCTCTAAGCGTTTAATAATATCATTACGAAGATTCTCCGGTAACTCCAAACAAACCCAATCTAGCAATGTCTCGAAATCTTTGGCAAAGTCAAGAAAATACCAATCCAACAACTTTGGAATCATTAACTTGTTATCTGTTGATATGCCAACTGCTGCTTGTAAATACTCTTTCTTTGCTGCTTCAAGCTCTGTATCAACTTTTGATGAACTGTATACTCTCACCTTCAATATCACAAACATTATATGTTACACAAACTTATCAAAAGAAACATAATAATCTAATAACAATGTAATAAACTTACAGCAGGAGATGATAAACATCCACATGAGAGTGCAAATGTTACAAGTGGTTCTGACCATTCCAGGCTAAATCCATTACGAGTTTTCACCTCCTCATTTTTTCCAGTTTCTGTACAAGACTGTTAAATGACAAAATCTTTTTATTAAATGTGACAATTTCTCAACATAGTAATCTGCTTTTTGACTTACATATTTCAAGTGATATGGTAGCCTTAAGATGAAATGTTCAATGGTTATAGCATTTAATGATTGTCCTCCCACATTTATTGTAGCCTGAAGAAAAGATATATGATTAGTAATTGAGGCAAAATGATAAGCTATTGATTGGAAAAATCTTGCCTTTTGCATTAACCCAACAACCATTTCAGGACTTTCAGGAATTCCTTGCTGTAAAAATGCCTGTAATAAACATATATGTTAGTAGTTCTCTTCCTCTAGACAAAATGAAGTTTAAAAATCATATGTAAAGTAGAAAGCTAGAGCTATCTTACATTCATGACACAAGCATTATATATATTTATCCAAAAGGCTAGCTTATGCTGATGAGTGAGGCCTTCTAACTTTACAGATGCTAGCTTTCCAAGGAGGACCCTGAAGATCCAAATTTGGTATTAACAATTTTGTCTCACAATGCAATAACCAATAACCGTAATTCAATTTACTTACTTGAGTTTTCTGATAAGAAAAGAAGCATTTATTGTCCGTTTAAGGTCGATTGAGCTAGCTTCAATTACGTAAAGATGTTTATAAATCCCAATGTCCCTTTTTTTAATGTTTGAATTGATATAATAAGGATCTCTGAAGTCTATCCCGGAATTTTTTTCACTAAAATCCATGGAGTCCATTGTTTTCCCCCTTGATATGCTCAATCTCCGAAATATAGCCATTAAACATTTCAAGATGTCTTCAGAGAGTTTGTTTTCCGTGCTTTCGACTTGCAAACAAGTCTCATGCGCCTGATCCGGTGCTAAATTAGGCCTCATTGAAGTATGTTGTGTAACTGTAGGCTGAGATGAGAATAGCTTTCTAGTTGAAGCACTTCTATCAAGAGTCTGTGCGAAAGATGAATCCTTATTGATCTCAGTTTGAGATAAAGATCTTGAATGCTTGTGTCTAAATCCTGTAGGTGCAAATCTGTTTGGTGGTAGTGTCGTATCTTGAAAACATTGATTAAGGACTTTACTAAAATTAGCAACCTTTTCTTGGAGCTTAACTACCTCCTCTTCCAAAACAGCAACTTCAGCTAGAAGTTCTAGAGTCTGCAAAATTAGACACGGGTTAGTATTTAGTAATATGAATTATAAGAAAGATGGGTGTGGAAAAGAATTAATTAGAGTTACATATTGAGGAAGATAAGGAGGTAAGCGAGGTATAGCTCCTAAGGGTCTAGTGAAAGCCCTCTCTAAAGCTTTGTGAACATTCTCTTCATATTTTAGCTTCTTTTTAAGCTTCTCAACCTGCAAATCAATTTTACAGGGATGATCAATGGTGAATCAATTTGCATATATATATATATGTAACTTACATCTTCTAGTAATGCCAACTTTCTTTCTCTTGATGATCGAGAACGACCATTATTCATCTGCATCGTAGCAGCTTCGTCCACAGACTCTAATCTTTTCCTCTGCAATTTCACTCTCTTCTCCTATGAAAACTCAAGAAAATTAGCAAGGAAGTGTATTAATTCATATACATATTACTATAAAGCTTGTAAATAAAAAGATGGAAAGATAGAAAAGAAAAAGAAAAACTCACATTTTGAGGAGGGAGCAAAAGAGCTTTCTTGGATTGAAAAGTTGTTGAATTCATGTGTACTTTATTCATTAATATTAAGCTAAAAACAGCATTAATATCTCTAAAAATAATGTCAGACTTCTGTTTAAGTCTTAATTTCACCAAGGACAAGGTGTTTAAAAATAAGAATTGAGAAATTGAACTTTGACCAAGAGAGATCCACTAAAACCAAACCAAATGGTAAGTGCATAGTTGCAAGAATCTTCGAAACACGATAAGAAAAGCACAACTTCATAAGTATTTTTAGTTTAACATAGTAAATAAAATGTTGGAGGGCGTGAAAGAGAGAGAAAGAGAGATGATATACTCCACTAGACAACAAAAGACGACATAAAGACACCAATTCAGCTAAGCAGGGCAGAGAGCATGCAGCGCCTGGAAACTGGAGAAATCAGGAAATTATAGTTTCTCCACCCAAATCAAGCCACTATATATATATATGAGGTCCACACAATCACCACATTTTTTCGAACATAAAACAAACAAAATCACCACAGTAAGCTCAACCTTAACTTACTACAAGTCGACAACAATATGCTTACATATTACGAAGTATTATATTTACAAAAAAGTAATTATATATACCACCTAAAATTATACCACCCAAAATTATACCACCCAAAATTATACCACCTAATGACATGGCGTGAATTGGTTGGTTACAAATATTTAATTAGATCAAGAAAATAAAAAAATAAAAATATAGGTTAATTCGTTCTTAAACTTTTGAAGTTATAATTACTTCACCAATTTTGTTTTTTATTTCCATTAATTTTGTATCTAAATCTCATTAATTAACAATTTTTTTAATTTATTTTTAAAAATGTTTGTCGTGTCACTCTTAAGTCTTAACTATCAAAAATTAAATGATAAACTAATCGGATAATTTCAAAAGTTCTGAGAACTATTATAGAAATTGACATATAATTGGAGGATTAAAATGAAATAATTCTCTTACAAAATTCTTACCTAATTTTAGATTTGATTTATTTATTACTTAACTTTGCAATGATATTCCACTCATTTACTAAAAACGCTTAAAAATGTAACATTAACAATTAGACGGTGATATACCTAAATTGTCCATCGAACGTGATACCACTAAGACCTCCAATGTTTACACGTGGTATAGAAACAATATGCCATGTGCATACATGAGATCCTCGGACATATCATTCATCATCTTTTAGGATGCCAAGTATTTAAAAGGACTGAGATGTGATTTTAATAAACATTGACCTTGATTAAGATATTACACCCGACTTAACAAACTTAAGAGTGTTAGTCACTCTTAACTGTCCATGTTAGGTAAACACAAGTAACATATACTATTATAGTATTTCTAGCATATTATAAGTACATTATGATATTCACCCTATTAAGTAAACTGATTTTCATTATACACATATTCAAAGTAAATTCTTTAACTTTATATTTTACGTCATTCCCGATGGGCTCCTTTCACACTACTACTACTACTACTGACTTGAGTATCAAAGTGCCAATATGAACCTTACTCCCTAGTGCTCTATAGTTCTTGTTTGTTTTGCAGGATAACTAGAAATATATTAGAAATCTTTTGAACCATCCATTTGAGGTATCCCTTGAGCATGCTTGGAAGAGAAAATTCACGCATGTTCAATTTATTGTTGTTTGTGGAGAAGTTACGATTGAGAAATGAACCCACTGAGAATCAACAACATACCGGCCAAATCCAAACCACTGTTCGAGGACAAAGGCATATCATAAGTCATTATTATCAATACCACCGTCACGAGATCGTACAAATCTTTTTAGGTTTAGGACCACTAACAATGTCAATGGATCTAAAATAGTTGTTCCATCACACCATACCAACCTAGTCTTGGCCTAACTCATTTAAAAGAGAATTCAATAAGATTTGCATAGGTATGTTTGATGGTCCGGACAACGAGCCCCATCACCACCATTTCCCTTGGAGCCGAAGTGCAACTTACCTTACCAAAGTAAAGGACACAAGCATTATCCCTATTCTTAATGTGGGATTTACTCCATCAAATGAGGATAAATTTGGCACCCTATCTTTAATATGGATCACAAGTTTGGGGAATCTGCCAGTCTAAAACTTCGCGCGACCTTTTCCTTTTGGAAATTTCATGCAAATTTCATTACCAAGGTCAAATAGGTCATCAAAGTCTTGCAACTTTGGAGATAGGATATATCCTTTTAAGACTGCAAACACCATAGGGGATATAGGGATATGACAATATTTGGATGGAGATACACTCAACATGAACACGAGGGATACTATTTTAACTTTATTTGGAGCAACACAAAGATTTGTTTGCTTGGGAAACCAAAGACATGGTCAACATCAACCCTAACCTGGTTTTGCATTAAATAAATGATAATCTTGAAGCTTGAACAATCCAATAGAAACACAAAATGTTCATTAAAGAGAAGATTCACATCATCAAGAAATAGTCTGAACGAGTACTCTGGGCCAAACATACTCGTGGGGTAATTTATCCTATTAGGGGTGTTAATCATGCATCGGTACCTAAGACTAACAAAAAGTGGATGTATTGGTAGCTCCACGAGTGTGATATAAAATCGACACAAGGAAGGTTACACCTCGCAAGTGTACGGGTCGCCAAGTAAACAATGATTAGTAAAGTTCGTCTCCACGAGCAGTGGTGGAGTAAATCGTGTATTTAATTTAGTTCAAATAAGTTAGTGTGTGATTAAGACAGAGTATAAAATATGGGTAAACATGGTGAATTATTACTAACTAACAAAAGTAAAGGACTAAGATAACAATTATCCATAATTAAAGGACAAAATAACAATAAAAGATTGAAACAAGGAAAGAAAGATAGCCCAAGATGATTTGAATCACTAGAGACCCATAAGAGTGAACTTAAAGATATGGTCTAAATTGAAGGAAAATGAATGATATAACCAAAATTGGGAAACTCTAGTTAAAAATAATAGAGTGAAACAGGATTTAACTCATTTATTAATTTACTTTTCTTTTTTACATTTATTTCTTAGCTATTTCTAAAAACTCCACTAAATATCTTTACTGAAATAAATTAATTTAATTTTTATAGGAAGGACCAAAAGACATATTAACCATGACTTATAAGTATCTCGACAATGACATGTCGACTTAAAATTGTGTAACTACTCCACTATGAAAACACGACTAAACTCCAATAGGTAAATACTAATAAACAGAGATTCTTCTCAGATTAGATTGTTGTATTCTTCCTACTATGTTGGAATGACCAAAATAACCCGAACATCTATAACCCAATAAACTGTATTTATATCTTCTAGGATTGTCTAGTTAGAATTTTTTTGTTATCTTTATGATGTATCATCTCCATCTTCGGAAGCCATCCTCGAGAACATTCATCGTATATGTATCCAACATATCACTTGGCCAAACTTAAGATAATCAATAGAAACATCTCTAAAGGGTGACATCTTATAGATCATATATTGTGTATACATATCGTGACTGATCAAGTCGTATACCCAATATACACGAGATTTAGGTACATCATTGAATTGAACATATGGTATGTCAATGTACATAATACTTGACTTCGTCTTACATCCACATGCACTCAAGGATGCAAGTACTTTATCTCCAATAGCTACAATACGTTTTGAAAAATGGTCATTTGTAAGTCCCTTCTATACATATCAAGATGTACTCGTGAGTTTGACCACAGAGAGAACTACCCCGATGACCGTGGGCATGTCACCTACATTTATGGTTGAATCCAACTATGACCTCTCTACATTCAGAGCGTCAAACACTGATTACTTGGTCAAGAATATTTATGATATGAGCATCAAGAGGAACCAACTACGACATGTGTGTCGTCGTCCTAACAAACAATCATGTCCTTACACTCAAATCATCATTTAACATCATACATGTACAATACTATGCATGCAAAAACACAATGCAAATTTAAATATTGATGTATTATTGAAAAATTGAATGTATAAAGCATCAATCGGAATATGAAATCATATGTGTGTTATTTAGTGCATAAAACCCAACAATTAGCCAATAATAAAAAAACATCATATATATATATACACACACACATTTATATGTTAATATATACACATATTTGTATATTTATATCACCCTTTTATATATAACACAAACATTTTTGCACATAAGGGTTATAGATGGCAGTCGTGGTGGTGGTATTGGTGGTGATGTTTTGGTGGAAATGAATGGTTTGAGTTAATTGCACTATTGTTTATATTTATGTTTTTATGTATTAAACTAGAGATTATGGCTTAATTTTATTTAGTAATTTGTGTATATCGATAAGATTTCTTGTGTTAGTAGGTGTAATAATAATAGGATGTCTTAATTGCGCTTTGCCGTAAAAGTTTGAATGATGTGTCATATAAAATTTAAATGTTATAAAGTAAAATAGGATTTGAAACTATTGGACATAGTCTGAAGAAGAAAAAAGTGTGGTCTGGAGGTGGTTGTGTGTAGTGGTGGTGGCTATCTCAATTGGGTTTTCCTGTAAAATTGTGGATGTTATGTGTTTTGCAGAATTGTGAGCAATTTGCTCTAATATGGTTAAATTTGATTTTTATGCAGTAAATTAGGATTTTCAGCAACAATTGGAGATGGTTTTAAAGAAAAAGGTGTGGGAAACGTATAAGGGTGAAATGGTGGGGATGCTTGTGCGTGGTGGGGATGGTTGTATGTGATGGGATAGTTGTCGTGGTGGAGTGGTGTCGACTAGGGTGTGATAAAAATATGATATAAATAAGTGAAAAAATAAACACCCTAGCCTAGCATGGTTCTGCAAGTATTACAAGACCTATGCAAGTTTTAATGATAAATAAGATTCGCTCCTTAGCGACTACGAAAGTTAGGAAGAATTTATGCAAATTATCAAGTGCAAATATAAAAGCTAGATTAAATAATACGCAAGAAAGTAAAAGACGAAAGAGATTTTTGCTTGGTTTTGTAAATAGAAAGTTAAACTAATAATATAAAGACAGAAAAGTAAATACGAAGAGAAGATAATATTAAAGTTTAGCTCGAGAAACTAGCAAGTAATCCCCATTAGCCTTGTTTATTCTAAACATGTAAGAGTGAATTATGTAGAATTGCAATAACCAGGATTCTAAATTCCTGCCCATCCCCGGAGAGCAAACTAGGGCGGCGACCTCACAATCACGAGGGGATTTAAATAGGATGATCCTACGCCACTAGGGTCCTAAGTAAGGCTGACCTACTAATGATGATTGGTGATTAAAACAAACCCTAATGATTATCTAGTTAGGAAAATCTTGTCAGGATTAATTCCGTACACTAAACGTTTATGTGGTGTTTAAATAATTAGACACCCCTTCCAGGTGACCATCTAACTACTATTAAGGTAATCCTATACGTTGCGCACCGCAAGGAAAACAGACAATAAATACAAGCATATAAAATAGAAAATAAAACATGAATTCAATTTAATACGATGGTATCCCAAATCAGATAGATGTAAAACAAGGACTAGGGTTCATACATATATGCTAAATCTCAAGCTAAAAGTAAATTAGTTCATACTAAAGAAAGAAAAGAAAACAATTACACTTTCGAAGGCT
The DNA here is from genome assembly GCA_029959085.1 of Nemophila menziesii. NCBI lineage: Eukaryota > Viridiplantae > Streptophyta > Magnoliopsida > Boraginales > Hydrophyllaceae > Nemophila > Nemophila menziesii. The sequence goes on along the minus strand of JARWIR010000001.1, from coordinate 119,784,968 downwards.
TGTGAAGACATGATACGGTGTTCAGCTCCTTCCAGACTTCTCTTCTCTTGATGTACGCTTCTTCTTGGCTTAAGGATTCGCCAAGGATGTGTTTCTACTGATTAGAGGGTGTATTTATAGGGTATAGGAAACCCTAAAACGTTTTCTTGGAGTGGAAGACAAGTAGTGAACTTTTAACCCAACTCAAATTCGTAACCCTAAAATATAATAAAGGTAATAAATTCTTGTTGTTTTGTTTTAGCCGTAACTTCTTCGTTTCAACTCCGTTTGACGTGTTCTTTATATCGAAACGGATCGTCTCGGAAAGCTCTATCACTTTGCTTCAGGCCATTCTTCCAAATTCCAATCCAATCATGTGTTATAATTACTTTCGTGGACGTGGCTCGTGAAATTCAGATTTATTTGTCAACTTTATCTTTCCATACTTATCCTTTCTTTCCTTTATCTCCAATTCTGATCATTATCTTCTTTCCTTTATCTCTTAGAATTGATTTGACATCTAATTGATTTCCTATATCTTTAAGGCTTCACACTAAATAAACAAAGTAAACCCAATATGCTCTAAAAATAATAAACAATCAAATAAAGACCAGAAATATGAAATTCAACAATTATGAATAAAAATCGACATGTAACCTAATAAATACACCTAAAATAATTTCTCCGAGCTAGATTAATTCATCACAAACAGGGAGACATCATGGGGTGATTGTACATGGTTAGGTGGTTGCGTGGTAGAGGTGGTTTTGGTGGGGATGTCAGCGGTCACAAGAAATGGTTGGAGATGACATATGTGTGAGATGTTGTAGAAGTTTAGGGTAAAAAATAAATAATATAGATATCAATGTAAGAAAAATAACGGTATTGCAAATAAAATAATAAAAAAAATATATGATGTTAACTTTGACCAAAAAAAATAGGGAAAAGGTGCATAGTCTAAACAACGTAATGTGAGATTTTAAAATGTCATGGGACACACGTATATCAGAAAAACTCAGGGGGTGGTTAGACGTAAAACTCCTATTTAATAGGTAATAATTGCTTACTTAACTACCCAAACACTTAGATACTATACTTATCAAGATAGTAGAACTAGTCGTGCACAAAATAAAATATATGTAGCCAACAATACGAGTAATCAAAGAGATTTCGCAAACAAAAGCAATAAAACAAACCACAATCTCCGTAACAAAGTCGCACTTTTAAAAAATAAAAAATAAACCATGTATGGAGATTTGATTAAAATTGGGTTTGGTTGATGTTTGGTTTTATGTTGGACTTGGAAGATCCTACTAGTAGAAAATAAGAATTGGGGGAAAGGGGTAGGGGGTGGGGTGTTATCTCTCTAGAAAATGGTCTCTCACTTTCTATATAATATAAATTATCACTAAAAGACAATATATATTTTTTGGGCCCTTCAACTATAGGTTATTCCCCCAAATGGTCATCGAACTTCTGAAGTTACCTAAATGGTCCCCACACATTATTTTTGGTCCAACGTTAGTCTCAGAGTGAAACTTGCCAGTTCTATTTCGTCAATTATGACGTGGTTGTTAGGAGTATTTAAGACTTTTTATTTAAACTAAAAGGGAAGTTGTATTTGGGTCGCTACTTGATGTCATTGTAGTCTATCAAAAAATAAGGACCAATTTTGCAATTAAAGTAATTAATATATATTCAATTTAAATCAACAAGAAAATATAAGGACTAATTATAAAATTATGAACAAGGACTATTATGCAATTAACTAAATAAAACAAAATAACAAAATTGTCTTAAAAATAAAAAACATAAACATGCAATAACATATCACTACTAAAAGGACCAATTGTGCAATTATATACAAGGACCAATTGTGCAATTAACTAATAACATAAAAACTCATAAAATACGCATAGTAACACTACCATTGTTAATCTAATATCACAATCCAAATATATATATCAAAAACAAATCTAATTTACGAAATAAAAAAAGTGGGTATAAAAAAGTCAACCTTGATTTGTGTGGTGAATGGGAAAAATTGATGAAGTAGTATGTGATTCAAGCACTTTTGACGGATGGATGACAAGAAATAGACGACAGGACGAGGAAGTGTCGATAGTGGCGGGAGTTTGATTTTTTGTGAATGAAGAAGAAGGGTTCAGACTGGACTTTACTATGTGAAAGACGGACATCAATGACCGTCTTTCCTTAAACACAAAATTTAAGAGAAATACGGTCATCGTATGACCGCCTGCATGTGAAAACAAATTTACAAAAAAGTCGGTCATATTTTTAAACAAATTGACTAGGAGAAAGACAATCATGCGATGATCGTCTTACTCTTAAACCAAATGATTAATAAAAGACAGATATCTTGAATGACCGCATCTTCTTAAGGCATTGATCAAACTGTGGCCAGAATGTAGGCATCTAGATTATTATCATATGGGTGCTTATTTGCCAATTGTTTGTGACAAATATGACACACTTACAAAAAAAAAATCGAGGGATATACAAATTAGGGTCTAAAAAACTTTAACTTTATGTTTTTTATCCTAACTAAAAAATTGTTCTATAAAAGTCCCATTTATAATCTTCTGGTTTAGATTTTGACATTTATACCCTTTCTTGGTGTGAAAAAATAATATTTTAGGTTTTTTGGTGCGTACAGACCCATTACCGCTCACATATATTTTCGTAATTTAAGCCTTGATGGGTACAGACCCGTAGCGTTGTAATTTTTTATCAGTTCTTTTTTTTATTAAGTCTATGATAGTGGTCCATGTTAAAATCCATGTGGGTACAGACCTATCTCGACAAATAGCTAGATGGGTACGAACCCATCTAAAACAATGCTCTTGGGATGTACCCATCACGAACAAATACATAGAAGACATCTCTGCACAATATTGGATCAAAACTAGAAAATTCACACTCGCATTATTGGAACAAACAACAAAAAGAAAGCTATGCTTAATAGCCTGTACTGTACCCAGACCCAATATAAATCTCAACAGGGTTGTACCCATGGCCGAATAAAAAAATGAATTAAACAAAAAGAACAAAACGAATGGTGGAGAATGGACACGAAGGGCGGCGGTTTTCTTGTGAAGCAGCGCGACTTGGTTCGAAGGTGATATGGTAGAGAATGGTCAGATCTGAGATGGTTAAGAGATGGTGGATGATGGGGTTGTACCACTGTGCCTTATGGGGTTGTACTGCCATGCCAGATGGGACTGTACCACCGTTGGGTTTTCCTGCAAAGCAATGAACAAAAAATAATGAAACACGCTAAAATGGTGGAGAATGGGGGAGAACGGCTTTCTTGTGCACCTGAGCAACGGGGATGGGTGAAGAATGGACCGCGATGGAGAATTGTCACCAACGGCGGTGGATTTTTAATGGCGAAGAAAGGCGACAAACAGAGACGGTTTTCTACTACACAAGACCGGCGGTTTTCTTCTACAAAATAGCGGCAGATTTCTTTTGATGGTGGTAAAGAATGGTCATCCGGCGGTTTGTTTGTGCAGGATAGATGGTGGCCACGGTGGTGAAGAGGTTTCTTTTTGTTTTGGGTTCCATTATCAAAGGGCTCGTATTCTTCTGCAGAAGAGCTTTTTGGTGGGAAGGTGAGATCTGGATGTGAAGAGTTTGTTGGTGAGAAGGTGAGATCTAGATGTGAAGAGTTTGTTGGTGGAAGGTGAGATCTGGGTGTGAAGAGAAGCTTGGTGATGGTGGAAAGGTTTTCTTGTACGGTGACGTCGGTTTTATTTTTCTAGAGAGAAGATAGAGTCGATGGGTAAAGAGAGAAGAGAAAGGGGAGGTGAGAGATCAGATTTGTATTCTATATTGGTTTTGTGTTTTTTTTTTTTTTTTTTTTGATATTTTACTGTGATTAAAAAAGAAAAGGAAGATATTTTAGGATTCTTTTAGCTATTTAGTTAGACGGCTAACTATTAGCTAGGTAGGGAACTTTGTGAGGATTGTGATAAGGCTTTGCGCCTTATAAACTAATTCCATAAAAAAAAGAGGCAATTATAAAAAAGAGCCCATACAACATAGTAGTTAACATTAAAAGTCCTTCTAGTTGGAGGACTAGTTACTACTCCAACCAGGTATGTGGAAAGACTACCCTGCCCTCTCTCTATACCTATATCACAAAGAACCCAACAAACCCAAACCCATTTCCTATTAAGAATCGAAACACAAAACCACCCCCCATTACCTGCTCACTGTTCTCTCTCATATGAACCCAACCCTATCCACCCCTGTTAAGAAGACCTCCGCTGCGCCTCCACCTTCCTTCTGCACCTTCATCTCTCTTCTCTCTCCTATAAAACTGCATCACCATAGCACCACCGACAACAGCCCTCTTCCCACCAACAGAAGCCCTCTCGCCCCCTCTGCATTCGTGGAGCATGGTGTTCACCGCCGGTCGAAGACCTCCAAAAACCACCGCCTTCTGAAGTCTCGTCCTGGATCTCAGCAGATCTCCATCCTCGAAGGTAGGATCTCGTGATGGTTCCGCCACCACTGCTGCGCTGTAAATCCGCCACCACTGCTGCGACGTAAATCCACCACCACTGCTGCGCCGTAAATCCGCCACCACTGCTGCGCCGTAAAATCAGTCACCACTGCGCCGTAAATCCGCCACCACTGCGCCGTGAATCCGCCACACTGCTGCAACAAATCTGGATCCAGATCTGCGGTAATTACGTGTTGTTTTTCTTTTTTTTGTTTGAATGTGCTTTTAATTTAATATAGTTGTTGTTTTGCAGAATCGAATCTGGACACGTTTCCAGACCCTTGAACCCTCCGGGCACAGCCCCTTTGCGAACCAAAAATCGCACATGCGTTTGACAGCAGTAACCCATTACTTTGGACCGTTTGAAATGGGTGCAGGCCCAATGGGTACAGCCCCTTGACTACTGCAACAAATCTGGATCCAGACTGTTAGGTGATGCATTTAGGTTTTGTTTTATTTTTTATTTTTGAATGTGCTTTTTAATTTAATATATTTGCTGTCTTTCGCAGAATCGTTGAACCCCCCACAACCCCCACCGGGCACAGCCCCTTCACAGTCCAAAAATCGCATCTGTGTACAGCCCCATCTAGATCGAGCAATGTGCACGTTCCCATGAGCGACTTAGAAATCCTTGCTATTGCTTCTGTGCACGTACCCTCCACCGTATGGCGCAATGTGCACGTTCCCATGAGACTGAATTTCCTATTGTACACGTTCCCATGAGACTGAATTTCCTATTGTACACGTTCCCATGATATCTTATTTCCTATTGTACGCGTTCCCATGATATCGTATTTCCTATTGTACACGTACCCATCTAGTTGTTGTATAGACTTTTACATGGACAGCCCATTGAAGGACTTAATAAAATTTAATACACTAAAAAAAATTAAAGAAAATATACACATCTGAATGAAAAATAGTTACGCGTAAAATGGGTCTGTACCCAGTTAAACCCCGATGTGCGCGTACCCGTGATATTCTCTGTTGTGGACTCTTTTTGATTTTCGAAATTCAAATTTCAAATATGATATATGAAGGAGGTGGGTAAAGAGTATTACGGTGAGATGTATGAGAGAGAAGAGTAAGAGATGTATAAGATGTATGAGAGAGAAGAGTTATAGATGTATAAGAGAGAAGAGAGATTTAGTCATCAGCAGAAGAGAGAAGGGGTATGAAGGTAAAATGGTTAAAGCATAAAGTTAACTAGGGACCTTATAAGAAGATGTAAGTACTTGGGATCTAATTTATAAGATTCCTATGATTTAGGATCTAATTAGTAATTTCCTCTAAAAAAAACTCTTCAAATTTTATTGATATCATTTTGAATATGACTAATTATTTTTTTACCTATTTATTTGTAATAGGGGAAGAGGGAAGGGGGTGGGTGTATAGTTAACCAAAATAATTTACCAAAAATTATGACTATGATACTTGTATAATCATAATTGAAGGAATAAACTGTAATTGGTATTCTCCATTTTGATGATATTATAGTTGGCAGGTAAGGGTTATTAATGGAGTTTTCGAAATGTTCGAAATATTAGATATTACAAAGTGAAATAATAAAGGGGTCCAATGGTTAGATATGGCAGATGGACCCGTCGCAGTCATTTTGCTGTTTGATGTGGTCTGAAAAAGATGAATTGGACCACAATCACAGTGTAATGGGTCATCCATCATCCCCAAGCACCAACTATTTTCTTTTTTCTTCATATATACACCAACTCATAACAAATAGAGTAACTGACTCTATTCCGGTTGCTTTAAAAATTCCCTGTATTGATCCACATGGACCACATCACGTCTTTTTTTATTTATTAAAGTATCGCTATACATTAAAGATGTCTGACAAGAATATGTGCTTTACGAGAGTGGAGTATCTAGATATTTAAGAGCAGGGGCGGAGCCATTCATTGGCCAAGGGGGTCTATGGGGTCTATGACCTCCCTAGTATTCTAAAAAAGAAAATTTTACTAATTATAAGAGCAGTGTGGCTATTCTTTGCAAAAGTTTATTTGCAATATATACACTTCAAGACCTTCCTTCAAAATCATCAACTAACATGCGTTTAACAAACTACGATGGAGGCGATGGAGGCGATGGAGGTGATGTGGTGGGTTTCAAATTGGAGAGGGGATCTATGCTTGAGCTGCTTATACAAGGACCAAGAAAACTACATCTTATTTCAATTTTCGGTATGGCTGGACTGGAAAAAACAACGCGTGCGTGGTGCTATGTTTCACAAGTTTATGAAACAAAGAAGTTATTGTTGGAGCTCTTAGGTCATGTTGTTCTCCTAGCTAGGGAGGAGATTCCTTATTGTCCTTGATGATATGTGGGGTACCGGAGCTTGGGTGATCTTAGGAGATGTTTTCCTAATAATCAAAATGCTACTAGACTACACGATTTGGCATCCGAAGCTCAGTCTGATATCATACCACAACCTCTTGATTACCTCTCTGAGAATGAAAGTTGGGAGCTGCTAAGGACGAAAGTATTTAAGAAAGAAAGCGGCCCTGAAGAACTATTGGAAGTTGGAACTCAAATCGCAAAAGGATGTAAAGGGTTGCCTATTTCCATTGTTTTGGCTGCTGGAGTTCTTGCGAGAACAGAGAAGATAAAATATCAATGGACTCTAACTTGATGCAAATAACCATGGCAAAGGAATAATAGACCAATGCGTTTTGAGGGTGAAACATGGAACATGGAGGATGAGACGTTCTCGAAACTAAAATTCTTGAAATTAGACACTCTGGATCTTGTAGAATGGGTTGTCAACAGTGATCACTTTCCGCACCTTGAGCATCTAATATTGAACAAATGTGAGCAACTTGAGGAGATCCGTTCATGACACCCTGAAGAAGATTGAGGTGATGTGGTGCAAACAATCTTTTGCAGTTTCAGCTAGAGAAATCTAAAACGAGCAAATGGAGTATGGTAAGTCATGAAGATCCATGTCCATCCTGATTCCTGAGTTCAATGTTATTTGATGTAATTTAATATTATTCAAGTTTGTAATTTCAACATCTGATATTAGTAGATTGGAGTTCACTTATGTATATGTTTAATAAATATTTTCAATTTTTCAATGTAAAAATTTGAAACAAGTTTCTTTCAGAGCGTATCTCTGTGGATTACCACCAGGGCGCATTCTTGATTTATGCAAATCTGAATTTCACATTTTAAAACAAGCCAAGTAATTCAAATTTAGGCTTGTTTTAATATTGCAGCTTTTCATGGGAAAATTCGATGTGTATACGGAGGAGGAGATATAACATAGATTCGATAGATTCGAAACTTTTGACAAGGAACTATGAATATTAACTTGAACCGCACCATCCTAAGCTTCACAACTTGCGTTAATTTTATCCCGGATTTAGAAAGTTTGAATCAGGGATGTCTATGAATATTTGTTTTAAGAAGTTTAAATTAGGAATCTGTAAATATATTTGTGCACAACGCTCCTGATATTTTATATACTAATAATTATATTCATTTATTGGATAGCTTGAAGATTCTTAAATCATATCTTAGATTGACACCATATACTTACACTAATTGAATGTTAGATTAGTCACAGTTTAAAACTTACTACCCATTCAAAAGAAGGTAATCCAATGTTATAGAGATCCATGAATTGTTAAATTACTCATTTACTGACACAATGTTAGATTGGTCTCAACTCACAATTTATTAAAAAATTTATACAAAATAATTTGTAAAACTTCGTAATATATTTTAACAAATATCAAATCACTCTATAAAAAATCAAAATTACAAAAATTTGCATTGTACTTGATAAAAAAAAAATAAGCAAAAAGAAAAAACCGTCTTCAAATTCCAACATACAAATGCTCCAAAACCATCTCAATAGCTAATTAAAAGATAGCTCAAGTACACACCAAATAAACAAAACTTTTTAAACGGTCAAAGCTTGTTGTTGTGTGTGCCAAGCCACAACATCTTTATAAGGTAAAGTACCTCCAAAGATGTCCAAAGCACTCCCTACAGTAACATCTACACGTCCATTTCCCGCCACTTTTATTTTCTCTAAATCATCCATTTCACTTACACCACCAGCATATGTCACTGGGATCTACAACACATATCATATCTTGCTTATATAAAAACAACACAAAATAAAATAAAAAATTATATGAATTATATACCGGTGAGTATTTGCCCAATAATGCCACAAGTTCTTCATCTATTCCCAATCTACAATATTCATAATATTAATAAGTATGTTAATAATTATATAATAATAATACTTACTTTTTTCCTTCAACATCAACTCCATGAACAAGAAACTCATCAGCAAATCTAGCTAGAAATTCAAATACTTTCTCATCAAGAAATACATCAGTAAATTTTTGCCATCTATCTGTTACAATTGCATATTTACCGTCCTATAAATTGTAAATTCTCAAGTCAATCTCACATTAATTTAGGTTATTATCGAAATTTGGTACTGAAAAGTTACCTTCTTCCTACAACTAAGATCCAAGACAAGCCTATTTTTTCCGACCTCATTTGATAGTTCTTTGAGTCTCTCAATTTCCATTTTCCCATTATTAAATACATACTGCAATGTAAATATCTCATTTAATAAAATCCAAAATATTAATATTAATATACGAATAAAAAGTAGTTACATACTGATGTTACAATAACATGGCTAGCTCCTGCCTTTATGTACTTTATAGAGTTGTTTGAACTTATACCACCTCCAACTTGCAAACCACCTATATATTATGAATCACATTAATTAAACAAATCAACCATATATATTTTTATATATATATATATATATATATATATGTAAAGACTGACCAGGATAGGCATGTAATGCACTAAGAGCTGCTAATTGACTCATAGGATCAGCTCCAAGCATAATTGCATGACCACCTGTAAGATTATCATCTTTATAAAGCTTTGCATATTCTTCAGCTGATTTATCAGATACGAAATTTGTAATCAGACTTGAGTCTCCTTCTTTAAGAGTTGATCCAACGATTTGTTTCACTTTCCCCTGAAATAAACAAAAAATGATGGACCAAAATTGCAATGTGACATAAAATATTCAAATGAATAATTGATTACCTGGTGTATGTCAATGCAAGGGCGAAATTTAACTCCACATTTTATGCTTAACTTTTGAGGACCTGGAACAGAGAAAAATAGGAATAAAATTTTAGTAACTGGGATATGCAAAACTAATTAGTAAGTAACTGAAATTACTACATAACAGAGGTGGGAAATCGTGTGGTTGTGGCAAATTCTTGGTTTCTTTGAGTAATAAGTGCGGGAAGGAGATTTCCGAGGTCTGTTGATCGAATGCTTTGAATTCTCATACTTAATTAAGCTTCAAAACTTATACCTACATTAAAATGAATGGGGTCACTTAGAAAAATGTGTCTATAATTCAATCAAGTTATAGAGACAATGCATCAAACACTTATTAGACATGACTTACTGTGATATTGAATGATAATTGCATATGTAATTGTATATTTGTATGTGTCAGATTATATGCGTATGTGTAACGAGGAAATGGCGGGGTACCTGAATGTAAAGATCGTCGGCGGTTGGTGGTGGCACGGGAGCAGCTTGAGAAAGTGCGACTACTTTAGGAGGACTCAACTATTAGCATTTAGTTCATCTGTAGGAGGAGGAAATTTAGGATAATAGCTCAACTAATTAATTTTACGCAATCGTTTGGAGATCCCTCAAGTTTGTGAAATTACGTATTTGGTAGTCGTATTTTTTTAAAAAAAAAAAATCACACTTACATATGGGGTATCAAATTTTTAGTTAATTACCAAAAGAAAAGATAGAATGGTAGATTAACCATAAAAAATTGGAAACCCAATCTTTCGATTCTACTTTTATCAAATATTACTACTCCATTCTCATTAAAAACTTGTATTTGAGTTCGATTTATTTGAATTCCTTTTATAGTAATGATATATATCACCCAAAATCATACCACTCAATTACCATTCATAACGTGACGTAAATTGATTGGTAATAAATCGTTAATCAAATCACAGAAATAAATAGATTAACTATTTATAGCCAACCAATTCACGTCACATCATGGGTGATATACTTGGGTAGTATAATTTTGGATGGTATATATCATTACTTTTCGTTTTATTTGTCAAGTTTAAGATTTAAAAAATAAATATACTATTTATCATTTATAATATTATGATGGTCAACTTGCATTTAAAAAATATAAAAAACTTCTGTTTGGTTTGTGAAAATATTTTCTATTTTCGTTTTCAGAATATATTTTAGAAAATAATTTTCGTTTTCTTTCCAAAAGATTTGAAAATATGGAAAACGTCGATTTCATGTTCTCCAATATAGCAATGTTTTCATTTAATTTTTTAGAAAACTCTTTTCATTTTCTCTAGCCAAACATGTTTTTATTAGTATTTTGAAAAATATACAAAATGAAAACAGAAAACACCCATTATAGGATGACTTTTTGTTGGACGTGAGTAGGTGGGACCTTCGACGTCACAAGAAATGTAAAGGGGTAGGTCGAACATGCAATACGTAACACGTGAATGTGTACATGCTAAAGTCGGTTGCGGGTTTTATGATCGTGGTGTTTTTTAGCAAGGTAGTAGTATGTGGGAGATTACAAGGTTAGACAAACATAAGTGTCAACCCAGAATACTTGTAAAAATAAATGGCAATTGACTTTGGATTTTGTTAGGGTTGAAGTATTCTCAACGGTGAACACCGGTATAGGTATGAGAATCGCATTAATAAATACTTAATTCTATAAGGATTATGTCCACTATATTTTATATGGTAAGGCATGTCGTGGTAAACAAAAGGTTCTTGAAAAATTATATGGAATACATAAAGCCACATTTACGGCTTTACTAAAGTTTTTTGGTACTTTAAAAAAACTAATCAGTGAACATTTTACGAGTTTGAGTATAAGCAAGTTATATGGGTAGCAAAGTCACATTTAATATGACTTTTTTAGAATTTGGAGCTAGTATCGAAGGTTTTAAACATATGATGTCCGTGGTTAGTATTGATGCAACCCATTTATATAGGAAGTACGATTGAGAGTTACTTATTGCAGTTTGCTACGATTGGTCTCACGTCGCCACCTTTCGACCATTGTATAAATTAGAGTGTGGTCCAATACTATTCTTTTGATTTTATGTATTCCACTGAACCCCACTTAGTCAACAAGTGGATTGACCCGTGGATCCAATTTTCACGGTGTAGCAGCAACAGGTTTCACCATAACACCTGCTAAGCGACCCTATAACGATAACCAAGAAAAACTTATTAACAACAATTTAGAATAGAGTTAGTTTATCTATAAGGAAACTTACACTATCCCATATTTGTTTACTTTTATGGTTGAACTTCGTTTATCTCCATAAAAGGGAAGTTGTATTTGGGTCGCTACTTGATGTCATTATAGTCTATCAAAGAATAAGGACCAATTGTGCAATTAAAGTAATTAATATATATTCAATTTAAATCAAAAAGACGACACAAGGACTAATTATGCAATTATGAACAAGGACTATTATGCAATTAACTAAATAAAACAAAATAACACAATTGTCTTAAAAAAACATATCACTACTAAAAGGACCAATTGTGCAATTATATACAAGGACCAATTGTGCAATTAACTAATAACATAAAAAACTCATAAGATCCGCATATTAACACTACCTTTGTTAATCTAATATCACAATCCAAATATATATTTCAAAAATAAATCTAATTTACGGAAAAAAAAGTGAATATAAAAAGTCAACCTTGATTTGTGTGGTGAATGGGAAAAATTGATGAAGTAGTATGTGATTCAAGCACTTCTGACGGATGGATGACAAGAAATAGACATACGGCGAGGAAGTGTTGATAGGGGAGGGAGTTTGATTTTTTGTGAATGAAGAAGAAAGGTTCAGATTGGACATTACTATGTGAAAGACGGACATCAATGACCGTCTTTCCTTAAACACAAAATTTAAGAGAAATACGGTCATCGTATGACCGCTTGCATGTGAAAACGAATTTACAAAAAAGTCGGTCATATGTTCAAACAAATTGACTAGGAGAAAGACAATCATGTGATGATCGTCTTACTTTTAAACCAGAAGATTATTAAAAGGCGGATATATTGAATGACCGCATCTTCTTAAGGCATTGATCAAACTGCGGCCAGAATGTAGGCATCTAGATTATTTTCATATGGATGCTTATTTGCCAATTGTTTGTGACAAATATGCCACACTTACAAAAAGAATTCGAGTGAAATACAAATTAGGGTCTAAAAAACTCCAACTTTATGTTTTTTATCCTAATTAAATATTTGTTCTATAAAAGTCCCATTTCTAATCTTCTTGTTTGGATTTTGACATTTATACCATTTCTTGGTCTGAAAAAATAATATTTTAGTTTTTTGGTGGGTACATAAACATTACCGCTCACCCATAGTTTCGTAGTTTAAGCCTTGATGGTATGACCCCGTAGCGTTGTAATTTTTTATAAGTTCTTTTATTATTTATTATTAAGTCTATGATAGTGGTCCAGGTTAAAGTTCATGTGGGTACAGACCTATCTCGACAAATAGCTAGATGGGTACGAACCCATCTAGAATAATGCTCTTGGGATGTACCCATCACGTACAAATACATAGAAGGCATCTCTGCACAATATTGGATCAAAACAAGAAAATCCATACTCGCATTATTTGAACAAACAACAAAAAGAAAGCTATGTGCAATAGCCTGTACTATACCCAGACCCAATATAAATCTCAACAGGGTTGTACCCATGGCCTAATAAAAAAACAAATTAAACAAAAAGGACAAAACGAATGGTGGAGAATCGACACGAATGGTGGCGGTTTTCTTGTGAAGCAGTGCGACTTGGTTCGAAGGTGATATGGTAGAGAATGGTCAGATCTGAGATGGTGGATGATGGGGTTGTACCATCGTGCCTTATGGGGTTGTGCTGCCATGCCAGATGGGACTGTACCACCGTTGGTTTTTCCTGCAAAGCAATGAACAAAAGATAATGAAACACGCTAAAATGGTGGAGAATGGTGGAGAACGATTTTCTTGTGCACCTGAGCAACAGGGATGGGTGGAGAATGGACCGCGATGGAGAATTGTCACCAACGCTAGCGGGTTTTTAATGGCTGAGAAAGGCCACAAACGGAGGTGGTTTTCTGCTACACGAGACCGGCGGTTTTCTTCTACAAAATAGCGGCAGATTTCTTTTGATGGTGGTAAAGAATGGTCATCTGGCGGTTTGCTTGTGCGGGAGAGACGGTGGCCACGGTGGTGAAGAGGTTTCTTTTGTTTTGGGTTCCATTATCAGAGAGCTTGTATTCTTCTGCAGAAGATCTTTTTGGTGGGAAGGTGAGATCTGGATGTGAAGAGTTTGTTGGTGGGAAGGTGAGATCTGAGTGTGAAGAGAGGCTTGGTGATGGTGTAAAGGTTTTCTTGCGCGGCAGCGTCGGTTTTATATTTTCAGAGAGAAGATAGAGCAGGTGGGTAAAGAGATAAGAGAGAAGGGAGGTGAGAGACTAGATTTGTACCTTATATTTGTTTTGCGTTTTCTTTTTTAATATTTCACTGTGATTAAAAAAAAAAGTAAATATATTTAGGATTTTTTTAGCTATTTAGTTGGATGACTAACTATTAGTTAGGTGGGGGACTTTGTAAGGATTGTGATAAGACTCTGCGCCTTATAAACCAATTCCATCAAAAAAGCTCTCCAAATTTTATTGATATCATTTTGAATATGACTAATCATTTCTTTTTACCTATTTATTTGTAACAGGGGAAGAGGGAAGGGGGTGAGTGTATAGTTAACCATAAATAATTTACCAAGATTATGACTATGAAATACTTATATAATCATAATTGAAGGAAGAAACTGTAATTAGTATTCTCCGTTTTGATGAAATTGGTGAGTATGTTTATAGTTGGCAGGTAAGGGTTATTAATGGGGTTTTCGAATTATTAATTGTTCGATATATAGATATCACAAAGTGAAATAATAAAGGGGTCCAATGGTTAGATATGGCAGATGGACCCGTCGCAGTCTTTTGTTGTTTGATGTGGTCTGAAATAAGATGAATTGGACCACAATCACAGTGTAATGGGTCATCCATCATCCCCAAGCACCAACTCTTTTCTTTTTTGTTCATACTATATACACCAACTCATAACAAATAGAATAACTGACTCTATTCCGGTTGCTTTAAAAATTCCCAGTATTGACCCACATGGGCCACATCACGTCTTTTTTATTTATTTTTTGTTCTAAAGAAAGAACAAAAGTATCGCTATACATCAAGGATGTCTGACAAGAATATGTGCTTTACGAGAGTGGAGTATCTAGATATTTTAGAGCAGGGGCGGAGCCATCTTTGGCCAAGGGGATCTATGACCTCCTAGTATTTTAAAAACACAAATTTACTAATTATAAAAAAAATTATAATTATTTATTTTTCTTAAATTTTCTATATTCTTTTAGTTTTCTCAAACTTCTAAAATTATATTAATAACTTTATAATTATTTTATTTATGAATAATTAATTTTAAAAAATTAATCTTGAGACTTATCGTGCAATCTTTACCTAATATAGAAACATATACGGTAATTTTACATAATATAAAGACTTATTTTGCATAATATATGGACTTATATTGCAAATAAATTTTAAAAAAAATTAAAAGGCAACCATTGACCCTCTAACAAAAAATCCTACCCCGTCCTTGTTTAAGAGACATCTTAGCCTTCAATAAGACTAATAGGCAAAAAAAATACCTATAGACAAAATTTTATCAAAAAAAACCATTAACCATAACCTTTTACATACTCACTGGTTAGAGCAATAGTTACTCCATAAAACCATTCATAGATAGTCTAACCGATTAGGAAAAAATCCAAAATCTTACTTTCAAGATTGCTAAAAATTGGAATAACAAGTGAGATCTGAGACAATACATCCATTTCTTGTAAATATTTCTTGTTTGGAATATGATGCAATATTTAAATTCAAACATGGGAAACTAATATTTATATAAAGGGCTAATATATTGGTTTAGTGATAAAATCTAATTTTATTAAAAGTTTTGTTCCTAAAAAGACAATCAGACAAATTCTCACTATATCGTGGGATTGGAGGTTCCAACCTCATAAATATTAAATACACTAATAGAACTGACAATGTTCTAAAAAACGCTACGCGGTAAGCGGACGGTCGACCACCTTCAAACGCCTATTGGACTAGGCGGGAGCCTATTGAATTTTATTTATGAATATTGTTATTATTAGTATATTAATCTTTAAATCCACACAATATATTAGAAAGAATAAGAAAATATATTTGAAAAAACTTACAAAATTATATATTATCTTTTAGATGCATAGTTTATACAATTTAAGTGAATAATAATCGATTATATTTGAATATTTTATTGAGTTTATATCATTTTAAAATAGTTTTATATAATTTTGTGTTAAAAAATGGAATTTTTAATTATTTTTGTAAAAAATGTTTTTAATTTTTTTTAGCCTCCAGTCTGTCGCCATTTTTGAAAAGTAGATTACTGTCTAGCGCCTAGGTGGCTGCCAAAAACGTTTTTAGAATAGAGGAAACCAATTATATAACCACGATTAAAATTTTTAGGCTATAATTTTAAAATATATATAACCCATAAATAAAACTATTATATAATAATTTTGATATAAAATAAAATTGAGAAAATCAAAAACTAATAGATCCTTGCTCACAGATTAGTCTAACCACAATACCCCATAAATATTGTCTTTTAATGTTGAACTTTATAATTAATATATGATGCCTTAACCAATTGAGGTTAGCTCAATTGATTAGAGTTTCGGTTATCCTTCTAAGCAGTACACGTTCGAACCGTATTAATGACACCGAGTTTAAAAAGTGGCTCTCCCATATAACAAAAAAAAAACATATATGATGTCTTTTATTTTTTTTCACCTACTTGTACTTTCATATCTTAAAAGTACATATCTATTTTTTTTAAGAAAAAACATATAAAGTTGTCATTTTTTTAATAAATATGATATATATAAAAGGCCATGGGCTCAAAATAATACAAATTTAGCCATTCCTTATCGGCAGAGCCGGTCCTTGGCAAGTGCAACAAGGGCGACTGTACAGGGCCCAAAATTTATAGGGGCCCAAAATTTTTTAGGTTCTTTATAATTTATTTATATATTAAAGAAAATAAGGCCCAATATAATACCAGTCCATTATTTATGATTTATTTTTTCTAATCAAATTTCATTATATAAAGTAAGTCTCTGATTCCAACTTTTAATGTTAACGGTAAAAACCTTTTCCAATTCTCAATATAATATGTGTTTTTTTCTCTTGATTTACTAAAACTATCATCATTATTCTTAATTACTATTAAGTTAAAGCAAAAAATCTACCTATAAATTAACATAGTAATGGTATATTTCAAAGTACATTCATCAAATTTTCAGAGGTTCTTTTTTTAGACAACGATCTTTTCCTTTAAGGTAATTTTAATCTTAAAATTTTATATTTAATTTAGTTTATATTCTAAAATTAAATATATCGATTTTATAATTTGTTAATGAACTAAATAGTTATAATTATAAATTTTAGATTTTATAGAAGACAATCAAATTTTCAAAGGTTTTTTTTTTTGGACAACGATCTTCAAAGGTTATTTTCAGGTAATTTTAATCTTTTAATTTTATATTTAATTTAGTTTATATTCTATAATTAAATATATCAATTTTATAATTTATTAATAAACTAAATAGGTATAATTATATATTTTAGATTTTATGGTAGACAATATTTTTTTGTCTAAGTATTTTTTTTAATTGTTACAAAGTATCGCAGATATTTCTCTTTTCTTTTGGTTCTAAATTTATTAAGTTGTTTTAATAACTGAATTTGTTTGCTTTGACATTTGATAACAATTCTGAATTTGATCAATTTATTAAATATTGCTTTGCCAAAAAAATAAGAATTAATTAAGTTGCAACTTGCAAGTTGCTATAGACTACAGCCTACTTGTGGTGCTTTTTTTTTTCTTTTTCAAATTTTACTAATTGCCGTACAAGTTTTATAAATGATATATGTCTTTATGATTTTTGAACAAAAAAAAAATTATATTAAATTTATAAATTGCTCGTTCAAAATTTAGAGTGTTTAGTTCTTCCGTTGTAATATTGTAATGTAGGGTACTCTTTTTTTTCGTTTGAGGTTTAAAATTTTTTGTTATGTAATATTATCTTTTAATGAAGAATTAGTTTTATTAATGTAGAATTTTTATTTAAATTCTTACGATATTATAATTTTTTTTCTAATATGAAGGCCTAATTAAAATTTTCGCCCAGGGCCCAAAACTCGACAGGACTGGCTCTGCTTATCGGATCGGCGTCTCGAGAGAGTAATTGTGAAGGTGGATTACGTACCCAATGAAAATATTGTGTAACTTTTGTTTTGCCACCCAATCAACCATGCTGGTTTTCTTTTAAGAGAAAAACAAAAAAAACATTACATGCATTTTTAAAGTATACTATTTCATCTATACTATTACAAATTCTTCTATCGACTTCAAACGTGGGTCCTTAGTGGCTTGTCTAACGTTTTCCCTATGATTCTCCATGATGAGGGGTCCTTTTGGATAGTGTTCCGCTAGTTTACACACAAAGACCACTTCTAAGATTTTTGCATCAACCAGAGTTTGGGCATTATACCTCAATTTTTTGTCATTTAAACCTTTTCTTCCATTCCTAATAATACAACCAACCTCATCTAAATAGTTACAAGCATCCCAAGACGTGCCACAATAAATTTGTAGATACAAGGAGGGTTCATGGGTTTCAAAGTGTACTCTCATCATATATCTTCCATTAATATTAACATTACCACGTTGCATATAATTAAAACTGGGAGGAGGAACATTCCATTCCCATGTACTTCAATACACATTAGCAAAAAGCAAAAGGTTGCTACTCTTTTGAACATAGCAATGAGCATCCCAAAGGATTCAACATCAATAACACCAAAAATAAAAGAATTTGAGGTCCCTATAGCACATGCAATAGGAAAATAAATTCTAGGATTTTGAACATTACAATGATTAACCAATGTCATAACACCAAAATCACCTTTAAGATTTCAAACCACGGTCCATGTTATAAGATATATACCATGCCTTACCAAGTGATTAAAATTACAACCATTTATATCTTTAAGAAATTAACTTCTTCTTCAGGTATTGTGGTTAAATCCAAAGATACTCATCATAGAATCGAAAAGAACTATTGATTGTTGACGATGGATTGGGGAAAATATTTATAAAAATAGTGTTATTTCTTGTTAACCAAATGTGCCCAACACAACAAAATAAATAGCCTCATTTCCTCTTTTCGAACCATGATTATGTTCACATAATTAAAAAGAGGAGCAACCATTCATCAAAGATAGGTCTGGAAAAATTAAGAGTGTGATTATTTAGAGGACTAGCTATCCAAGCCGCTCTTGTGTGGATATGATGGAAAATTAAGTGCTCAACCAACTCAACTTTCTCATTGCAAATTTTGCAGGTGGGTTTGGTTGTTATATGTCTTCAAAATTTATTCTCGTTTAAAGGTAAAACGTAATTAGCCGCTTGCCATTTGAATTTTATAATTTTTGGAGTGATATTGAGACCCAAAATTAACTTCCAAAGGTCTTTAGAAATTACTTTTTGAGGTTTTGCCACCATTTGTACAAATTTTTTTGTCTTTTCAATCTCTTTCTTGTTTGAGGTGCTTGTAACAATATTGTATATTGACTCGACCTAATGAAACCTAACTCTAGTGGGGATTATCAACATAAAAAATTGAGGGCACATGAATAAGAGCAATTGCAGCGACCTGGTGGGACAGAATTAGATCATATCGATCTATATTCTACTTTGCCAGATCAGGGAGAACAAGTTTGGTAATAAGGTTAAGTTGTCTTTGTGTTGGGTTATCCACCTTTTCAAGTTTGGTGCGCATGAATCATTTCATATATGAATAGAATGTCCATTATCAACAATTAATGTACCATTATTTTCAAATATAACTATCTTGATAAGGATGTGTTTCCTTTAATAACTCTACACAAAAGAAAGTCTTGATTTAGAAATATATCTCAAGTGTTTGAGGTTAAAAGAGATTTACTAGAGAGATGGAAATATTTAAGACCCAAGCCACAATCCATCGTGGTTTTGGAGGAACTTCCCAACTCGCCCAATACATCATTTCTTTATCTTTAATGTCCCAATAAAGTTAGAAACTAGGGAAACGAGGGGCTTAGTAACTTGTTTTGGTATCAAAAAGACCGTGACAAAATGATTCAGGATAACAATAATGAACACCTTGATTAAGACTTCCTTTCCACTCTCGAAGTGGAAAGAATTAAGTTATGAAGCCATTCTTTTTTGAAATTTTTAGATTATTCAATCCAAGTATTTCACTTTTAACCTTCCTCAGTCGGAGGAGGACTAAATATTTATCAATATCGACTAAAATACTCATGTCCAACATATTAGCACGAGCAACTCTATCATGGTATCTTACAAAATGGATGTTGATCTTCTTTAGATTAATGATTTTACCCGAGGCAATTCCATATTGGTGTAGAATATCCCTAAAGATCATGTAACTACTCTCATTATCTTAGAATTGGATATCATCCTCAAAGAGTATATGAGTCATAAGTAGTGTTCTTAAAAGAGCTAGGCGCTAGGCGGTCGACCACCTTTGTGCGCCTAAAGGACTAGGAGGGAGCCTAGGTGTTTTACTTTTAGGCGGTTTCTTTGGGTTTACATAATTTTTATATAACTTTTTGTATTAAAAAATAAAATTTTCAATTTTTTGTGTAAAAAACATATTTTTTATCTTTTAAGCTTCCAGACCGCCTAGGCGTCTGCCTAGGTCTTTCTAAGCCCACTTGGGACCTTCTAGTATCGCTTGGAGGCTGCCTGGGTCAATCTGGAGAGTAGGCTACCTTCTAGCGCCTAGGCGCCGCCTAGGCTGGTTTTTCGAACAAATTTCATAAGAGAAGAATTCCTAGAGACTATAAATCCTCTTAGTAAACCTACTCTTACTTTTTTTTGTAATAAATGAGGATAGAGCGCTTTGGCCTTGAATTAGGTTATTCAGGAAAGAGAAAAATAACATCAATAATATCTATGAAAAAAGATCAAGTGAAAGAGGGTTGTCTTGTCAAAGGCCTCTAGTAAATTTGTCAATCAGACACACAACCCTATTAATATTGACCTCATAGGACACACTTCACATATAGTTCATGATCCTACAAACCTACGAGATATAAAAACCAAGTTTCACAAGAAACTCCCCAGTTAAATCCCACTCAAACCTTTTGTAAGCTTTAGAAATACCAGCTTTTACGGCGACATGGTAATATTTTGAGATTCTTTTGGATTTTAGGTGGTATTCATGAGCTAATAAGATATTTTCATGAATAAAACTTCCCAGAATGAAATCCGTTTGAGCTTCATGTACACAACTATTCATTAGAGACTCAAGTCATGATGAACTAATCACCTTTATTACATTATAGATGATGTCTATGTGACTAATGGATCTCATTGGCGTTTTAATCTTTGGGTCCAAAGTGATAATTGAGTGTTTAATATAAATAAGATCTCTATTGTTCATCATAAGGACAAAAACAACCCTCAAAACATCTAATTTTATGATTTCTCAATTTCTTTAGAAGAAGAATCATGCAAAGCCATGGGCATGAGACTTTATTTCCAACATGGCTTTTTAACCTCATCTATTATCACCGATTTCAGACGAACTTTATTCATCTCAACATTAACCTTATAGCGTATGTGATTTAAAACATGTTCAATATCCCGGTCACCCACTAACTGAAAGATATTAGATAAGTGATCCACAATTTCATTTATGACCGATTCTTGATTTTCTGACCATCCACCATCAGTAAATTTAATCTTAAGATATTATTGTGAATCCACCTTACTTTACTGGTAGCTTGAAAAGTTTTGGAGTTACAGTCTCTTAAATGTATCCAATTAGTTATGGCTCTCTGAGCTATGTCGCTTCCTTGAGCCAAAACTTCTCAAGTGTTTTGGAATAGTAATAGAATTTGTCCCAAGTATGATCGAAGTATGGTAAATTTGATAGATCACTCAGAATATCGATAATTTAATTAATATGAATTATGTTATCTAAAATTCTTCTTTGGTCCCACATGGTTACATACTTCATAAGAGAATTTAATTTGTAAGCATATCTAGACATATCCTACCTAACATTCTAGAACATCCCAACAAATGTTGAGAGATAATAAATTTACAGGTTGGGTCCATGAGCCAATTTTTGTAAAATAAGAATCGAATGGGTTAAGAATCGAATGTGTCTCTTTTATATATTATTCAATGGTAAAAGACAAGTGTTGAGTGATCGGATCGTACTGCCGGTAAGAGAGCAGACTAAGAGTTCAAAAATCTAGAGGTCCAATCATGATTGACTAGACATCTCTTAAAATTTCTTTTATTGAGTCATTTACTTTACTATGATTAGACCACAAGAAGTTACATCTCTTATATGGGATACCAGACATGTCAATATAGTCTATGGAATTATTAAAAAAGGCCATGTTATAATCATAGTCCCCCGCTACTCATCGTTTTACACTGAGTACTCAATATTTTTGGACCATATCCAGAGAATTCACCCAATATACTAATTTAATTTTCTCTAATACTCAGTATTTTTTTGGAGGTACTCCGTGAATTATTTCTATACTCAGTGATATTTTCCCGATACTCAGTGTTCTCCCTGATTCTCAATGGATAATTCCCGTCACTCTATGATTTATTTGATACAATAAATTCTCTGAGTACTCAGTAAAATATCTAAGTATACACGTGTAGCGGCGCCGATGGTGGTCGGTGGATGGTGGTTGGAGTTGAAAAGTACAGATACTCAATGACTTGCTGAATTGGTGTCTATGCTTGCTGCCACTTATTTTTTGTTTTTATGTGATTTTTAGTTTATTCGAAAGGTATCTTAGTACTTGGCAATCCATAAGATTTGGTAGTGGTCTCTTTAAAATATCTAGCCACATATAGATTATAAAGGTTGTCTCTAGAATATTATAGGCCAATCATCAAATAATTAAAAGTAAACTATTGAAAATCGTTTATAACAATTAGATACTTTATTAGTATATTTTTTATTAAAAAAAACCTTGAATAAAATCTTTTAAAATTGATAAAAATTTTAAGGGTGAAACATATAGGGTTTTGGACACTATATTTTTGTTCTATAGGAACTAGTGAGAATCTTATTTCTTTAAAGAAATCTCAAAGATAACCAAATACTAAAATACCCTTATATAATAAAAAAACACTAAAAGGCAAAAAAATTGTTGAGTGTGGTCACTATTCATCTCCGATCACCACCCACCGCCGCCACCATCGTAATAAATATAGAGAATCGGAAAAAATATAGAGTATCAGAAAAGAAATATAGATTATCGAAATTAAAACAATGAGTATCTGACTAAAAACAATGAGTATCGAAAAAAAATATAGAGTATCAAAATTAAAACAATGAGTATTCATTAAAAATACATAGTACTCGTTCAAAAATTCAGAGTACTCATTAAAAAAAAGAGTAAAAGTAAAAATCCAAACACTTATATTTTAGTAACTACTCAAAGATTACAACTAAGAATAAGAAAAGAAAAAGTAAAAATACTACTTCACTGGAGTAACTCGTAAGCTACTCAATAACAAAAAAAAATATAAAATATTTTCTGCCATGGCTTCTCACGTTGGAGACCACTTCAAAGGACCACTGCCTTATCGTCACCAAGCTTCGCTTCCACCATGACGTTTGTTACCAACCTTTACAATAGCATTGCTCGATCTCGAAGGCCTGAGAATGCTAGAGAAGACGAATGCCGGAGAAAACCACGGCTTGAGACCACTGCTCGATCTCGATCGGAACTCATGAACACCATGGCCGGAGCTCCAACAGCTGGAACTTCTTGTGCAACAAGTCTTCTGACCTCGAGCGGAGAACAAAATCAGATTTCTTAGCTCGCTCGCTGCATATATCTTTTGTCGAATAACAAATGTCGAAGTTGTGAGATCTCGAACAAATGTTAGATCTCGAACTCAGGTCCTTTCCAGTGTCAGAGCTCGAAGTTGCTTCGCGAATGGAGAAAAGGGGGCGCCGTGCTTCGCGAATGGAGGAAAGGGGGCTCGGCGCTGCTTGCTCCACTCTGCTTGGATCTCAAACTGGCGGACTCGGTGGAGCTCGAAGCTGCTTCGTGAACAACTCGAGAGAGAGAGAGAGAGAGAGAGAGAGAGAGAGAGAGAGAGAGAGAGAGAGAGAGAGAGAGAGAGAGAGAGAGAGAGAGAGAGAGAGAGAGAGAGAGAGAGATGCGTTTTGTTTTGCGTGCTGATGAAAAAGAAAGAAAGATAGGAGAAAAGAGAAAATATATATGTAAGGTTTAGATAAAATCTAAAATTAAAATAGTATACATGAGAAAATAAAAAACAAAAAAAAAAAGATAAAAATGTAATTGGATTTTTAGAAAAGAAGGTAAGTAGCAATGGAAAAGGATATAGAGAGATATCTTTAAGACTTGTTGGATAAAAATCTTAAAATTTAATATCATCAAATTTTAAATTTTTTTTCTAAAAATCTCAAGTTATATACCATTAATTTAAAAAAAATTAATTAAACCCTATATTAAATATCCACAAAGTTATAAAAAACAAGATAAACCCTTTCAATAGAATCAAATTTGAATAACCCCTAAATCATAAATATGATGTGATAAAAGAAAAGGATAATATGGGAAATGTCATTTTTCTTTTTTTATTTATATTCATTTTCTTATTGTTCAAAATAGTTAAAAAGATTGAGGGGTAAGGAATTGAATTGCTTGTAGGCGGTAGAAAGAAATATAAAAAAGGAGAAAAAAAGGAATAAGAAAACTTTATGCTGAGGAGAATCCATTAAGCATGATATTCGTAAGAGGAGAGCTGTAGTTTTCATCTTTGCCAGCTGTAGTAAGGCAAAAGAGAAGAAACAGAGTAGAGTCCCCACTAAATCTCATTTTCATACCTCCTAGTTCCTTCCATGTTACTTGTTAAATCTCCACGAAGAATATTGAATCGTTTATTGTCGGGAATATCTCCTTTTACACTGTAAAAAAACAACACTAGTAACATAGTAACATAAACGAGTAACATAAACGAGATGTTATAACATTGGAGAAAGACTATTTTGACATAATCTTTTGTCCGTTGTAATTTATGTTCACATCAACAATTATTTTTTCTTTACAGAACTTGTTTTGTTCATTTGCATTTTCCCATCACATTAACTACAAATTAGCATTACGCCACGTTTTTTCTTTTTGCTAGTTCCTACGCGTTCGTAAGCCCTAGGCATTGCTAAGTGTTGACCACATATAACGGATTTAAGTCATCATCACTAATGCCCTAATAACGTAACGTGTTTTAACGTTTTGAAATAAAGGAAAGCCAATAATAAAAAAGAAGAGCAATGATATATTTGAATTAATTTATTTTTATTAACCCATATCAGGATAACTTACAGACTTCTTATGAGAATTTTTCATAAGAATTTGCAGATCTTTTACAAAGAAGCTATTAGAGTTATTATCATTTTGAATAGCAAGAGACTGGTGGTGGTGCTTCTTAGTAGTAGAATAAGATCCACCAGTAAGAGGAAGTTCAAAGAGATGACTACCCCATATATCATAAGTCAACATATCCTCAACCCCTGTCTTCTTAATCTCCTCAGCAGCTTTAACATTAACAGTTCCTGAATCATAGAGTTTGGAGCCAGGTGCTTTGGCATGTGGTGCAATCTTAGACGTTGAAACCCCCGGTAAATAAGGACCGTTGATCATTTTTGGAGCCGGTTTACTAACACTCGGAAAAGTTGCTGAAGGTAGCAAAACTGGTCTCCCTGGTAGTTTTCTCGTTTCCACCTTTTTCACAGGTTCCATCTTTGATTTAACAGCAGGACTATCTTGACTAAATGCATTTTTAGGCTGATGTGGCGGCGTCCATGGACGAATCGTAGTAGCAGGTGATAAAGGAGATGAAGGTGTAGAATTTCCACTATGACTGCTAGATGCTTCAAAACCTGCTATTCCACCTGCACCTGAATTTTTCTTTTTTCTTCGTCTCTTTTTCTTCTCATTTACCGTTTTCACCATTAAATTCTCTTCTAATTCCTTCTGTTTCTGAATCGGTGCTGCTACAAATGAGGGTGTGATTATTTCCTTTTTTGTACTAACCTTCTCTTCACCCTTCTTCTTCTCACTAGGCTCTGTCTTGGACGAAACAACTTTAGTAATAGAATAACTGAAATCCATCACTTGAGGAAGGACACAGCAGACTAATACTAAAACAACCGAACCAGCAAAGAAAACAGCAAAAAGAGATTTCTTTACTCGTGTCCATAAAATCGATCTTTTGCAGAAATGAAACATCTGCATCGATACACTACCTTTCATAGGTACCACGAGTATCCCACTAGTTAAACCAATTTCCAAATCTCTTTGTACCATCGTTGTAGAAAAATCAGTCTTGTACGATACAATTAGCTTTTTCGATTCCCCTGGTTCAAGACTAAATCCTTTACAGCTATTCACCGAAAAACCATCTAAACCACACTCTGTACCCGAAACTTCGATCTTACTAACTTCAAGAGATAAATCCCCCGTGTTTTTCGCATGTAACACTTTCGAAATTGATTGAGAACACGCGTAACTTTTATCCACATTCTCAAGAGAAGAGAAAAACTGTAAGTTAAAATCCAAAGTCTGTACAGGTTCGAAATCTTCAAGTATTACCAAAGAAAAAGACCCACCAAACCCTTGTAAAGTCAACCACTCCACACCAGATAAATTATTCCTTACCAAAGCTGAACTTTTCCAACCACATCGATTCGAAGGATGAAAGAAAATAGGACCTAAAGAAGCTTTTCCATGAGGATGTACAAAAGCTTCGGTTACTGCATTTTCTGCTATAGAGAAACCAAACCTTGTAGGCCCCACTGATTTGTTAGCAATACTTGTGGATGAAGATGGAAGTAATATCTTCTCCAATTCGCGACAGTTCTCAATAACTTCAGCTGAGTTGAGAATAAGCTGCATCATTACTGGTTCTTCACTTGGATTGTGTACATTAATCAACTCAGAAACATGACTTCCCACTTGAACTATCTGGAAATTAATTACACTCTCATCAAGGACTGACATGTCTTTTGCACTTGCTTGAGATTTCCAGTTTTGTAGTACCAACTCATCTGCTTCTCCTGAATCAAACCCCTTCACAAAAACAAAAAAAAAAAAAAACAATTAATACATTAATTGGTATTGTTATTGTTATTTATTAGTAGAAATATAGATCAGAATTTGCATACCTTTATCGATTCAGAATCTAACTTATGCGTCGAACAAATACTAAGTACATCTCCACAAGGAATTTCCAATTGCGAATTTCTTGAATCATTTGTAAGTATAACTATTCTACATTTTTCATTAATCTCCATAATATCGAAAAAAGTATAAGTTACCAAAGCCACCTGTGTTGTAGACCTAGGAAATAGTATAAGCCCCTCGATATGTTTAAT
Organism: Nemophila menziesii; assembly: GCA_029959085.1. NCBI lineage: Eukaryota > Viridiplantae > Streptophyta > Magnoliopsida > Boraginales > Hydrophyllaceae > Nemophila > Nemophila menziesii. The sequence goes on along the minus strand of JARWIR010000001.1, from coordinate 119,757,706 downwards.
ATCGAAAACTTTTCTTTCCAAACCACCCATTTCACTAACCTTCACAACACGTAAAGGATACGAAGCATCGTTTTTAACCGAAAGAGCTAACACACCAGATTTATCACTGTCACAGGGCATAATTACTTCAATAAATACCGATACTAAAGCTAAATTCTCACTCCATTCCGCTTCAAGAGGAACCATAACTGTATACACCTTTTTACTCAAAGCACTCGAAAGTTGCATTAAAAAACCACCAAAGATTTTCCCTTCAAAACGATACGAAAAATCTAATTCCATAATAGTTTCGGTTTTTCCAGGCTTAACCTCCCAGTTTCTATGAGGTCTCATAGCAATAATCGGTAAGTTTCCGATATTTAACCATTCTTTTACTCTTTTAAACCGAAAATCATTCGGATCTTCGATGTTTTTAATACTACAAATCGCTTCAGACAAGGTTGAAGTATTATTACCTGAAGAAACTGAGATCCAAGCAGTGAGTTCTTTAACAGATAAAGCTTCGTTAAAGGGATTAAATAATGAAAGATTCTTCATTAGCTTTACATTAGGTAAAACATCTATCCCAACTAAAGACTCGATTCCGTAAAGTGATTCTTCAGCAACTCCTTTAGCATTGATTAAAAACCCACCGTAACTTGTTTGTAAAACTATCTTTGCTGATGATAAACCTACCCATGTAGGTAAAAATACAAAACATATAGTTACTTCTTCACCTGGTCCTAAAGAGATCTCACTAAAGTTGCATGAGTAGAACTGTGAATTCGAACTATACGGATCGTATATATCCAAAATACGATCCGAGTGAGTATTCTTAACTGATATAAACGATGATGTTGGAATATAAAGATTCTGTTTCCCCCAATTTAACACACGAGGGCTTACTTCCACATGTATTGGAGGCCTTACTTCAAGTTCCACGCTATGCTCCTTTGACTTTTTCGGTCTTTTACACAAAGAAGCCTCGTTTTGTGTCAGTTTAGCTGGTCTATTTGAATGGTCACTCGATGAACAAGAAATAACCCTTCCCTTAGCAGAATCTAATGACCAGCTCAAATTGATTCTCTCATGGTCTACTTGTAAATCATTACTTTCTGGAGAAACAAATCCAGAAAGTGTAGAAGGGAAGCAAAAAATATTGGATAATGGGCATATATTAGGAGAGTTTTTCCATTTATGTGACAAACCCATGTCACTAACACGGCCATTTTGAATATCTGTAGCTGATATTTCTTCAAAGGGCCCACATTTTATGATTTCCACTTCTTTCTGTGCACCATTTTCTGTACACGGTTCAAGTGTGGAAGCCTCAATGCTAACAAAACATGCTAGCACTAGCACAAGATAAAAAGCCTCCCTACAAAAGCAATAACAAATTTCATTAGCCGATATTAATAATGTCACTAATTACTGGAACAAAACCTAATATTTATCTATATTCAACTAAGTATAAACAAGGATATACATAAAATATATTTGGGAAAACCTTAAGACACCCCCACACACTCTTACACGCCCGAAAACACACACGCACATATATATTATATATGTTTATATATTTATAATATGTATGTATAGTGAAAGAAAAAAGCAATGAAGAGTAATTAAAATCTGAGATACGAAAAGGTAAACTAAAAAACGATGTTCATTAATAGCATTTACTAAGAAAATCAACCAACAACGCTTTCAATAAAAGAAAACTAATAAATTACTAATTAAAGAAACACTTTAACTTCCGTCAGTCACAATCACAAAACAAAACTTTCAAAACAAAAAGAGTAACAAAATTTAGTGTTTGCTAAACAAAGATAAAGAAGTTGATGAAGGAAAAATGGGAAAAGAAAAAAGTGGAGTTACCGAGGTTTGATCGTTGTTAGGGTTTGAGATTTCTTCGTTTTCATCCTTTTCTTCAAGCTAAACAGCCAAGTTGTAGCACTGTGAAATTTATTTTCTATATTTAGATGCCCCACTTTCAATTTCTTTTTTTTCTTCTTTTCTTTTTACTCAACTCTTCTGCTCCTCCAATTTAAACCCACTTTTAGGGCTTTTCACTCGGCCCAAAATCTTTCAACCAAAACACCAAATAAGCAAACTACACCTGAGATAATGGTCTCGGAAAGCGAAGAACCTTATCTTTCAATTACAATTCTACCCTTCTTCGTACGACACCGTTTATACTCTTTTCTAAAGTCTCTTCATTTGTTAATTATGATGAGTGGGCTTTGGTGAGGTGAAAGATTCTTAGGGTGAATAACGATGACTTTGAGCCTTGAGGGTTTTTATTGAAAAATTCTTTTTAGCTTTTGGAAAGTGTTTTTATAACAAAGGCATGGGTAAATTTGGAATTTGGTTATATCATGTTAATGCGAAACTGAGTTATATAATTTTAACGTGAGATAAGTTGTATACGACCTCGTATTGAACGTTAGTGAAAATGAGTTGTATACGACATCGTATTGAACGTTACTGAAAATGAGTTGTATACGACATCGTATTAAACACCAGTATGAGATGAGTTGTATATGAGATCTCGTATTGAACGTTACTGCAAAATGAGCTGTATATGACCATATATTGAACGACAGCTAGCAGAAAAGTATATTTAACCAAAATTACAATAACGATATTCATGTGTATATAATTAAGAATTGTTTGATTGTTTTAACCGTTTATATACGTAATTAATAGTGGTGTATGCAAATTATATCTATTAATGTTCAATTTTCATCAAATTCTTTGGCTCAAATAGTGGTACTGTTGTGATCATATATTTTTTTAAGCGAAAGAAATGGAACAAACAATAATATCACCACTTTATGTCTTGAAAAACACTAATTTAGTCGTGGTGCGTGAAAGCTGTCCCGCACATCTATTATATAAAAAAAACACTAATTTAGCTAAATGTTTTATTTGTAATTAAACTTGTCAGGATATTTTGAACTCCTTGGTCAATAAACTATGATATGAGTATTATATATATATATATATATATATATATATATATATATATATATATATATATATATATATATATATATATATATATATATATATATATATAAAAAACTAACTTAAATTTATAATTAGTTTTTTTAATATAATGGGGAGCCATTTTGGATTTAGAATTATTGATTCGATTTGAACCTGTATCGTTTAGAAAATGCAAAACCCTAACCAATTAGGTTAACTTCATCTATTTTTTTAGGTCTACAAACTCTCTTTCTCTTTTGTTTTCTCTTTTGTTTTCTTTTTTGTTTTTCGACTACCACGGGCCACCTCATCATTTTTCACACTCTCGTCTATACAAAAATATTTTTTCTTTTTTGTCGGATCCATACGAAATTATTGGTATAATTTTCTATGCAAAATGGGGCAATTATTTTTAAAGGCCCATACAACTTCTAACATTCTCATAAAATCCCCACCTCAACAAAATTAACTATTACCCAACCAACCGAGAAACAAAAAATTAAAATCAAAACCTTATTAGAGTTTTGTTTCCTCATTTCCATACCTCACCTCCTCTCTCTCTCTCTCTCTCTCTCTCTCTCTCTCTCTCTCTCTCTCTCTCTCTCTCTCTCTCAAATGAGATTTTATTTTACTTACAGAAAATATTATTATAACAAATTTTAAGTTTGTCTAAGTATTTGTTTACTAAAAATATCATCTAAATTTAAATTTTAATAACTAATAAATAAAAATATTTTTATTTGTTTTTTTAATTAAATTTGGTATTTTTAATTTATTGTTTTAAAACTATATATTATTATTATCTAAATTTAAAAAAATTACTTTTAAATTTGTTTTACTTTTTTTATAAAAAAACATTTAATTTTTATAACTAGGTAGTCATTAGGGTTTGAGATTAACCACCGATCATTGAGCAGGGTCCCCCTTACCTAAGTCCCCTAGTAATTGTTAGGTTGCCTCTTAAGCCCACCCGGAAGGGGGTTAGGAGGAATATAGAATCCTGACTATTTACACAAAAGGAGCTCAATTCACCCTTATAACTAGAATAGTGATTTAAAAAGATAAGTGCATGCTAGCAAACCTAAGCTATATTTCTCATCTACATTCTTTCGGATTTATTTATTTGCATTATTATCTTTTATCTAGAAAACCAAATAAATATCTTTTCCTTTACTGTCTTTTGTTTGGAACAATCATTCTCTTATGCGCTTTCTCTATATATATATATACAAGTAGATCTAACAAATCAAATCCCTGCGAACGAACTTTACTTACTAACTAACCTCGCAAGCAATCTGTAATACTTGCAGTGAGTTTCTCGTGATAGTTAAGGGTGTGCGTCCTTTATTATTATTATTATTATTATTATTATTATTATTATTATTATTATTTTGATCGGTAAATCAAATTTTATTAGAAATAAGCTCCAACATAAAATGTCTTTACAAATTACTTTTAGGCCACTAGCTACTCAAGGTCCAAACCTTTATTATTATCTTTATTTATTCATTATCTTATCACACCTTTGCCCCAACCAATAGACAACAATCCAAAGCATATACCCAGTAAATATAAACTCAATTAAATTAAATGTAATATCCCAAAATCCAAATAACATTAAAATAATCATACAAGGTTCATACATTTAGCAATCCTCAAGCATAAGAGGTTTTAGTTCATATTCAACTAATAATAATTACTGGAAAATAATGCAAGAATCACGTTTAGAATACATAATGTAATATGTTTACTCTAATGGTTGATGGCAATTGGAGCTCCGATGAGGAAGAATGATGGATTTTTATGGGAAAACCCTTCTTCTCCTTCTACCGTCCTTATTACATGGTCAGACTTTAAAGGGACAAAAAATAATTTTACCAAGTGACTTTCCTTGTGCTGCATGTTCTCAAGGAAAATTGACTGTGAGGCCCTTCCTAACTAAAGTTTCTTTTGAATTACCAAGGTTTTTGGAACGTATCCAAGGGGATATTTATGGACCGATTCACATATATTGAGGACCCTTTTACTATTTTATGGGTTTGATAGTTGCATCTACTAGGTGGTCTCATGTTTGTTTAATATCTTCTAGAAACCATGCATTTTATAAACTACTGGTTTTGATTATTTGTTTAAAATCTCGATTTCCAGACTACCCTATTAAATCTATTCGTAGATAATGTTGGAGAATTTACGTCTCAATCCTTTGATGCATATTGCATGTCAATAGGAATCAAGGTTGAACACCCAGTTGCTCATGTACATACTCAAAATGGTTTAGCTTACTTTTTTACTAAACGTCTTTAATTAATCGCTAAACCTTTACTTATGAAAACTAAATTATCTATATCTGCATGGTTGCATGCGAAACTTTATGCTGGTGCATTAATTCGAATTAGGTCTATTGCATATCATACGCATTCTCCAGTACAACTTGTGCATGGTCAACCACCTAATGTTTCGTATTTACGCATCTTTGGGTACGCTGTATATGTTCCCATACCAACTCCACGACGTAGTATGATAGGTCCCCAAAGATTACTTGAGATTTATATGGGGTTGGATTCTTTTTCTATTATTCGATATCTTGAACCCCTGACAGGTGATCTTTTCAGAGCATACTTTGCATATCTTCATTCTAACGAGACACTATTCCCTCATTATGGGGAGAGACACTGCAGCCTGAAAAACAGCGTGATCAGAACTTGAAGTTCAAAGGATTATTCATTTGTAAAGTAATTCAAATAATATACCAGATGCATTCACATACACAAAGAATATTGTGAAATCTCATATACCTGTTACAAATGCTTTACCAAAGATTGATATCCAATTTGAATATATAAATGAGCACACAATGAATGCATCTAACCCACACATGAAGTATGGTAGACCTGTCGGCTCGAAAGATACCATACCCCAAAAGAAAAATCTCAAGGGGGAAATAATGAAATTGTAAAATTAATGGATAGTTCACATCCATAAAATACGACAAGAATGATTGAGTCAACTAATGTTGATAAATGTATTATTCTGGAGGAAGAAATGAAAATATGGTCCTTGAAGAAACCGTGGTACTTGAAAATGAGGAAATATCAGATTATTTGACTACTGGAAATATTTAATTGTGAGTCAATTCATGTGAATGATATATTTGCTTACAATATAGCGCTTGAAATAAATAATGAGGATCCTGAATTACATGGCGTGGAAGAATGTCGACAAAGAAAAGATTGGCCAAAATGGAAAGAAGCAATGCGAGCAGAGTTAATCTTGCTCGATAAGCGCCAAGTATTTGGACTTTAGTCCAAACACCTACAGGTGTAAAACCTGTTGGTTACAAGTGGGTATCATACGAAAGAGAAATGAAAGCAATAAAATTACAAGATATAAATCCCGACTTGTAGCCCAAGGGTTTTCTCAGAAATCTGACATTGATTACGAGGAGACCTACTCTCCCGTAATGGACACAATTACCTTTTGATTTTTATTAAGTCTTACGGTTTCTAAAAAATTAGAAATGCGCCTTTTATGAATGTAGTTACGGCATATATATATATATATATATATATATATATATATATATATATATATATATATATATATATGGGTCACTTGAAAATGACATATACATGAAAATTCCTGAAGAATTTCATTTGCCTGAAGCAAATACAGTAAAACCTCGTCAAATGTATGCGAATAAGCTACAATGATCTTGATACAGATTGAAACAATCTGAACGTATGGTATAATTGTCTGAACGATTACTTGAAGCACGTGGATTTTTTCAACGATCTGATATGTCCATGTATTTTCATAAAGAAATCAGAAATAGGTTTTGCATTCATCGCAGAATATGCAGATGACCTTAATCTTATTAGAACTACTAAAGAGTTCGATAAGACTGCTTCCTACTTAAGTATATAATTTGAAATGAAAGATTTAAGAATAACCAAATTCTGTCTTGGCCTTTAGATAGATCATATCCAGAAAGATCCTTTCATCATCAATCCACATATACAGAGAAAATTATGAAGCGATTTTATATAGACAAATCTCATGTATTATCAACCCCAATGGCGGTAAGATCGCTCGATCTAACAAAAGACCCTTTTGTCCTCAAGAGGACGAGGAAGAGTTACTTGGTCCAGAAGTACCATATTTGAGTATATAGGTTCACTAATGTATCTTCCTAATAATTCACGACCAAATATTTGTTTTTCAGATAACTTATTAGCCCGGTATAGTGCGAACCCTACGCACAGATATTGGCAAGGAATTAAGCAAGTCATGAGATATCTTTCTGGAACAAGCAACCTAGGCTTATTCTATTCCAATGATCCTGCACCATCACTAGTCCGATATGCTTAGGGATGAAAATTATTACGGTTAAAAACCAAAACCGATTATAACTGAACCGATTAAAAACCAAATTATATATCCATGGTTATGACCATTAGATTATGTTTTTTAAAAGTGCAACAGATGGTTATAGGTTATGGTTTTAGAAAAAAATAAAAAACCGAATAACCAAACACTGTTTATTATCATATATATATATATATATATATATATATATATTGAAATTCTATAATAATTTTAGGTAAAATAGTATATTGAAATTTAAAATCAAAATTCGAATACTATATTCAACCAATTAAATAATAAATATGAAATTTAATCAAATACCAACATAATTATTAATATACCTTAAACTTTTTTCTTATATGTATGGTCTTGTTTTATGAAAATTAATGTATTTATAAAACTATTATTTGGTTATGTTTAAAAGTTGAAAAACTGTTTAAAACCCCAAAATCAAATGGTGCGGTTATGGTTTTGAAAAATGTAACAGAATGTTAAAACCGTTAGGTTATGCCTTTTAATAAAATAAATGGTTATGCTTATTGTTTTTGATATTTTTACAAAAAATTGAACTGTTGCAATTTCTAGAAATGCTGATGTTGGATATCTATAGATCCTTTTAAAGCAAGGTTACATACATAGTACATATTTGCATACAGAGGAACTACTATATCTTAGAGATATATGAAGCAAATCATGATGGATAACTCCTCAAATCATGCTGAGATTCTTTCTTTTCATGAAACTAGTAGAGAATGCGTACGGTTAAAATTTGTTATGCACCATATTCAAGGATCATGCGAACGTCTCAACAAAAGCAATAATAAATTATTTGAGAATAATGTAGCACGTATCACACAAATTAGAGAATGGTATATTGAATGTGACATAGCTAAACATATATTACCCAAATTCTTCTGCACTCACGAACTTCAAGAAAATGGTGTTATTGATATTAAACAAATAAGTTCAAGTGAAAATACAGAGTTCGATCCCTCTCACAACATGGGTAACCTAGTTTTGACGTGTCTGGAGGTATGCTTGGGGAGGGCGGGCATATTCTTTGTGGTATCAGTTGAGTGTGCGAAAGCTAGCCTGGACCCCACGTATCAAAAAAAATTCAACAAATTTATTCACTAAATCTTTACCAACGACGACATTCGAGCAACATGTCAGTAAATGTGGAATGCGTCATCGGAAAGACTTGATGTCAGATTGAGGGGAGGAGGTACTCTTTTTCCTTGACCAAGTTTTCTTCCATTATTTTTTCTTTGGTAAGGTTTTAACGAGACAACTCATACATCATATATCTCTCACTTCAAACTTTATTTTTCTGATATCGAAGAACGGAGTGTTCTAAATATTAAAGATTAAATGGATATACACCAACAATATCCCTAATAAAGTGGCAACATGTATGAATGACTTGCAATAACTTATGATGCAACTGTGCAGCTGCTTGAGTCTCGCAGCAGTTTAAACTAGTAATTGTGCATTTACTTATGTTTTTCTATATATAGTTCGATATTTATATCATTTTGTAATAAATGAGAATACTACAAGTTTAATACAAGATTATATTTATATCTCATTTTATTTAATTTTACAATAATACCGAACTCATTATAATATGTACTTGTTGTTTATTTCATTTTATTTTATTAAAGTAATTTTTGATAAAAAGAAAAAAGTAAAAGGCTTAGATGTATCTTTTTAAATGGGAGGTCCGAATACTGGTTTATAAACGCTATCTAAGAATCAAGTCTAACATCAAAATTCGAGCTATAAATCAACTGAGGTATGTGCCATCCATATCTGTTGTGAGTGAAGGCTCCATGTCCCATCACGGGGATCGTAGTGGCTAAAAACAAATGATCTTGCCGTAAACCCAATCTTCCCAAGTAAGAAGGCTTAGATGTTTTGTATCTGCTTAAGTTATAACTATTGTTAGAGATCTGACCCAATTCTCTTTAGTAAGGTCTGGCCCATTAGTTTAATAACCCTAGTTCCCTGACTTCCCTATATATACACTTGTAATGTGTATTATTATTTACACCTTTTAGAATACAATTCTCCTTGTAATCGCTCTTTCATTATACTGAAACTCTTTTCTCTTTCCGTGTTTTTTCCCGTCTTGGGTTTCCACGTAAATCTTGTGTCTATTACTATCTTGTATGCTTTATTCATTCGATCCTATTTTTACAAATTGGTATCAGAGCCATAGGATTATCTTGCACAACAAGTTTCGTAGTTTGCTACATAATAATCGAGGATTCAAGAGTTATCGAAGAGTCATTAAAACCATAAATTTTCGTTTTTCCTTTTAGCCCTAATTTTTAGTTTTTCTTCTTATTTTTTGCAAAAAAAAAATCTGAAATGCTGCTATTCAGTCAAGATTTAGACGGGTTCAACAGAAATATCCGGAAGAAACTTTGTTCAACTCAACGAGACGATTAAAACGGTATAAAATTCAACAAGTTTCATCAAGAATTGACGGAGATATTAAGGTTAGGGTTTCTTCGAAATTTTCGAAATATAATTGATAACTCACGATTCCTGGATAAATAGAGGAAATTGTTTGTCGATTATTGTGCAACTTGTTAATACAAAGAAAATGGAATCAATTTCGTCTGAATTGGTGAAGAATCGGAAAAGATATAACCGGGTCAATATTATTATTTATTGGGTCGGACCTTGCTCCTGCTAGGTGAAGAAGACAGAGGAAGTAATCCGCTACTTTACGGTGCAGTAGTCATTCTGTGCAACCTTAAAAAAATAAAATAAAATTGCGTTGCAGCGTTGCACATGCTGCTGTTGGTTTAATACTTATATATTATATATTTAATATATTAGTTTAATATATCAACAGTTGACCAGCCGCCAGTTTCCTTGACCAGCCGCCATTGACTTTGACCTGTCGCCCGTTGACTTTGACTTTGACCGACCACTGTTGACCGTTGACTTTCTTATAATCACCCTACCCGGGTATTTTTCGACGTTCCGGGTCCGTTTTCAAGGTCTGTTTTCCCAAATTCCGAGTAATTTTACTACTTTTCTCATTTTTCTTCGCTAGTTCGTTATTATGGCAACTTTAAAGTTTGATATTCCACTACTGGATCGCAATACAAGATTCTCATTATGGCAAGTTAAGATGCGAGCTGTGCTCGCTCAAATGGATTTGGACGAAGCGCTATTAGGCCTTGATAAAATGCCCTCAAATTTGTCTGTCGCAGAAAAACAACGTAAAGATCTTAAGGCTCTATCCCAGATTCAACTTCATCTTTCAAATCAGATTTTACAAGACGTTTTAAAAGAGAAATCTGCCGCTGCCTTATGGTTAAAATTAGAGCAATTATGTATGACAAAAAGTCTCACCAGCAAGTTAGCTCTTAAACAACGACTTTATTCTCATCGTTTGGTTGAAGGTACGCCTTTAGAAGATCATATATCTGGTTTTAAAGAAATTGTGTCTGATTTAGAAGCTTTAGAAGTCAAGTATGAAGATGAAGATTTAGCATTAATTCGATTGTGTTCTCTATCTCCATCGTATTCGAATTTTAGAGATACAATATTATACAGTCATAAAACCTTATCCGTGGACGAAGTATATGAAGCCTTATATTCAAAGGAAAGGATGAAACACTTGTTGGGTACAACTGAGCTCCACGCAGAAGGCTTGTCCGTACGAGGAAGATCGCATGAGTGGAAATCTGGAGGTGATGAATGGAAGACAAACAAAATCTGCAACTATTGCAAGAAAAAGGGGCACATAATATCTGAATGCTGGATATTGCAGAACAGGAACTTGAACCCTACTCCAAATCACAACTGATACCCAAATAAAATCGGCGAAGCTGATGTCGTACAAAATGATAGCGATGGAGAACTTTTAGCTGCGTGTGAAAGTGAACCTAACTCAGGAGAAGAATGGATTATGGATTCTGGATGCACTTTTCATATGTGTCCCAACCGTGATTGGTTTTCTTCATATGAATTAGTATCGAAAGGTTCCGTTTTAATGGGAAATAATGTTTCATGCAAAATTACTGGGATTGGTACAATCAGAATTAAGATGTTTGATGGGGTTATAAGAACACTTGGAAATGTAAGACATGTTCCAGAGTTGAAGAGAAATCTTATATCTTTGAGTAGTTTGGATTCAAAAGGGTACACATACACTGGAGAAGGTGGAGTTCTAACGATTTGCAAAGGAAGTCGTATTGTGATGAAAGGACAAAAGAGGACAGCAGAATTATATATTTTGCAGGGTTCCACAGTTATTGGTGATGCAAATGTCGTTTCTACTTCATTTTCAAAGGATGATACGACTAAAATTCGGCATATGCGTCTAGGAAATATAAGCGAAAGTGATATGGCTGAACTAAATAGAAGAGGGCTCCTCGATGGACAAATTCTGGGAAAACTTCACCCTTGCAAACATTGTGTCTTTGGAAACCAAAAGGAAGTTCGATTCGGGAAAAACACTCACACCACTAAAGGTACACTTGACTATCTTCATTTAGATCTTTGGGGGCCCTCTAAAGTCTCTTCCATGGGAGGCTCTTATTACATGTTGACTATAATTGATGACTTCTCTAGAAAAGTTTGGGTGTTCTTCTTGAAACAAAAGAATGATGCATTGTCAACCTTTAAAGAATGGAAGATTATGATTGAGAAACAAACAGGAAAGCAAATAAAACACATTCATACTAATAGTGGTTTAGAGTTTTGCTCCGATGACTTCAATGCTCTCTGTAAGTCCAAAGGTATTGTTAGACACTCACCATTCCAGGTACAACTCAGCAAAATGGCGTAGCTGAACGTATGAATTGAACAATTATGGAAAAAGTACGTTCAATGCTTTCTAACTCTGGTTTATCAAATATGTTTTGGGCCGAAGCCGCTTCTACAACTACTTATCTTATCAATATTGCTCCATCAACTGCCATTGATAACAAAACTCCACAAGAGGTATGGTCTAAAACTACTCCAAAATATGAAGATCTTAAAGTGTTTGGTTGTCCAGCATATGCACATGTTGATAATGGTAAATTGGAACCTAGATCAAGAAAGTGTATTTTTCTCGGCTATAAATCTGGTGTTAAAGGTTATAAATTATGGTGCCCAGAATCCAGGAAAATAGTAATTAGCAGAAATGTTATTTATGATGAAAGTGCTATGCTTCCTAATTTACCCTCTAGTGATAAAGATCAGAAGAAACTAAGCACAGAGGTTAATTTGCCAACAGAATCACAACTTGCACTAGAACCTACATCTCAATATGATCCAGATATGCATCATGGTGGCGATATCCCTTCACCACAACCACCATAGTATTCTATTGCAGCAAATAGACCAAGGAGAATTATTAATCCCCCTCAGAGATTTGCCACAACTGATTTGGTTGCTTATGCTTTGATTAGCACTCATGATAATCCCGATGATATGAAGGCTAAGCCGGTTTTGATTTCTAAGTTTGAGCCTTGCTCGGACTTCGTTGGTATTTACAGTTTGAATTAAACCCTTCGGGGTTTTTGGAAGAGGAGAGATATTTGAAGATCAGTGATTTATTTTCTTGACTCCTTAGCGGATTTTTCTTCAAGATAGAGATATTTTTTCAAGGTGGAAATATTTTTTCGAGGTGGAGATATCGTCAGGTTTTCTGGGCCCAACTTACCGAATATGGGTCAAGTTGGAGATTGTTAGAGATCTGACCCAATTCTCTTTAGTAAGGTCTGGCCCATTAGTTTAATAACCCTAGTTCCCTGACTTCCCTATATATACACTTGTAATGTGTATTATTATTTACACCTTTTAGAATACAATTCTCCTTGTAATCTCTCTTTCATTATACTGAAACTCTTTTCTCTTTCCGTGGTTTTTTCCCGTCTTGGGTTTCCACGTAAATCTTGTGTCTATTACTAACTTGTGTGCTTTATTCATTCGATCCTATTCTTACAACTATTGTAAAGTTTTGAAGTTAATAATTAAGTCAAATATTGCCTTGATAAGAAATTAAACAAATGAGACAAACCACGAGTACTATATATACATAACATGATAGGACTGAGTCACAAGAAATGAGGAAATACAATCATATATTTGCTGTTTGCATATCTTTGATGAAATACATGCAATATTCTAGTAACTTTTTTTTTGGTCAAGCAATATTCTATTAACTAAATAGTACTTGTAGAGCCTTTCTTGTAAAAGAAACATAAATTAGTCCCAAAGTGTAATTACAAAACTAATCTTAGAGGGTTAATTAGTTATAAAATCAGTTATGAAGAGAGTGACCCATGCCTGGACTGTGCCCTGGTGCCGTTGGACGAAAGTCATCTAGATCATACCCATTACTACCTATACCAATAGCAGCTTTAAAAGCCTTTTGTTGTCCTCTTGAACACTTCTTGCATTGCTTAGCTTTCAAATGCCTTCCATGAATACATATCATTTCTTGGCATAGAATCAGAACAATGATAAATGCAATAAAACTCATAAACTTTATATATTTTGTCATGCTACGTACTCAAGCTATCAATGTATTATATAGAACAGGAAGAGAAATTAAACTGGAACAGATTTTTCTATATATTACTTTTGAGGTTTTATATAAAAGATCTGGCTACACAAATAATGCCACTATAGTCTATATATATTGGTTTGGGGTGTGTGTTAGCCGTAACGAATGAACAAGCAATTTTTTTTAAGTTTGCAAAGCTTGTTAGGGCCCACATGTATTACATCCTTGCATAAGTGAGAGTCCTGTATAGTGGGAAGATTCCATGGGAAATTGACATATTGAAAAGACTGAAAGTAGAATTGGATGGTTTGTTTTGAGAGTTAAAGCCCGACCTCTCACGCAGGAAAAGCTCACATGCACTTTCGTAGCTATTACTAGTTGTATATATTCTGCATGCTCCCATCACCCCTGGTTTTTAATTCGTAGCCATTGGACAAACAATAATGCATTGTCTATCTGTGCAAAATTTAAAATTATTGGGTTCTGTTTACTACAGAAAATAATCTAATTGCGCAGCTTTTGTGTCTGGATCGATGCAATAAATCTTCAATTTTCAGAAAAGGAAATTTAAGGGAGAAATTAATCAAATCCGATCAACAATATGTATTATGTTTACATTTTATTGTGCAATTTAATTGACTAACTATAAGTTCCCATGCGACTAAAAAAATATTGATAGCGAATTTGGATGTTTTTGAGTCAAATGGCTGGAAAATACTCCGATATAATTTTCCTTTTCAATTTTGAAAAATGAATTTTTTTTTTTTTTGTTCTAAACGCTTGTAAAAAATGAAGAGTTTAATTTTTGAGTAACTATATATCATTACTCATTATATTATGGCACTCAAATTCATACCATTTTAATATATCTCGTAACATAGTATGATTTTATTGAAACTTAATTATCAATATACTTATTTTTTCGATTTGATTGACGATTTAATTTTAATTAAATAATAACAATTTTGGTAGTATAAATTATAAATTATAAATTTTGATACTATATATAATTTTTTTTCTTACACTTGAGCTATATTAAAAAAGAAATGAAGGGGAAAATGAGATCCTCTCTTTCAAAAAGGAATGTGATTCTTGAAGGAAACAGCCGAAATCATACCAAATCAAATTGAACTCCAACCATAGTGATTGGAATGTTTCACTTTGAAATAACTACAAAGATATTTTTTAGAATTGATGGTTGTTTATGCATTTCTCAGTATAGCAAATTATTCTAATAGCTGACTTCCAATCATTTTGTGAATTTGGTGATACAAAATTTATAACCAAACATATATTCTTATGTGCCACTTCCGTTTAGACACTTGGTACATGGTCATTGTCTTTGCTTAATGGAATTTCACTTTTACTTTACTTGAAATATTGGGCTTCTAAAAATGAAAGGTACGAAGTCTCTAAGTTATAGGTTATGCATTACTAAGGGTGCGTCTGATTGCACAATAGAAATGGGTGGAAAAGAATTTAGTTCAATAAACATTTGTTCAGATACATTCCACTCGAAATAACTATCCGATGTTGGATAACATCTTAATTTCTTGTCGAAATCCTATATTTTCCATAAAAACGGTAATAAAAATTCACATTATGAATGAATATATGTGGAGAATAAGTTTTAACTTTTATAAAGAAAAAGTTTACTTTGTTTATGAAATCGTAAAACTCTCAAGATCAAGTAACTAAGGTGGCAACTTACTTTGACAAATTGCGCTACACTTTTTTGACAATCCTATCATCTCATTATAACAATATGGCCTCTTATTGGTTATGACCCTCTTCAAGAACTTCACATACTTTGGTCAGTGTCGGCCCTTGGGTAAGGCCACCAAGGCAGCCGCTTCAGGCCCAATTTTTTTCTTTATAGAAAAGGGCCCCAATTTTATCAACATAATTTTTTTATAGTTACAAAAGGCCCAAAAAATTAATATTGCTTTATGTAACTAAGTATATTTTGGTTTCTTGGGCCGATCCTAACTTTGGTACATCTTTAATAACTTCTAGAAATGGTATGTTAATGTTCAGACCTCTCATCCTATTTAAGAATCTCTGATAATCAGATATATCTCATTTTTTCTGAACTCTTGAGCTATGTTGTAGATCTCGGTTTTGAGGCCTAGGCGGTTAACCCGGGCCTAGCGCCTAGGCGGGATTACACGGGGCCTAGGCGGAATTATACGATTTTGAATCCCGCTGTGTAATTTTGTATATTAGTAATATATATGTAGTAATTATAGCAATTTTAACTATTTAAGTAATAATATTCATCTAACAACACTATAATATATATAAAAATACTAAAATTTGAGTTATAATATAAATTAAAAAAATTCTCGGGAATAAGAAACATAACAAGAAGACATATGTGGGAATGTTTTACCATTAATCGGCGCCTAGGCGGCCATTTTTTGTCATTAATCGGTGCCTAGACGGGCTAGGCGCCTATTCCACGGTGACTAAGGCGCTAGGCAAAAACGCCTAGAGTTTTAACTAGGCGTAAGCGCCTGAGGGGGGAGTTGACGCCTAGGCGGCGCCTAGACGCGCCTAGGCGGGGAGATCTACAGCATAGCTCTTGAGGGAAAAGGTGGAGCAGGACGGGTTTCTACAATATTTTTCTTCTTAGGAATTTCCGAAATCTTCTCCACTTCTACCACTTCAGGTTCAACATATTTTTCTACCACATCCTTTACCGGTTTTTTCTTTTTTGGTAACTTCTTTTTCTTTCATAACAGAAAAAGGAGGTGGGGGAAGCTGCTTACCACTTCTTAGCGCTATAGCATTACAATCTTCTCTCGGATTTTCAGTGTCACTAGGGAGTTGCCCTTGTGGACGCTGCTGTAATTGTTTCGACATCTGAGATATTTGATTCTCCAATAACTTAATTGCGTCTTAAGAAGCTTGCTGGTTTTGGATCGATTGTGTCTGAAGTGCGATTAATTTTTCTACAGTTTGACGGAGATCATTCGTACCTTCTTGTGGTTAAGCAGGTAAAGCTTTCTGATTCATGGTATCATCGTAGGTGTTTAGAGGAGGTTGTCTCTGAACCTGATTTTCGTAACTTTGTCCTCCTTGGTAATTATTGTGTGGTCTTGGTTGAAAGTTGTTACCTTGGGCACGCAGCTGATTTGCGTATGTAGGATTAGTTGCCCCATTAGGCTTCGAATACTGGAAACCTGGATGGTTTCTATTTGGTTGATACCCTTGACCACCTGAATTGTAGTTACCTCGGTTGGAAACAAACATAATGAATTCGGGATTACTTTGACAATGCTCCCAAATATGATCTTGAACACCGCAATTCGAACACACATATATCTCTTTAGTAACACTAACTTCTGCTCTTTTACCTGAAAAACCTTCTTTAACGGCTAAAGTGAGTTGCTTCAGTTGTTGTTCTAATGTAAACTTCAACTTATTCTCTAATGAAGAGAACTTTTCTTCAATACCAACGCTAGAAACTCCACCTCGAGTAGGTGTTCTCACAGTGTTCCAACCCATTTCATTTTTTACTGCTCTATCCAAAATAACTTTAGCATGAACCGGTTGTACTTGTAAAAATCCACCATCACAAAGTAAGTCTAAATCCTTCCTTGATTTCCCATCAAGGCATTTATAGAATATCTTCATCTGTTGTGGTTCTGTAAGTTACGATTCCTAAGCTTCGTTTATGGAAATTTGCCCTCGTCAGTGATTATTTTATAAATAATTTCATTAAAAAAATATTTTTTTGTTAAAAAAAGTCATAAAACCATAGAATAAACTTTCAAAATAACTCTAATTTTTTTTCTAAAAGCTTCTTATGAACCACTTTTCGTGTTATCCAGACACATGTATCATGTGTCAATAATTGCTTCATCTGTCGAGTGGTTCGTCATATGTCATCATTCATGAGATTTGATAGGCTCCAAAACGAGTATGTAAATCCGCACAAGTATTTTCCTCTCTAAAATTGGTTCCTATCCAACACGTTTCTGATAGCGTCGATCCATTTTGACCTTGGTTCCCTGCAATGCCTAATAGTGATATGACGTCCCTAGAATCCCCTTCCACACACAAATCAGCGACTCACATACCTTTTAATTTCTAGACCTCTAGCGGTTTGCGCCACCCCACTATCTATATCTTATCTCGACGAAGTAGGGTTCCTTCTTGTGTGTTCCCCAAGCAAAGTCATATTCATTCTCCAAGTGTTTATCATTTCTGATAAACGCCAAAGTACTTGGGAATAAAAATTGCTTTGAAATAAAATCGTTGTGAGCATTCGACACTACCCAAATGACGGAAATAAAGATGTTCCATGGAATTCCTGCATATAACCTCTTATTTTTTCAGGTTACTATTCAACTACTCATTCTCGCCACCTTCTCATTGATCAGCGTGTACTAACCTTGTTCCACTAAATTCTCAGCTCTTGTGTTCAACCGCTTAAGTCCTTGTTGCAAGACAAGTTTCTCGTCCGCATTCCTCTCCTACGTAGCTTCCCCTACATGTCGTACATGTACTCTTTGCTGGACATTCCAACTTCTATCTTGATGCAGATCAGACCTGAACTTTATTGCATCCCTTCTCTCGCGCTCTTGTACAGTCCCCGAGTTGATAACACACGTATGTTGTTCAAGCTACACCTATTTTTTGACCCCTTGTCCCCCTCGACCTTTAACACCATTATTCATTTCCATTTCCAGCGTATCCCAAACACCTTTTCCCTTGTTTCAAAACTTAAAGAGGTATCACACGTCCTCAGAGTATGTTTTCACCAAGGAAAAAAATCATCAATGTCGATGTCTTTTTGTACTAATTTAAAAATCATTATAAATTTGTCATTGGTGGTCTTCCAAATAAGGACCCTGCTATTCTAGGGATACTTCAATTTCCATATCCTTTCCAAAACATTGTCCTTATCCACCTCCGGGTCTCTTCCACTTATAATTTCCAACTTAACCGAGAAAATCATGTGTGGACATATGTATAGCGACAACTTTTCTACTTGCATGATATAAATTGGCATCACACTTCACACTGCTTGGGTGAGTGTGATTTTCCCGGCAAGCGAGAGTGTTTCCCCTTTCTGTCCCGCAAGTTTGTATCACAATTTTTTGACTATTTCCCCTTAGAAACCTCGTGTATGCCTCCCTGATAGAATGGAGACTCCTTATGTATATTCCCAACAATTCCCTTTGCCCAAATCCACCACGGCTTGTGATTTCCTCCACTAATGCTTCATCGACCTTCTTCGTGAAATATATTAGGGACTCAACGTTCTTGATCACCTAATTTAATTTCTTGAGGTAACCCTCTCAGGTTTCTTGCAAGATATCAATATGATGATTAGATGCCTTAGAGAAAGAATTATATTATCAACGAATAATACATAAGAGATACGAACTCCTTGCAAGATAGACGAAGTGGTTGCCACGTTCCGCTTTCGACTAAATGTTGAAAAAGAACCAATAGGCTCTTCATACAAATCACCAATACATATGGTGGGAGAGTGACAATATATTCCCCTTTCAATGTGTGTTTTAATATATATTTATTATGCTAATTTTTGCTAATTACATGATTATATCTATCGCTATATGCAACATATATCTTATCACTAGTTGACTCTACCTTAGCATGACTTATCTTATTAGATATGCATTTACATGAGTTGACCACTCCCCTGGGCATGAATTGTTATATATATATATATATATATATATATATATATATATATATATATATATATATATATATATATATATATATATATATATATATATATATATATTGCTTTTGCATAAATGATCAACTATAAATTTTTTTATATACATTTCTTGATCATTTCATATGTTAAAAGTCATAACATATATATATCACTTGCTCAATTGTGTATTCATTCATCTTGAATATATGAAAATTATCAATGCAATATTTTGTTATATGTTGATTATGTATACAATTGTAAGTTTTGTGTCTATATGTTACTATATTTAGAACACATAACATGATCCTATGAGTTAGGCAAAAGCATGAATGCTCAAACTACTCTAATACATTACTTGTCATATTTAAGCACAAATACGAGTTGAATGCTTCTTAAGATATAAATTTCTATGCAAAATGTTTTGGAAATTGTGCTTAACAATAAAATATCTTATATACCGATTTACGTCAGAAACACAAGCATCCTAAGTATCATTCTTTATACTCGTAGATTAAAGTAGAATCTTTGTTAGAGATATCGGCACGACCGGAATATATTTTCAACAAAAATTTTTATATCGTATAATAGTTCTTTTCTTGAATTTCCGTGTTAGTTTCATGTTTTCAATTTCTTGTAATAGTGTAGTGTTACTTTTAATTAAAAATTATTTACGTTTGGTTTTTGGAAATCCATTTCTTACGTTCTAAAATCAGTGATTTTCTTTTTTCCTAACATATTGTTTACGGAAGATAATGAACCTAGGATTCAGTATCCGATTGCGGAACAAATAGTTTATAATAATAATAAACGTTGTGAGAAGTAAATTTGGATGAGACAATATAGCTCTGGCCAACAGCATTTTAAACTTTATTCCACCTCCGGGATTCGAACCCTGTACCTCTTAGTTGAGAGACAAGGGCCCTGGCCAGTTGAGCTAACCCAACTGGTTAACTACCTTTATTATTACAATATAAACACACTTGATAATAGAGTAAACAACATCCAAATGCTTAAACATTTGATAGCAATTGCAAAGAAAACAAGGCAATGTAACCTGAATTCAAACTCAATGGTTAAACAACCAGTTCCACAATTTTATATAGTAGCAAGCACGCACTTTAATAGGTTGCTCAAATTACACGTAAAAATTGCCAATTTCTTGAAAATCATTAAGTTGAAAATGCTTACACCCGTGTAATGTACCCAAGTCACTAAAAACTACCAAAACCTTTTCAAGGATGTTATAAAAACAACAAACTTAATTTACATGAATGAGGAAATATACAACAAACAAAGAGATTATAATTACAATTTTGCTGCAAAGATTTACAGAGATTATAAATCAAGCAGACTATATTGCAGAGGAAAAGTGTAGATAAATTAGTTGAACTTGTATTAACACACCGATAACTATAGTGATCAATAATCGGCGAAGAGAAATCTCTCGTAAACTGTTCCTCTTAGTGTCTTGCTTATAATATCCCAGTTCTTGATGTGATCTGATAATGATCCTCTGTGTATCTTTACTTGCTGACTCGTTAATACCATCTCTGGTAAACCCAAAAAGTGCTGAACATCTCTCAGTTTCTGCACATAAGTTTGAACATAAATCAACCATTATTAAGTATCGACTTTATGTGAAATATATGCCCTTACTGTTCGATTTTTTACAAGATCTTCGTAGTACAAAACTATATGGCGGGTCCTACCAAAGTAGTCAAGTGCCTTCACTGCAGTTTCTTCCATTTTCTTTAACTCCATTGTCAACGATGTTGAATTGATTATCGGTTTATATCTTGAAAGAGTATTAGCCTGAAATAACAGAGATGAGAAACCTGGTAATAACAGAGAGACCAGAGAGATGAGAGAGAAACAAACCTCTTCTGAGGAATGTACGTGAGATTTGTGGGTCCCGTTCAAAACTTTAGCATATCGATCGTATGAATTCGCAAGTAAGGAAACCATTCTTCGAAGAAGGTTTCTTCGGAACAGAAATATAACAGAAACACCTTCGTTTATAAAGTATTCAGTAATTTCTTTGTAATGCTCCATCAACCCTTGATTAAGCATCCACTTGAATCCAATTGCAGCTGAGCACTCATTCTTCGAAGCACTCGTATAAAAGTCCAGATTATAGACTCTATTTAAAGTCATCATAATTGAAGATATATTTTCCCTTCTTTGTTTCACAAAAAATATTTCACCATTCGAACTCACATTCATATGACTATTCAATAATGTCTCAAACCATCCACTACCAGATCGTTGCATCGACACAATCACAAAGAATCGTACAGGATTACACGCACATTCAGCCCTGCCACAATAGGTAAATAAATCCTACCGTAATTAAATATATTAGAGACTCAATGATTTAAAATATACCGGGTAAAAGTTTTGGGATTTGGGTAATGTAAATATGGAATTTGGGATTGATCCTCATGACAGGGCCTTTCAATAACTTCAATATCAATTTGTTCATTATTGGTGCTACTCTTCGTTTGCTTTAGGCTAACTGCACATATATAAAAGCTGCAAACAATTGCAAACACTAACACTACTATTCTGGACAGTGCCAAAGACTTCTTTGATGGTTTATTAACCATTGATTCCTGTAATTAAAATAAAACCAAAATGTAAGAAATGCAAATCATAAAAAATAAAAAAAGACTAACTCAAGACAGAAAGATACAATACTATGTTTGCAGACATATTTCTTCAAATTCAATCAGATTGATAAAAGGGAATTATGGTAAAGCTTATTAAAGGTGAAGGACAGATATACAATGTAAACTCAAGTACCTTTTTTGAGTGTTAACTTTATTTCCCATATGTAACTTTAGTATAATTCATTTAGTTTCCTTTTCCATTTTCATTGTAGAATATATGGTTTGCATAATTTACAATTGTTCGCAAACTTGTAACATTGATTTAAGATTTTGCATTGTACTAGTACATTTACAATAAAGTAATGATTAGTAATGAAGATTTCCAACGAAAAAAAAGATTAGACCTTTTTATCTCTCATTTAATTGGACCAATTATATAATTTCTCTCTCCGGATATATAATATTTTGTCTATTGGTCTCAACTCTCACGGGATGATAAAAAGATATGTAATTTGGGAAGATTCAGCATTAGTTTTTACTTCTTTTTTGGTTCTAAAGCATTAGTTTTTACAATAATGAAGAAAAAATGCTTGAAAAACATAAAATAATTGAGTCGCACATGTAAATAAACTAGATAAATATATAATCATGAGCACCTCCGATTGTACCATGAATCCAGCCTCTACAAACAATCCAAATCTAATTACAATACGTACAAGTATAAAGCAAAAGATATTCAAAAATTAAAAAAGAAAAATGACCTTGGTGAAGATACAGATTTTTTCTGCCATTGTAGTTGGTTCGGCTCCACTGTAATTAGCTCAGCCCACTGCCCCTTGGCCTCGTATTCCTCTCAGAAAGTGGAACTATGCCCCTTCAAATACAATACATATTATAGATACATATCCTCGAACACACAATGGGTATTGTTGAATCCGCAGATCAATTCTTTTTCGTGAACCAGAAATGAAATTAATGGTTAACGAACTGGGTGGCTGCCTCTTTCTTTTATAAGCTTGGTTTCTGCTTTCATGGGGTTTGGTCCTTTTCACTTCATATTCTTATATAACTCATATGCTTGCAACTAGTAAGAATACTAAAGATCTGAGTAAAATATATTTACTTTTGTACTTTGGGGGATTTGGTGAGGTGTACAATTACATGCATATATGACGTGTCTTGTCTTGTCTAAATGCCGTAATCTAGTTAAACTAAAATCTTGTTTATTCAACAAATTGTCTTGTTTTTCCTTTTTTAGGTTTCTTTTTGTTTTTTTTCATTGTTCATTTGTTATTTAGTCACTTGTTAATACAGACAAGAGAAATTGTTTTGTTTTTCCTTTTTAGGTTTCTTTTTGTTTTTTTTCATTGTTCACTTGTTATTTAGTCACTTGTTAATACAGACAAGAGAATTAATAAAAACGGACTATACCTCTCGACTGGAAAAGAAAAAAAAAAGCTGTACCCACGCTGGATTTCAGGCGTGCAGAATAAATCCTGCCGCACTTGATGTCTTTATTTGACTATTGTTTTTTCCCCGCGGAAGGGTAGTAGTAGTATATTTTACTTTGCAATAGAGAGTTTAAAATGTTTTAAAAAATAATGCACGGTATAAAAGGTCTTACACGTATGTTCGAAAGCTAAAGGGCAAGATAGCAACAATAAAATAATACAATTATATTATAGAGTTTTTAGTCAATTAAGTCCACCAACCCAACTATCCACCCCTAACAGGTCCAACTCATCATTTTTACCCATCCAGGTCCAGCTGATATTATTCTACCCTTGATTCTCGCATGTAACCAACTCCATATTATTAGCTAATTGATTTAAATCCCTTAAATATTGTTTTTTATTACGGGAAACTCAATTAATGATTTAACAAATCTATTCTCATACACAAACCACGACCACCACCAAACTCCATTCACGCCGACCACCACCAAACTCCATTCACGCCGCCCCTCTTGATCCAAACTCCGACCATCAGCAACTGCCGAGAAGATACACAGCGACAACAACAAGCAGCACCCAACCTCCCGTTCTCCTCCATCGAAGCCGACCCACGCACCATCATTCTTCCTTCAACACCGACCACCACCAAACTCCATTCACGCCGCCCCTCTTGATCCAAACTCCGACCATCAGCGCCTGACATCCGACCCACCGTAACCCATTAGTTTTAAAATGCAACCCATCAATATCATACACATAACCCACTACCAATAGACGACAACACTAAAGGCTAACCCACCGAACTCAACATTCACACCATCAATATTACAAAGCATTACCCATCATCTTCATTCCCACCTTCATAGTCTGCACCAGTTTTTGCTAACCCAACGACTTCAAAATTCACACCATCGATATTACAAAGCATTACCCATCGAGTTTAGTGGACAACCCACCATCGTCCAATTGAACAAAAGTTTCAAGTTTTTCATCAGTTGCTGCATTTGAATTTTATTAGTTACTGATTGTAATTTTTCTGGGTTATTGATTTGATTGATTGCATGATTTTAGCGATTTTTGTTTGTTTTAATTTCTTTGTTTTAATTTTTAACTGATTGCATGATTTTAGTGTTTTAGTTTTGGTAACAAATCTCCAACTAATGGGTAACTAGGGGCAAGTCTGTCATTTGCGGTGGGCTGGACCTGATAGGCAATCACTGATTACTTGTGACTCTATAAGGAAATCACCCTATATTATATGATAGCTTTTCATTATCATACAAAAGGAAATGATAAAAAAATTAAAAAAATAAGTGTATCACTTAACCTCCTTGACAAGGCCGGTCCTGACAATTTAAGAGCCCAAAGCAAACTTTAAATACTAGGCTCCTAAAAAATCTAATTAGACTAAAACTGAACCTTTTTAAATAAAAAGAAATTATACTATATATGCAAAAACAAATAGAGACCCTAAAAGTGATAAGAATTGGGAAGGCCTAAAGCGATGGCCTCCTCTCAGGACCGACCCTGCTCCTTGATCACCTCTCATAACAAGGTGATTCTTTGTCTTCAATATGCAATACGCGGTGGTCCAAAAGTTATCCTCCATGCCTTTCTTCTTTAATTTTCTTGAATGTTCAACTTCTTAAGTCACTTCAAAACGCTCAAGAGAGTATTCATTTATTTGACAATACCAAACCATATTTTTATCTCCTCCCAAATGTCTCTAGCATTAGCACAATCAAAATAAAGATGCTTATTTGACTTAAAGTTTTTACCACATAAAGTACAAAATCCAACTCTGATGTCTCCTCATTTGTGATAATAAAATATACTTCTGAGACGTCATTTTAGGCTTATTTATTAGTTTATAGGTTAATTTTAGCTTAGTTTAGTGCACTTTCCTATTTTGAGTCTTGATTTAGTAACATAATATTTTTAGAGCATATTGGGTTTAATTGTTTATTTAGTGTGAAGCTTTAAAGATAATTATAGAGATTAATTAGAGTCCAAGTCAAAGACAACAACTTATGGAAAGAGATTTACATGGAAATTGGAGATAAAGGTAACAAAGGCTAAAAACATGGAAAAGGAAAAGCTGCCTAATCTGAATTTCTGCAGCACACGCCTAAAGAAGTGGAAATTACTCCTACAAGGAAGCCGATTTTGGAAGATTCATTTCAAAGGGATAGAGATAATTCTGTTACGAATCTTTTGGTATCTTATGGAGCTCAAACCGACCAGTAACGAAGAAGATATGCTCAAAACGGTCCAGCAGTGTTTATCTTTATTTCCTTACGAATTTGAGTTGGGCTAGGAGTCCATTACTTAACTTATCTCTAAAGAAACGAATTAGGTCAACCTATACACTATAAATACAACCTCTTAACACTCTTAAGTCATCCTTGGTGAAACCTTAAACCAAGAGGAAGCTTACAACACAAGAGAGAAGTTTGGAAGGAGCTGTTCATCATTATGTCTTCTTCTACCTTTAGATTTGTAATTTTCTTTCTTTTCTTTTATGAACTAAATTTCTTTAGCTTGAGTTTTAGCATTAATGTATGAACCCTAGTTTTGAGTTGACATCTATCTAATTTGGGAATTCAATGTTTTAAATAGAATTATAGTTTTTATTCTCTGTTTATGTGTTTGGATTTATATTCTGTGTTCTTGTGGACGGCCGCCATATAGAATTACCATCTAGTAATTAGGTCACCATTGACAACGGTGTTTGATTGCATGTTTAGCACATAACGTCTAGTATTAGGTCTGATCTGACAACCCAACCTAGCTAGATAATCACTATGGTTTAGTTCTTGTGAATATTTACCAATTACAGGAAAAGTTTGCTTAGGAAGCCTTATTGACACAGGTAAATCATATTTGAAACTACCGATAGCGAATTGGGACCGATTAGGGAAATACTACATAATTCACCCTTACATGTTTAGAACGGCAAAACTAGTGGGGATTACATGCTAATAACTCGAGCTATATTCTCATATCACTTCTCTTTCATATTTATTTTCTGTCTTTTAATTCTTAGTTCAAATTAGTTAATTATTTTCTCAAATCCATCTTTATTTTTCTTTACTTTTATTTGCGTTTAGTTGTTCTAGCTTTAATATTTTGCACTTGGTATTTGCATAAGATTCCTCTAACCTTCGTAGTCTCTGCGGAACGAATCTAAATTTATTTAACTAAAACTTGCATACGATCTGTATACTTGCAGAACCGTGTAGTTTAGGGTGTATTTTGCACGTTAATTAAATCCTATTTTATCACACCCTAGGCCCCACCAAACTCCAAATAGGTCATGTGATCTTTTGTTTTAAATCTCTCCCTTAATGTCATACAAACAACAATGACATGTTTAGGAGTGACATAAGAATCTCATATAGCATTTGCCCAAAATCTTACAAAAAATCGTCGGCGGAACAAGTCATAAGGTTTCTTATATAAAGAATAAAAATTTGCACTAGATACCTCATGAAGAATGGGATGATCATTAGCCAAGGAGAACCACCAAGCCAAAATACACTCTCTACCATCAACACCAATAGGCCCTCGTATCACATCCTTAAGTTCAAAAACATTCTTCAATAGGGGAGAATCCACCTTTCTTGGATTCCACTGTCAAAAGCTTATATTTTGAAAATAATCCCGACAAATCCATTTGATCCAAAGGGAGTCCTTCTTAGCAACAATATTCTAAAACATCTTCATTAATAATGCTTTGTTCTAAGCACCAACTCTTTTAACCCGAAGATCACCCTTCTCTTTAAAAACACAAATCTTACCCCATTCAACTTGCGCTGGCTTATTATCCCAATAAAATTCTGGCTAATGATATTAACAAGCTGATGCCTCCCGTTTTGTAATAGAAAAATCCCTTAATGAGACATCAGTTTAGGCAAATTGGACTTAGTTACTAGATTTATCATCGTATTTTTCTATAATGCACTTTCATCATTTTTTTTGTTCTAAACACTTTCATCATTCATTTTGGAATTATTTGTACCTTTAGAGTTTTTGTGCGTTAATTTGTTTGTTTAGTGCGAATTTCTTAGGTATATGGATACTAGAAGGCACCAAGATGAAGAGAAATGAAGATTCAAGTCCAGGAACTAGGAAAAGCATTGAAAAGCGAAAGAAATCATTTTGGTAAAGGTGGAGGAGTTTCAGAAAGAGTTAAGTTGGCACTTGTTTCCATTTTTTAGGCAATTGATTAGGATTCAGATATAATGGTTCAAATGAAAAGTATGGGCCTTGAAATCAGTGAAAATTGAGAAGTAGAATCAGTGGATTTGAACTTAGGATGCAAAAGTTTTGTCTGATTCACTGAAGTGGTGCAGTGTAGATCCGAATTAATTAAAACAAATTTGGGCCCTTTTAATCACTTTCTTAAGCCTATATGGGCCAAGTCCATTTTATACCTCTATATAAGGCTTATTTGACCTCATTAATCAGTACACTTCATAATATAGCATATTTTATGAGAGGGAAAAATCTACAACGCTTGGAAGCAAGGGGCAGAAGCCAGAGAAGAAGGACAACACCATTCTTCCTCAACTAAAGCTCAGATCATTCCACCTTATAGCGTAATTTTAGTTTATTTTCTATTTTAGGAATTATGATTTCATTAAATTGTATTATTTTTATTCCTTTAATTATGAGCTAAACACTTTAAGCTTGAGAATTGCATTAAGGGATGAACCCTAGTTTTTCATCTACGTCTTTTAATTTTGGGATTGTGTTCAATTTAATTCAAAATCGACTTCCCTTGTATTGACTATATTCTCATGCTTGTTTACTATTCTAAGTCTGGCTAATTAGTGATAGTTTTTGGTATCTCAGGCTATTCGTCGTGAGATGATCATCTAAAAGGGGGGTTTGAGTACATAAGTAGAATATAGACGTGCGATGCGCGTTATTTAACCTGGCGGGTGGTACATATTTCTCAGAACATGGAGTCTAAATTAAACCCATGTTTGAATTGAAATTGAGATACTGATGCAAGTTCTTCCCTTCTGAATCAGATAGATTTATATGCGAAAGAGTTTGACAATAAGTTCTTTCAAAGTGGACTATTCGTCCCTCGGTTAGAGGTGTTCCAGAAATGTCTGCGATTGAGTAAATAGCTCTACAACCGTATAGATCAGATCGACTTGGATAATAGAAAGATTTGTACAAGTTATTCGTTTCGTCACCACTTTGTGAAAAATCGTTAGGTATGAATATGTTAGATACATGTGACTCGATTGGTAAAAAAGTATCTTTCCCCCAAAAAGCATGTTCTTCTTTATCGACGCACAAAGAAAATATTTTGTCGCGAATGAACAAGATATTGAGGAATTGTCCATACGTAAAATCATAATTATTGATAAGGGCATTTTCCACAGAAAAGGGGAACCTTGTGTTACAATAGAAGCAGAAGCTAGAGAAGAAGGCCAACATCATTCTTCCTCAACTAAAGCTCAGATTATTCCACCCTATAGAGTAATTTTAGTTTACTTTTTGTTTTAGGAATTATGATTTCATTTAATTGTATTAGTTTTATTCCTTTAATTATGAGCTAAACACTTTAAACTTGAGAATTGCATCAAGGGATGAAACCTAGTTTTTAATCTACGTCTTTTAATATTGGGATAGTGTTCAAATTAATTTAAAATCAACTTCCCTTGTATTGACTATATTCTCATGCTTGTTTACTATTATTAGTCTAGCTAATTAGTGATAGTCTTTAGTATCTCATGCTATTTGTCGAGAGATGATCATCCGAAAAGGGGGTTTGAGTATTTAACTAGGATATAGACGTGTGGTGTGTGTTATATAACCCGACAGTCTCAACTAACCACATAGTCATTTGGGTTTTATGCAATAAACATTTGAAAGTATCTTTCTTGATCACTCTGACGAGGTCATTGTACTAGTACATTTACAATAAGTAATGATTAGTAATGAAGATTTTGAAAAAAAAGATTAGTAATGATTGACATCATCACAAATCACAACACCTTTTTATCTCTCATTTAATTAGACCAATTATATAATTTCTCTCTCCGGATATATAATATTTTGTCTATTGGTCTCAACTCTCACGGGATGATAGAAAGATATGTAATTTGGGAAGATTCAGCATTAGTTTTTACTTCTTTTTGGTTCTAAAGCATTAGTTTTTACAATAATGAAGAAAAAATGCTTGAAAAACATAAAAATAATAAAAACGCACATGTAAATAAATTAGATAAATCTATAAACATGAGCACTTTCGATTGTAAGAGAAAAACCATGAATTCAGCCTCTACAAACTACCCACATCTAATTACAATACTTACAAGTATAAAGCAAAGCAAAAAGGTATTGAAAATTAAAAAAGAAAAATGACCTTGGTGAAGATACAGATTTTTTCTGCCATTGTAGTTGGCTCGGCTCCACTGTAATTAGCTCAGCCCACTGCCCCTTGGCCTCGTATTCCTCTCAGAAAGTTGAACTATGCCTCTTCAAATACAATACTTATTATAGATACATATCCTCGAACACACAATGGGGATTGTTGAGTCCGCAGATCAATTCTTTCTCGTGAACCAGAAATGTAATTAAATGTTAACGAACTGGGTGGCTGTCTCTTTCTTTCTATAAGCTTTCTTTCTGCTTTCATGGGGTTTGGTCCTTTTCACTTCATATTCTTATATAACTCATATGCTTGCAACTAGTAAGAATACTAAAAATCTAACCAGTTGAGTCAACTGGCCAGGCTTTTGTCTCTCAACTAAGAGGTACAGGGTTCGAATCCCGGAGGTGGAAAAAGTTTAAAAAATTATGTTGGCCAGAGCTATATTGTTTCATCCATGAGGTCCAAGGTTCGAATCCCGGAGGTGGAAGAAAGTTTAAAAAATTATGTTGGCCAGAGCTATATTGTTTCATCCATGAGGTCCAAGGTTCGAATCCCGAAGGTGGAAGAAAGTTAAGAAGGTTATTGGACAGTGCTCTATTGTATTATCCATGAGGTCCAAGGCTCGAAAAACCCTCCCAGAACATGGGTAACGGGTAACCTAGTTCTGACTTGCCTGGGGATATGGTTGGGGAGGCGGTCATATTTCCCCGTGGGATTAGTCGGGTGAAAGCTCGGAACCCACGGTATCAAAAAAAAAAAAAAAAAAAAAGAATACTAAAGATCTGAGTAAAATATATTTACTTTTGTACCCAAGATATCAATATTCTACCTCCTAATAAGATTTACAACACTTCACCTCTTAGGGGTAGAACCAAAACCCCCCGTGTTCCATGTTGTAATAATCATTAAAGGGTTTAGCGGGTTCCCCATATTTGCGCTCCTTAAATTTGCACCTTTATCTCTCCAATACACCCTCTTAAGTCGGGTATATTTCTGGTTAGCGAGGATAAGTTTCCTCTTGTATGCCTCGCGTTTTTTTTCCACCTCACCTTCTACCCCATAATCAATAATACACTTAGAGACCGTACAGAGAAGCAAGTTGACCGTATGTATTTTATATTTTGTTTTATTTCTTCTAGTATGAACTAATTTTCCCAAAGCATAGGTTCTGCATATGTAAAATCTTTAAATTCTATTTCTTAATTCTATGTTATTTGTATAAGTGACAATTAATTGATTGAGATTCTTATGTACATATTTGTGTTATGTGCTTTGAATTAATGTTTGTAGTCCTTACTAGTGCACGAATATAGTGTAACCCTATTAGTAGTTGGATTGTCGCCCTGACGGGGGATTCAATTGTTGACAACACCACATAATCGTCTAGTGTGCGGTAGTGATCCTGATAGGCTTGCCTAACTAGATAGTCGCTAAGGTTTGATTTCACCACCGATCATGGCGCAAGTTCCCCTTAACCAAGTCCCCTAGTAATTGTTAAGCTGCATCATATGTCCCTCCTAATGGGGGTTAGAAGGAATATAGAATCATGTCTATTTATACTTCCATAGAGCTTAAATCACCCTTATATTAGAATATTGATTTAGAAGGATAAGTGCATACTATAATACCCAAGTTATATTCTCATCTCCATTCTTTTAGTTTATTTATTTTCATTAGTTTATGTTATTTATATTCTTATTCAGAGAACCCAATAAATATTTTATCTCTCTTATTTGTCTTTTAGTTTTTAAAAATTTATCTCTTCTACGCTTTTATCTTAAATAAAATTAGATCTAACAGACTAAATCCATGCGAATGAACTTTACTTATTAACTATAACTTGAAACGATCTGTGCACTTGCAGTAAGTTTCTCGTGGTAGTATAGGGTGTGTGTCCTTTATTATTATCTTATTTATATATTTATTTTATCACACCTTTTCCACCAACACACACACACGCACACACACACACACACACACACACACACACATATATATATATATATATATATATATATATATATATATATATATATATATATCAGTATTCGACATTAGAAACAAGTTCTTGCCTTTATTTAATCAGCCATTCATCAAAGAGAGTGCAAGTCGACTAGAGGAGGAAGATAACAAAAGCTAGTGTATCACAACTACACTTCTCCATCCTTCCACCGCTAACATTAGGGTAAATTGTATTAGGTTACTAGCTTAATTATGTTTCTAATCTCTTTACTTTTCAGTTTTGTTTCTGTAATTATGAACTAATTTTCCCATATCTTTGTTTTGCAATATGTATAAACCTTGAATTCTATTTTGCTATCTTTTATTATTCGGGATTAAATTTAATTAAGTTGAGCAATTTATCTCATAATTGTATTATACGTTTGTTGTTTATTCCAACCCTAGCTCTGGCCATGTTTAGGACTGCCCTTAGTACTTAGGACGATCACCCTGACGGGGTGATTAAATTACTTAAAATGATACATAATCATCTAGTGTGCGGTAGTGATCCTAAGGGGCTTGGCTAACTAGATAGTCATTAGGGTTAGAAATTATTCACCAAACATTAAGTAGGGTGCCCTTACCCAAGTCCCCTAGTAGTGTTGAGGTTGCCTTCTAAGCTACGTCAACAGGAGTTAGGAGGATTATAGAATCCCGACTACTTATATATGCTCAATTCACCCTTATAATTAGAATATCAACTTAGTAAGATAGGTGTATTCTAGTAGATCTAAGCTATATCTCATCTCCATTTTTAATCATCTTTATTTGCATTAATTAGTTTAATATTATTTCCTACTTTTAGTTATTAATTATGAAAACCAAATAAATATCTTATTGTGTTTCTGCTTTAGTTTTAACGGTAATCTCACCTACGCTTATATCTAAACACGAGTTTGAGCTAACCGAACAAATCCTTGTGAACAAACTGTTTCTATATGTATTACTTGTGAACGATTCAAGAACTTGTAGAGAGTTTATCTTGGATATCTCCTAGGTGTGTGCTTTTATTATCTTTATATTATCACACCCTGGGCCCCACCATACCCCTTAGGCCTACGCACTATACCCGACAATCCTCCTTAGGGATTGAGTCGAGATTTAACAAGGGTGACCCCTTTTCCTTATGCACTAGACTCGACACCCCGTCTTAGGGATTGAATCGAGGTTTTGTTTAGGTGACCCTTGGACCTATGAACTGGACTAAAAAATCCTTCTTAGGAGTAGAGTTGAGTTTTAAACAAGGTTACCCATTAAGCCTATGCACTAGACTCAACAATACGTCATAGGGATTGAGTCGAGGTTTAACTAGGGTGACCCCTATGGCCTACACACAGGACTTGACACCCTATCTTTTGGGATTGAATTGAGGTTTACATAGGGTCACCCCTTAGTCTATGAAATGGACTTGACAACTCATCTTAGGTATTGAACGAGGTTTAACCAGGGTGACCCTTAGTCGTACGCACTAGACTTGACAATCCATCTTAGGATTGAGTCAAGGTTTTATCAAGGTGTACTAGACTCAATAACCTGGCTTGGAGGTTAAATTGAGGTTTTACCATTGTGTCCCCTAAGACCTATTCCCTGGACTCAATTCTGGAAGGAAGGGAAAATCGATGTTTAACCAGGGCAACCACTTAAGTTGCTTTCCTCGACTCGACTCCCTACATCGAGATTTTTGTGGTGACCCTTGAGGCCTAGCCTGTTGGGCTTGATACCCTATCTTAGGGGTAAAATCAAGTCTTTACCGAGAAGATATATGGTGTCGCCTAGGGTGTGATAAAAATAAGATCAATTTAAGTATGGAAAACTATGCACTCTCACCCTAGACAGGCACAGTACTGCAAGTATTACAGGACGTATGCAAGTTTTAATGATAAGTAGAGTTCGTTCTCAGGGACTTAAGTGTGTTAATCGCGTAGGAACAAATAACGAGTAAAAGTAAATAACTAGAAGACAGTAAATAAATATTTGGTTTTTCGAATTTATGAATTAAAACTAAATTAAAACTATGAAAATAAAGACAATAAAGTAAAAGATTAAGAATATGAGATGAGAAGTATAGCTTAGGTTTTGCTAGTATGCACTAATCCTTCTAATTCTATCTATAGATCTAGTTCATAAGGGAGAATATTAGCTCTTGGTAATACTTAGTCAGGATTCTAAATTCCACTACCTTAGACCTTGAGAGCGACTAAGGGGGCTACGTCACAACCAAGAAGTGATTTAAAATAGGGTTATCAAACGCTACTAAGGCCCTAAGCAAATACTGCAAGTCTTGGTGATACTGTGGTTAAAACAAACCTTAATGACTATCTAGTTAGAAGTATGTTTTGTCAGAACTGCTATCGACACTAGACATTATGTGGTGGTTCAATAGTTAAACACCCTTACAAGGAGACCATCTAACTACTCTTAAAACAATCCTAAAGTGATCAGTTCTAGGAAAGACATTAAATCAAAACACATAAGCAAATATAAAGTAAGAAGCTAATATCAAATTAAAACATATAATTCCCAAAGAAACTTAGATAGAAGAATTAGAATTCATAGATTATACATATGCAAAACCCAAGCTATGGGAAGTTTAGTTCATACCTGAAGGAAATAAACTAAAAGAAATAATAAAAGACATCATCTTGCTCTCTACAATAAACTGGAAGAATAAAACCTTAAGAACTAATTACTATGAGGCAAGGATGATTTACAAGTGATATAAGGGTGTATTTATAGGTGTTTAGAAGACCTAATTCGTTTTCTTGAGGAAGAGTTAAGGTAATGGACTTCTAGCCCAACTCAAATTCGTATGGAAATAAAGATAAACACTGCTGCGTTGTTTTGGTCATAACTTCTTTATTATTGGTCCGTTTTTGCTCCACAAGATACCAAAAGAATCGCAACAGAATTTCCTACGCCCTTTAGGAGTAATCTACCAAATTTGGCCTCTTTATTAGGTAAAAACGCCTATCTTTGCAGAATCCCAGATTTAGGCAGCTTTTCCTTTTCCATCTTTTTAGCAATTCTTTCCTTATCTCCAATTACCATGCATATCTCCTTCCATAAGTTGTTGTCTTTGACTTGGACTCTAATTAAACTCCATAATTATCTTTAAAGCTACACACTAAATAAACAATTAAACCCAATATGCTCTAAAAACAATAATTCTACAAATCAAGACACAAAATAGGAAAGTGCACCAAAATTTAAGAAAATCGACATTATTGACTTCTAAAACACTAAAAATGATGTCTCATCTTAACATAAATCTATCACAAATGAGGAGACATCAAGACCCCCAACTCAAAGTTGTATCGTCCCGATACAATAAAAGATAAAAACATAGGGAAGTCTAGAAATACACACTTATAAAATTCTCAACACAAGGGAAAAGCATAGCAGAATATATAGAATAAACTTAAAGCACATAACTCAGACAATTTCATGTAATAATATTCATAAACTACATACCTGTATACTTCTTATATCCACAGTCAACACGGCTTGAATTCAAGATCTGATTAGTTTCGCAATGTAAGAAGGATTGGGACTTTACTCAGTTCCCCTTGAGAGCTATAGATTGTTCATCAAACCTTACTAGTATCCAAGAGTCCACTTAACTAATCTCTAATGGCTCAATCACTTCTCAATTACATAACAAAGAATCACAAGGTCTTTAAGGTTGTAATGTAGGCTTAGGGACGGTATGATAGTATATTTGGATAATTTGGAGTGAGCTTTTGGCTCTCTCCTCACTAGCCATCAACTAATTGCCCTAGAGCTTGAGTTACTCTCATAAACGTTTCTCACTCAACCCAATGAATTCCTTGATGCACAATTTAGCATCCTAATAACCCAATTAAAGCTTAAGATGTTCACATAAAAATCCACTTTGCCGGTCCGAATATATATTTTCTTTTCTTTTCAATTCAATTCTCTTTTCTATAGCTATGATTCTCTTTTAATGTTGAGATATCACGCTAATTTTCTCATATATATATTTTTTCTTTTAATGCCCTTGTTGGCAAAATTAGCTCGAAGCTTCTTTTTCATTCACTATTACCCCGGCAAAGGGTTACAATACAATGCTGTGAAACATCATTAATATAAAGCACAAAGCACAATTTATAAGCTCAAAAATCCCGACATAATAACTCCCATAATGGTGGACCCACCACCCCAAACTCAAGCTCTAAAACAACTGTCTAAGCATCGCGATTCGAGTGCGGGTCATATGGAAAAGTCCTAAAATCTAAAGGATATGGCTTATAATGTGTTTCAATAAAAAGGCTTTAGAAAGGCTAGAAGGGGCTAAGAAGGATATAACTTTTAAACTCAAAAATCACAAGGTGAGAAGGTATAAAAAGGCTTCAAAGGCTTAAAAATATGAAAGAACCGCCTTGATCACTTTCTACACTATGTAATTCAGAAAATTTCTTACCTTTAGCACTTTCATCAAATGGTTTTTCAACTAGCTTGGATCTCACGGCCTACACACTTTCAAGGTTCCCTGAGATCGAACATACTTTCTATCGCATTGCTCACTAATCTTTTCTTTACTATCAACGTGTGTTTTCCTGCAAATACTCAAAGCATAAAAATGCATAGCTCATAAACATATCACTTACTATCATTAATCTACTGAGCTTATGCTTTCAAGTTATTAAACACACTCTACATCTAATTCCCATGCATCAAAAATTTTAATTTCACTCAAAAACAGAAAAATGGAGATGAGAGACAACGAATCCCCACACCCCCAACTCAAAAATGAGCCGTGTCCCCACGACTCGAAAAAAAGACTCGAAAACAGAAATTAAAATTAGCAGATAGGCATAATTACAGAAATGGTAAGGAAGAAAGAGAACATACTCTCGAGGCTATTGCCTCGCATCATTGATATCCAAGATTGGAATTGCTGGACCTTTCGTTAATTGCTCAAGGAGTTTCATGATGTGCACTTGATTAGCATTGATTTGTGCCACATCATTGACTAAGGAAGTTTGAGCTGCTTCAAATTTCGTTAAACGCTCCTCCATCTTCTCTTGCCAAGATTGCTCCTTTTCTTCCTTCGAGGCTTGAGTAGAACCCGCTCTTCGAAGACTTTCTTTGATCCAAGCATTATCAATATAACTCGTCTTAAACTCGAGTTTCTCTTCTTCACCCAATACTACATTCGCTTTTCGCATAAGACACGTGATCATAGTTGGAAATTTAACGTTATAAACCGATTTAGGAGAGACCGAGAATCGTATCACCTCCTCATAGATCAACTGTGCCACATCAACTTCTTCTCCTCTCAAAATACAGTCCAACAGTAGCGCGTTCTTCATGGTCACCTCCAAAGTTCGTGTGTTACCAAAGACATTAGGGATAAGGAAATTGTGCCAAATTCTAGCATCTGCTTGAAGATATTTGTAAGGCCAAGGTGCCTTCAATTCTCCCTTATGTAATTGCACTTTCTCCTTGTCTAAAACATGCTCAAAAAGTAATTCCTTATCAAAGATTTTTCGTTTAGCAACTGCTTCCTCAAATTTGCAAAAACCTTTCAGATTCTGAAACTTGAAGTGGTTCCTAATCTCCTCAACTGTGAAAGGAACTAACTTTCCTCTAATCGGAACACAATCACTATCTCGGCTAAAGAGGCCTAGATAGAACTCCAAAACTAATTCAGGACATAATTCAGAACGGCTTACCATGAACGTAGACCAACCCAACTTCTCACCAAGCTCAAAGAATCTCTTGTAATCTCCATCTCTAATTTCCTCCTTGAATACTTTCTCATAGGCAAAAGGTAGTTCTTCTAATTGTTTTTCTGCAGAAATCTTCAAGGCCTTTGAAGTATCCACTTTCTCTATAGGTATAGGATTTTGTTGAGGTTGTGTTCTTTCCTTTGCATAAAAATAAAGCTTTTTACCATTACTATCATACGAAGGTTTCCCACTCTTCAATTTATCTTTACCCTTTGATTTAGAACTAGCTCCTTTGTCAATTGATTTCTTCTTGTTTAAATCCAATCCATTGTTACTCTTCACCTCCCTCTTGCTAGATAAGATTGATGTTCTATTAGTCATCTTCAATTAACCCCCAACTCAAAGCTTTAGCAACCCTTGAAGTTTAACTCTTGAATTAATGGATGAATAAGCTTGATTTGTCCTAGGATGGGTGAATTGGTGATGAATCTCTATGCGGGTGAGGATGATTTGTAATGGGTAGGCTTGGATTTTTAGAAATTGTGTGATGAATTTGTGAAATTTGGCTCTTTGATTCTTCAATTTGAATGAATTTGGTGATGATTGGTAGCTTGATTTTCTCTTGTAATGATGTGGAGAGAAGGTTTGATGTGTTTTCCTTGATGATTGGGTAGTGTTTTGGTGATTGGTGAAGGTTTTGATGAGCTTCAATGGAGTTAGGAGAGTTGTGGAGAAGAAAGAGAGGGTTAAGGTTTAATAAATTCGGAATAATAGGCTCAATACCTCCTTTATAACTCAATCCCGTAACTTTCTCTCTCCTCTGGCGGCGCTGCGGACTACCCCTGCGGACCATGGGGTGCACCGCAGGGTAGTCCGTGACATCTGATGCTCGAAAATTTTTGCTCACTGACCTAAACCCGTGGTAGGACCCCGTGGTACGGGTTTTTGGGGCGCGGACTAGGGTCCGGTGTACCGGAGGGTACACCGCGGCTTGCTGTAGACTCCGTCAAGATACCCGTGGTACTCACCCCGTGGTACGGGTTTTTGGGGCGCGGACCATGGCGCGGTGCACCGCGGGGTAGTCCGTGGAATTTTTTTCGTGTTTCTGGATCAAACCCGTGGTAGCAACCCGTGGTACAGGTTTTGACCTCGCGGACCATCCCTGCGGACCATGGCGTAGTCCGTGAGGGTAGTCCGCGGGGTGCTTTCTTGCGCTCTAAAAATTTTCCTCGCGTTCCCTAACTTGATTTCTCCGATTCCTACACACCAAAAACACTAATACCTTTCTCAAATATGCATTATCAACTAAAAACAACTAAAATTAACTTAAACTAAGAATGTAAAAGACATGAAAACATAAAAAAAAACTTCGGGTTGTCTCCCGAACAGCACTTTTGTTTAACGTCTTTCAAAGTTAGACATGTTACCTCTGTCAAGATTTGCGAATATAGCCTCCCCAACAACGAGTAAGGCTATGAACGTCAACTAATCTGCGCTTGACCCCAGTTTTGGGGCGAATTTCTATCACCTTGGCTGAAACAACCTTAGTGACAATGAATGGTCCCATCCACGAGTCTTTGAAACTTCGTGGCCTGTTCTCGCGTTTGTGGGCTTTCCATAGGACTTCATGGCCAACCCCAAACTCAATGTTTGGCTCAGTGTCCACAGGTTTTAAGTGGATTTCCTCAGGAGGGACTTTGTGATGTGAAAGGCTGTGGATGATAGGCACGGTGGGATCCAACTTCCTCGGTTTCTTACCCAAGACATAGAAGGTCTCAGATGTATTTTTAGCATGAAGGGTGATGGTCCCATCTTGGAAGTTGATCACACTTTGACTTGTAGCCATGAAGGGCCGTCCAAGTATGATCGGAACCTGCTTATCTGCATCAAACTCAAGAATAACAAAGTCAGTAGGGATGGCGATATTACCTGCACGGACTAAGACGTCCTCCACTGTTCCCCATGTCCTCTTCACTGAGTTGTCAGCAAACTGCAACTTCACTGGAGTTTTCTCTGATTTTTGAAGTCCAAGTCTCTCGAACACGGACTTAGGCATAAGATTCACACCAGAACCCACATCGTACATTGCTTTCACTTTGAGCCTACCATGCAATTGAATAGGAAGGTTGAAACTTCCCGGATCTTTAAGCTTAGTAGGTAGCTCTTTCTCACTTCTTCTCGAAACCCTCAGGTTCTCTCTTGGGATCTCTACACTCGCCTCTTTTTCAGGAATAACTTGCGTAAAAACTTGTTGCGGTGTAAGTCCTCTCTTCGCAATCTCAAGCATTTGGGTGTTGATAT
The DNA here is from genome assembly GCA_029959085.1 of Nemophila menziesii. Lineage (NCBI taxonomy): Eukaryota > Viridiplantae > Streptophyta > Magnoliopsida > Boraginales > Hydrophyllaceae > Nemophila > Nemophila menziesii. The sequence goes on along the minus strand of JARWIR010000001.1, from coordinate 119,717,695 downwards.
TTTCAGGTTGGTACGCCTCTACAAATGTCTTGAGAATAGTGTCATCCTTAGGATTTGTCTCAGGAATATGTGATGACACTGGTTGAACACTAGGTGGTGATTCCACCTTCTCTTTTTCTTTCTCATCTAGCACAGCAGGTGCCACTTCATCTTCTTTCGATTCTTCTTTTGAGGCTTCTTCCTCTTTCTCTCTCGCTAACTCCGCTGCATACTCTACCATCGATCGCATCTCCTCTTGCACCTTTTTCAGTAGCTCTATGAACTCGTCTCTCTCTTCATCGCTTTCCAGATGATAAACTTCTAAACAGTCGGACTCCTCGGGGTTAGACTCGGTTGGCTCTTCTTCAATACTGGGAACTTCCACGGCACTAATGGCAGCATGTGGTGCTTCCTCCTTTTCTTTTTCGATTTCAAGGCATATAGCCTTGCAAGCTTCGAACCCAACATTGTTTTCACCTCCTTCGATTGCCTTTACTTCCTTTTGTTCTGTTAGATGCTTGTTTATTTGGGCTAATTGAGTATTTAGCATCTGAAGTATGGCATCGTGTCCTCGGACTTTTTCCTCTTGAGCGTTTACAGTTGTGTTCAAACGTTCTAGAGCTTGTACTATCTGTGTATTGTCCATAGATCCTTCTTGCGGATACTGAGGTAAAGCTTTTTGGTCTAAAGTATCGGTATAGGTGTCTTGAGCAGGTTGTTGTGGAGGAGTAGGTCGATTCTGATATTGGTTTTGGTACTGACCTCTCTGTTGGTAAGAGTTGTTCTGGGGTCGCGATTGATATTGACTAGGATTAGCGGCCCCTTGTGGATTTGAATACTGCATACCCGGATGGTTGCGGTTGCCCCATCGATTAGATATAAAGTAAACAGATTGCGGATTTGATTCGCACTCTTCCCATGAATGATCGTTAACTCCACATTGTTGACAACCTTGTGCCTCTTGAATTACCTTTGTAGCAGCTAAATTCTTATCCATCGCGATTCTCAGCTCCTTGATTTGATTTTCTAACGAGGATATTTGAGCTGAGTTCGCAGTTTCTGCATCTAAACGAAGCGTTCCTCGGGTCTTTGCTGCAGAAGCTCGCGTTGAAGGCCAACTTCTTTCTTGTTCCATAATATTTTCTAACACCTCGGAAGCTTCATTGTGATTCATGGACACAAAATTACCCTTTCCAATGTTATCCACCTTGTCTCTACCCTTGTCATCAAGACCTTCATAGAATATAGCAAGTTGTAGAGCAGGTGTATAACCATGGAGCGGGCATCTAGCTAATTTTTGTTGAAACCTTGTCCATGCTTCTCCCACTGTTTCTCCATCTTCTTGAGAAAATCTTGCAAGCTCGGTTTGATCTTTAAGTCTCATGCTCTTCGGATAAAATCGGTTAAAGAATGCGGCTTGAAGCTCTCTCCAAGAGTGAATGGTTCCATGTGGTTGTCTTTCTAGCCAATCGCTAGCTCTTCCGGTCAAGAAAAACGAAAACATATGACAATACAGTTGCTCGCGTGTAATGCCTGGAGTAATGTAGGCATCACAAATCTGCATAAACTTCTGAATCGCTTTTACCGGATCTTGTATTGCAGTACCAGTATAGAGTCCGAAACTTTGAAATTGACTAAGCATACCCGGATCGGGTCTAAATTTGATATTCGGAATCTCAGGAGGGCGGTAACCGATGGGTTGAACATGGAATGGTATGTTAAGGCCAGGTAGATCTTGTTCAACTCGGTTCTGTTGATTATTGAGATTATTTTCATTACCTCCTCCTACTGGCAGTTGTACACCAGGTGGAATGTATGCTGGAGGTCCTCCTGGTGCAAAGTAAACTAACTCCGGATTGTTATCATGTATGTCTGCCATAGCTCTCCTCAAGGTTCTTTCCTCACGAATTCGTTTGTTATAAGCTCTGAAGCTCCTCTCAGGCTCCGGTAAGGGAGGCCAAGAATTAAACACTGTGAAAACCTGAAAAAGACTAAAGCAAACCACAAGCGTAAATCTGGAAAAATAAAAACTAGAACTAAACTAAAAACTGAAAAGTAAAAACTAATTAAAAACTAAAACTCGAGATAGATAACCCACACGCTAACGAGACACAAGTCCCCGGCAGCGGCGCCAAAAACTTGGTGTCGCCTAGGGTGTGATAAAAATAAGATCAATTTAAGTATGGAAAACTATGCACTCTCACCCTAGACAGGCACAGTACTGCAAGTATTACAGGACGTATGCAAGTTTTAATGATAAGTAGAGTTCGTTCTCAGGGACTTAAGTGTGTTAATCGCGTAGGAACAAATAACGAGTAAAAGTAAATAACTAGAAGACAGTAAATAAATATTTGGTTTTTCGAATTTATGAATTAAAACTAAATTAAAACTATGAAAATAAAGACAATAAAGTAAAAGATTAAGAATATGAGATGAGAAGTATAGCTTAGGTTTTGCTAGTATGCACTAATCCTTCTAATTCTATCTATAGATCTAGTTCATAAGGGAGAATATTAGCTCTTGGTAATACTTAGTCAGGATTCTAAATTCCACTACCTTAGACCTTGAGAGCGACTAAGGGGGCTACGTCACAACCAAGAAGTGATTTAAAATAGGGTTATCAAACGCTACTAAGGCCCTAAGCAAATACTGCAAGTCTTGGTGATACTGTGGTTAAAACAAACCTTAATGACTATCTAGTTAGAAGTATGTTTTGTCAGAACTGCTATCGACACTAGACATTATGTGGTGGTTCAATAGTTAAACACCCTTACAAGGAGACCATCTAACTACTCTTAAAACAATCCTAAAGTGATCAGTTCTAGGAAAGACATTAAATCAAAACACATAAGCAAATATAAAGTAAGAAGCTAATATCAAATTAAAACATATAATTCCCAAAGAAACTTAGATAGAAGAATTAGAATTCATAGATTATACATATGCAAAACCCAAGCTATGGGAAGTTTAGTTCATACCTGAAGGAAATAAACTAAAAGAAATAATAAAAGACATCATTTTGCTCTCTACAATAAACTGGAAGAATAAAACCTTAAGAACTAATTACTATGAGGCAAGGATGATTTACAAGTGATATAAGGGTGTATTTATAGGTGTTTAGAAGACCTAATTCGTTTTCTTGAGGAAGAGTTAAGGTAATGGACTTCTAGCCCAACTCAAATTCGTATGGAAATAAAGATAAACACTGCTGCGTTGTTTTGGTCATAACTTCTTTATTATTGGTCCGTTTTTGCTCCACAAGATACCAAAAGAATCGCAACAGAATTTCCTACGCCCTTTAGGAGTAATCTACCAAATTTGGCCTCTTTATTAGGTAAAAACGCCTATCTTTGCAGAATCCCAGATTTAGGCAGCTTTTCCTTTTCCATCTTTTTAGCAATTCTTTCCTTATCTCCAATTACCATGCATATCTCCTTCCATAAGTTGTTGTCTTTGACTTAGACTCTAATTAAACTCCATAATTATCTTTAAAGCTACACACTAAATAAACAATTAAACCCAATATGCTCTAAAAACAATAATTCTACAAATCAAGACACAAAATAGGAAAGTGCACCAAAACTTAAGAAAATCGACATTATTGACTTCTAAAACACTAAAAATGATGTCTCATCTTAACATAAATCTATCACAAATGAGGAGACATCAATATAGTTGTGCAAGCAAGTAATAATTTAAACAAGTAATTAACAAACAAGATTTTACCGCTAATAATAGGCTCTTATAGCAACATGTAATCTATTTAGCAGACTCGGGTATACTTTATCATATTAAAATCACATTCAAGTATATTTTCATAAACTGAGGGGATTATGAGAAAAAACATACATGTCATCTTATCGTTATCGGGTGAGTAGTTGTGTACCTTGGTTATAGACATGGAACCTCAAATTTTAAGTTTGATACTATGGATTATTCCATGTCGAGATTCTTAGTTGGATGGTAGAAGATAGCAAGACCTTGAGTTCATCGGTGAGCTCTGCCTTTGGGATATGTCTCTAGAATTTGGGGCTTGGCTGGGAAAACGAATAAAGCTCCCTTTTCTTGGATTTTTGTTGTTGTAAAAGATGTTGCTGGCTTTCAATATTAATAATGTTGTATTTCAATAGATTGGGAAAACTCGCTTCCTGCAAGCGATGCCAAACTGATAGGATAGATTTTACCAGTTAGAGTTTGGAGTTCATTAGACGTAGTTTATGAAGGTGATTATAGATATATGTTTCAAGGGATTAACATTTGGGGGATGTGTATCTGTGGTTTAGTTGAGATAAGAAGATGTATTACATATATAAGAAATAAATAGCATAGCTAAAAAGAAGAATACAAAAAGAGTATATTTATCTTTATTTAAAAAATTAATACAAGCCTTGAGTACATTGGTTGCTTTCATATACATACCTACTTGTATTTATAGAGTTCTTATCGGGTTGGTTAGACCTATTACTTAGCGAGTATGATCTCTTAATAGTGGTTAGTGAAGAGGTTACCTTTGTGATCACATTTACTTCTCCTTGATCTTTAAATTATCTAGATAGTTGTTGCATGTGTGGTAGTTCCCCCTGGTGTGATATGATAAATCGACACCAATGAAGGTGGCTTTTTGCAAGCATACGAATCATTGACCAATTATAGTTTGATAAGTGGTGTTATATCGTTCTCCATAGGGATTATCAATGTATATTATTATCCTTCGAATAGTGTAAATGTGTAGATCTTGAAATAGGAATAAATGGATGGAAAAGACTTAAACAGTAAAATGTTTATTTGGTTTGTTAATGATTAACAACTAAAATAATTGAAAAGACAAGATTAAATCTAATTATAAAAGTAAACAATAAAATACAGTAAATAAATCAAATATGAACTAAGAGATGAGAAGGTTGCTTGAGTAATTTCTAGTAATTACCTATGCCACTAAGTTAATGGTTTTATTGATAAGGGAGAGTTGGTGAATTTTGCATTAGCCGAGATTCAACAATCCTTCTAACTCTTGTCGGTAGCTTAGAAGGCAATCCTATAGAATCAGAGACCTCTCTCGAATAACCATAGAAATGATTTTAGATGATTGAGGTTCTAACCCTAATGAGTACCTAGTTAGACAAGACCTCTTGGTTCACTACCGCATACTAGGTGCCTATACAATAGATATGTCAGTAAAACCCCCCTCCTGGGTGACAGCTCAATTACAAAAGCTACGCACTATTTGGCCAAATACATGTGGTATTAAAACAAACTCATAGTCAATGGAATATTAACTAAACCATTCTCAATTAAAGAATTTGTCCCAAATACAATAAATCAATTAAATAGCTAAGCATAAGTTCTTACATATGCAGCCTCAAGCAATGAGGATTTAGTTCATAATAAAAGAAAGAAAATAAATAAAAACTAAATACAAATTCATAATTAAATACAAAAATAAATGATAGTTACTCTTAATGGTGAAGGGAAATAATGGATAGTTGAGGAAGAATCGTTGGGTTCATAGACAAACCCTTCTTTTCTCCTCTCCAACTCTTCTACTCTTGCTGCCTTGTGTAAAATATGAAATAAAATGGAAAATTATGAGTTGTGTATGTTAAGGGGGCTTCTAAATGAATTATACAATAGCTAAAAAAACATCTGGGCTCCCTTTGGCTCACTTAATTAGTTTTAGAAGGGCCCAACCCGCTTTTAGCTAAAGTTGGACTGGTTCGAGCCATAGTGGAAGCGAATGGCATAACCTCTTCATCTTAACTCCGAATTGACTCCTGTCACATCCCACGCGACACTTACTTCAAGATCCTTATTAATAAAATGGAATCAAGTCTAAATCTTTTACCAATATTTCATGGTGACTGAAACAATTGGGCGTTAAGTTTTTTCTAGCAACCACTACAACATCCCAAAGTGACTTTAGGCTCAAACTCTTCCTTGGCTTAGGGGTTCTCTTGACTTTTTGAATTCTTCTCCTCATCTTGGAAACTTTTATCAACTACGTACCTAAAAGCTACACACTTAGTACACAATTAAGGCAAAAAAGCTCTATAAATAATAATGTGACCCAAAACGGGAAGCAAACGTACAATATAGCAAATAATAGGGGAAAATACCTCACTTAGGCCCAATAAATCCCAAAATAATGTCTCTTGAATGGATTAATCTATCACAAAAAGAGAGACATCACGACCCCCAACTCAAAGTTTTGTCATCCCTACAAAATTGAAAGAAAAGTAAAGTTTAGAAGGGTCCAAGTCCAATAAATCAAAGAAGGGAGATAGATTTGAAAAGTAATGAATGACACTAAAGCATAAATTTCAACAAGTCTCATATAGTACAATTTATAAACTATATCAAATATATACTTATCAAATAAACAATCCACATATATTAATTTCAAGATTAGATTAGATATGCAATGCATGAAGAAAAGGTTTTTCTCTTATCTTCTATGGTCGCTATAGGGTGTTCCTCGATCCTCACATAGTTTGTAAGGTCCATCTAACTACTCACTATTAGTGTGAAAGCTCCCAAATTGCATAGTAAAGAATCCTAAGGTCTTTAAGGTTGTAATTTTGGCTTATGGTAGATGTGATACGCATATTTGGATAATTTAGAGTGAGCTTTTGCCTCTATCCTCACTAGCCATCAACGAGTCACCTAGAGTTTGAGTTACTCTCAAAGATGTTCTCACTCAACCCAAATTTTTGATGCACTTATTCGCATCCCCAACTGATGTCTCCTCATTTGTGATAGATTTATGTTAAGATGAGACATCATTTTTAGTGATTTAGAAGTCTTTCTAATCGTTTTTCTTGAGAAGTAGTGCATTTTCCTATTTTGAGTCTTGATTTAGTAAAATAATATTTTTAGAGCATATTGGGTTAAATTATTTATTTAGTGTGAATCTTTAAAGATAATAATGTAGATTAATTAGAGTCCAAGTCAAAGATTACAAGATATGGAAAGAGATAAGCATGGTAATTGGAGATAAGGAAACAAAAGCTAAAAACATGGAAAAGGAAAAGCTGCCTTAATCCTGAATTTCTGCACCTACGACCACAAATCAGCTTATATCTCAAGATCGGTGTGGAATTTGGAAAAAAGGTCAAGAGAAAAGTTTAAGATCTTTCCGAGACGATGAATTTATACTACTCATACGCGTCAAACGGATGAGTATTGAAGCTGCTAGGACCAAAACAAAAATGGGCCTGATTTCATGTTTAGGGTTACGAATTTGAGTTGGGCTTGGAGTCCATTACTTACCTTCTCCTTCAAGAAAACGTATTAGGTCTTCTACACACATATAAATACACCCTTATATCACTTGTAAATCATCCTCGCCTCATAATAATTAGTTCTTAAGGTTTAATTCTTCCAAATTATTGTAGAGAGCAAGATGATGTCTTTCATTATTTCTTTTAGTTTATTTCCTTCAGATATGAACTAAACTTCCCTAGCTTGGGTTTTGCATCATGTATAATCTATGAATTCTATTTTCTTTCTATCTAAGTAGCTTGGGTTTTGCATCATGTATAATCTATGAATTCTATTTTCTTTCTATCTAAGTTTCTTTGGGAATTACATGTTTTAATCTGATATTAGCTTCTTACCTATATATTTGTTTATGTGTTTTGATTTATTGCCTGTCCTAGAACTGATCACTTTAGGCTTTCTTAATAGTAATTAGATGATCACCTTAGCTAGGTGTCTAATTATTGAAACACCACATAACGTCTAGTGTCGATATTGGTCCTGACAACACTGATTCTAACTAGATAGTCATTAGGGTATGATTTAATCACTATCACCATGTATGGAAATTGATTGCTTAGGGCCTTGGTAGCGCTTGTAAACCCTATTTGAACCAGCCTCGTGGTGTGTCCGTAGCCCCCTTAGTCGCTCTCAAGGTCTAAGGTTTGGGAATTTAGAATCCTGACTAAGTATCTAAGAGCTAATTATCTCCCTTATTAACTAGATTTAATAGAAAGAATTAGAAGGATTAGTGCATACTAACAAAACCTAAGCTATACTTCTCATCTCATATTTCTTCGTATTTAATTTACTGTCTTTTTTTCCCTAGTTTAATTTAGTATTTCGAATTTATTCCTTTTATTTTTCTGTCTTTTAATTAATTACTTCTTACTCGTTATTTCTACCCATTCGATTAACACACTAAGTCCTTGAGAACGAACTCAACTTATCATTACAACTTGCATACGTCCTGTAATACTTGCAGTACTGTGTCTGTCTAGGGTGAGAGTGCGTTGTTTTCTGACTTATTATTTATCTTATTTTATCACACCCTAGGCGACACCAAGTTTTTGGCGCCGCTGGCGGGGACTTGTGTCTCGTTAGCGTGTGGGTTATCTATTTCGAGTAGTAGTTTTTAGTTAATTTTTATTTTTCAAGTATTTAGTTTTTTTTCCGGATTTACGCTTGTGGTTTGCTTTAGTCTTTTTTAGGTTTCATGGTGTTTAATTCTTGGCCTCCGTTAACGGAGCCTGAGAGGAGCTTTAGATCTTATAATAAACGTGTTCGTGAGGAAAGAGCCTTAAGAGAGCTATGGCAGGCGTACAAGATCAGTTAGATCCACCACTTGAAATCCTACCTGGAGGATTACCATACTTTGCACCAGGAGGACCACCACCACTTATCCTACTTGGTGCACAACAACAAGGACAACATCCACTAGGAAGAGGTAACGGGCAAAACAATGTCAATCAGAACCGAGTTGAACAAGACCTTCCTGGCCTCCGAGTGTCGTTTCATGTTTAACCGATAGATTACCGTCCTCTGGAGATCCAAAATATTAAATTTTGACCCGATCCGGGTATGCTCAGTCAGTTTCAAAGTTTTGGTCTCTACAGTGGTACAACAATTCAAGATCCGGTAAGAGCGATTCAGAAGTTTATGCAGATTTGTGATGCCTATGTTACTCCAGGCATTACACGCGAGCAACTGTATTGTCATATGTTTTCGTTCTTTCTAACCGGTAGAGCTGGTGAGTGGCTAGATAGGCAACCACCAGGGACAATTAATTCATGGACAGAACTTCAAGCCGCTTTCTTTAACCATTTTTATCCGAAGAGTATGAGACTCAAAGATCGAAGCGAGCTTGCAAAGTTTTGTCAAGAAGATGGAGAAGCAGTAGGAGAAGCATGGACAAGGTTTCAACAGAAGTTAGCTAGATGTCCGCTCCATGGTTATACCCCCTCTCTACAGTTAGCTATATTTTATAAAGGTATCAATGAAGCAGGTAGACTGAAGGTGGATAACATTGGGAAAGGGAATTTCGTGTCCATGGACCCTACTGAAGCTACCGAGGTTTTGGAAAATATTATTGAACAAGAAAGAAGTTGGCCATCTTTGCGAGCTTCTATTACAGAGACCCGAGGTACGCTTCGTTTAGACGCAGAAACTGCAAACTCAGCTAAATATCAGCATTAGAGAATCAAAGCAAAGAACTTAAGCTAGAGATGCAGAGAAATTTAGCCGCAGCAAATGTAGTGCAAGAAGCACAAGGTTGTCAACAATGTGGGGTTAATAATCATACTTGGGAAGAATGCGAAAGAAATCCACAATCTGTTTATTTCATATCCAATCGAGAAGGTTATCAATTTGGTAACCGAAACCATCCGGGTATGCAGTATTCAAATCCTCAGGGGGCCGCTAATCCTGGTCATTATCAACCACGTCCCAGAACAACTCTTTCCAACCAAGAGGTCAGTATCAAAATCAATATCAGAATAGACCTGCTCCCCCACAACAACCTGTTCAAGATGCTTATGCCGATTCATTAGATCAGAAAGCCTTACCACAGTATCCTCAAGAGGGAACTGCAGATAATCAACAATTAGCAAAAGTGTTGGACCATTTGACCACGAGTATGAACGCTCAGGGCGAGATGTTACAAGGACAAGGAGCTTCAATTCAGATTTTAGGTACTCAAGTAGAACAAATGAACAAAGTTCTAACAAATATTATGGAACAAAAAGAATTGAAGGCTATTGAAGGAGGTGATGACAATGTTGGGTTCGAAGCTTGTAAGGCTATTTGCCTTGAAATTGAAGAAGACAAGAAGGAAGTACCACATGCTGCCGTTAGTGCCGTGGAGGTTCCGAGTACCGAAGAAGAACCAACCAAGTCTAGCCCCGTGGAATCTAACTGCTCTGAGAGTGATGTGGAGGACGATTCAGAAAAATCCAAATTTATACAGCTTCTGAAGGATATTTAAGAAGAGATTAGATCGGTTATGGATTTTCAAGCTAAGCTGGCTAAAGAGAAAGAGGAAGAAGCCTCAAAGGAGGAACCAAGAGTTGAAGTTGAAGTTGCACCTGCTGTGCAAGAAGAGAAAGGGGAAGAAAAGGTGGAATCGCCACTAGTAGTTCAAACAGTGTCATCAACTATTCCTGATACACATCCAAGGGATGACACTGAACTCAAGACATTTGTAGAGGCGTACACTCTTGAAAATATCAACGCCCAAATGCTTGAGATTGTGAAGAAAGGGCTTACACCGCAACAAGTGTTTACGCAAGTTATTCCTGAGAAAGAAGCGAGTGTAGAAGCACCAAGAGAGAACCTGAGAGTCTCAAGACTAAGTGAAAGAGAGTTACCAATGAAGCTCAAAGATTCAGGAAGTTTTAACCTTCCTGTTCAAATAAATGGTATGCTCAAAGTGAAAGCTATGTACGATGTGGGTTCTGGTGTGAATCTTATGCCTAAGTCCGTGTACGAGAGACTTGGACTTCAGAAATCAGAGAAAGCTCCAGTGAAGTTGCAGTTCACTGACAACTCAGTTACCAAGACATGGGGAACAGTGGAGGATGTTCTTGTCCTAGCAGGTAGTATCGCCATCCCTACTGACTTTGTTATACTTGATTTTGATGCAGATAAGCAGGTTCCCATCATACTTGGACGACCCTTCATGGACACAAGTCAAAGTGTCATCAACTTCCAAGAAGGGGCCATTACCCTTCATGCAAAGAACGTATCCGAGACCTTCTATGTCTTGGGAAAGAAACCGAGGAAGTTAGATCCCACCGTTCCTGTCATCCACAACCTTTCACATCACAAAGTCCCTCCAGAGAAGATCCACTTAAAACCTGTGGATACTGAGCCAAACATTGAGTTTGGGGTTGGCCATGAAGTACTATGGAAAGCTCACAAACACGAAAATAGGCCACGTAGTTTCAAAGACTCGTGGATGGGACCATTCATTGTCACTAAGGTTGTTTCAGCCAAGGTGATAGAAATTCGACCCAAGAAGGGGATCAATCGCAGATTAGTTGAGGTTCATAGCCTACCTCGTTGTTGGGGAGGCTATATTCGCAAATCTTGATAGAGGTAACACGTCTAACTTTAAAAGACGTTAAATAAAAGTGATGTACGGGAGACAACCCGCATTTTTTTAAGTTTTTATGCTTTTTAAGTTTTTAGTTTGTGTTTAGTTTAGTAGTTTTTAGTTGATATTGTATATTTGAGAAAGGTATTAGTGTTTTTTATGCTTAGGTATTGGAGAAATCGAGTTCGGGAGGAGAAACAAAATTTCACGGAAAATTCAGACCAACAGTCCGGTACACCGGATGATTCTTCCGGTATACCGCAGAGGAGAAAACACGTGACCACGGGGTATTGACTCGGTTTTTAGGCCGAGAAGAAAAAAAATCAGAGCTTCAGGTCCGGTACACCGGACCAGATCCGGTACACCAGAGGACCAAAAACCCGTGGCCACGGGGTGAGGATTCAAGTTTTTTGCCGAACATCAAAATTTCGAAGAACAGAAGCTGCGGTACACCGCACCGTGCTGCTGGAGAGAGAAAAAATTTCTTTTTTAGCTTATAAAAGGAGGAGGATTGGTATTATTCCGAATTATTAAATCCTTCAGCCTCTCTTTCTTCTCCAAACCTCTCTCAACTCCATTAAAGCTCATTCAAACCTTCCCCAAACATCAAAACACTACCCAATCATCATAAAAACACATCAAATCTTCTCTCCACATCATTACAAAGGAGATTCAAGCACCCAATCCTCACCAAACACATTTAATTGAAGAATCAAAAGCTTAAATTTTCAAAATTCATCCTACAATTTCTTAAATCCATACCAATCCATCAAGAATTCATCTTACCCACATAGAGATTCATCATAAATTCACCTTTCCTAAACCAAATCAAGCTTGTTCAACCAATAATTCAAAAATTCAAATTTCAAGAGTTGTTAAAGCTTTGAGTTGGGGGTCAATTGAAGATGACTAAGAGAACAAAAGCATTATCTAACAAGAGGGAGATGAAGAAAAGCAAGGTATTGGGTTCAATTGAGAAGAAATCAAATAACAAAGGTTCTAGTTCCAAAGCTAAGGGTAAAATCGATATTGAAGAAGGTGATAAGCTAGCTATGTTTGATTCAATGGGAAAAAGGCTTTACTTTTACTCAAAGGAGAAAACACAATCTCTTCCCTTCAAAGGTCCTACACCCATGGATAAAGAGAAAACTTGAAAGGCCTTGAAAGCTTCTGCAGAAAAACAATTAAAGGAACTACCTTTTGCTTATGAGAAAGTATTCAATGAAGAAGTTAGTACAGGAGAATATAAGAGATTCTTGGAGCTTGGTAAAAAATTGGGTTGGTCTAGTTCATGGTAAGACGTTCTGAATTATGTCATGAGTTAGTTTTAGAATTCAATTTAGGCCTCTTTAGCCTAGATAGTAAAGGTTGTGTTCCGATTAGAGGAAAGTTAGTTCCTTTCACAATTAATGAGATTAGAAACCAATTTCAGTTTAAGAAATTAATTGGATATTGCAAGTATAGTGAAGCGGTCGCTAAACGAGAAATCTTTGATGAGGAATTACTTTTTGAGCATGTTTTAGACAAGAAGAAAGTGCAATCACATAAGGGAGAATTAAAGGCACCTTGGCCTTATAAATATCTTCAACTGGATGCGAGAGTTTGGCACAATTTCCTTATTCATAATGTCTTCGGAAACACACGAACTTTGGATGTGACTAAGAAGAACGCTCTACTTTTGGATTGTATTTTGAGAGGAGAAGAAGTGGATGTGGCACAATTGATCTATGAGGAGGTGATGTGATTTTTGGTCTCTCCTAAATCAGTTTATAATGTTAAATTTCCTACAATGATCACGTGTCTTGTGCGAAGAGCGAATGTTACATTGGGTGAAGAAGAGAAAATCGAATTTAAGAAGAGTTATATTGATAATGCTTGGATCATGAAAGTCTTGAGAGGAGCGGTTTCTACGCAAATCTCAAAAGAAGAAAAGAAGCAAAGTTGGCAAGAGAAGATGGAGGAGCGTTTAAACAACTTCAAAGCAGCTCAAATTTCCTTAGCCAATGATGTGGCACAAATCAAAGCCAATCAAGTGCACATCATGTCACTCCTTGAGCAATTAAAGAAAGATCAAGCAAATACTACCTTGGATGTCGATAATGCGAGGCAATAAGCCCCGAGAGTATGTTCTCTTTCTTCCTTACCATTTCTGTAAATGCTTTTATCTGCTAATTTTAATTTCTGTTTCGAGTCTTTTTCGAGTCGTGGGGACACGACTCATTTTTGAGTTGGGGGTGTGGGGATTCGTTGTCTCTCATCTCCATTTTTCTGTTTTTAGGTAGAAATTATAATTTTTTATACATGGGAATTAGATGTAGAGTGTGTTTAATATCTTGAAAGCATATGCTCAGTGAATTGATGATAGTAAGTAGTATGTTTATAAGCTATTTTATTTGCATGCTTTGAGTATTTGCAGGAAAACACACCTTGATAGTAAAGAAAAGATTAGTGAGCAATGCGATAGAAAGTATGTTCGATCTCAGGGAACCTTGAGAAGTGTGTAGGCTGTGAGATCCAAGTTAGTTGACAAACCCATTTGATGAAAGTGCTAAAGGTAAGAGAATAACTGATGTCTCCTCATTTGTGATAATAAAATATACTTCTGAGACATCATTTTAGGCTTATTTATTAGTTTATAGGTTGATTTTAGTTTAGTTTAGTGCACTTTCCTATTTTGAGTCTTGATTTAGGAACATAATATTTTTAGAGCATATTGGGTTTAATTGTTTATTTAGTGTGAAGCTGTAAAGATAATTATGGAGATTAATTAGAGTCCAAGTCAAAGACTACAACTTATGGAAAGAGATTGCATGGAAATTGGAGATAAAGGTAACAAAGGCTAAAAATATGGAAAAGGAAAAGCTGCCTAAATCTGAGATTCTGCAGCAACCCTAAAGAAGTGGAGATTACTCCAAGAAATAGGCTGAATTTGGTAAATCCCTTTCATAGGGACATAGATAATTCTCTGAGGATTCTTTTGGTATATTATGGAGCAAAAACCGACAAATAACGAAGAAGATATACCCAAAACAGTTCAGCAGTAATTATCCATACGAATTTGAGTTGGACTTGGAGTCTTTTACTTGGCCTTATCTCCAAGAAACGAATTAGGTCAAAATATACACTATAAATACAGCCTCTTAACACTCTTAAATCATCCTTGGTGAAACCTTAAGCCAAGAGGAAGCTTACAACACAAGAGAGAAGTCTGGAAGGAGTTGTCATCAACAATGTCTTCTTCTACCTTTAAATTTGTAATTTCTTTCTTTTCTTTCATGAACTAAATTTCTTTAGCTTGAGTTTTAGCATATATGTATGAACCCTAGTTTTGATTGACATCTATCTAATTTGGGAATTTAATGTTTTAAATAGAATTATAGTTTTTATTCATTGTTTATGTGTTTGGATTTATATTCTGTGTTCTTGTGGATCGCGACCATATAGAATTACCATCTAGTAGTTAGGTCACCATTGACAACGGTGTTTAATTACATGTTTAGCACATAACGTCTAGTATTAGGTCTGATCTGACAACCCAACCTAGCTAGATAATCACTATGGTTTAGTTCTTGTGACTATTTACCAATTACAGGAAAAGTTTGCTTAGGAAGCCTTATTGACACAGGTAAATCCTATTTGAAACTACCGATAGCGAATTGGAACCGATTAATGAAATACTACATAATTCACCCTTACATGTTTAGAACGACAAAACTAGTGGGGATTACATGCTAATAACTCGAGCTATATTCTTAAATCACTTCTCTTACGCATTTATTTTCTAGTCTTTTTAATTCTTAGTTTTAATTTAGTTTAATTAGAAAATCAAATAAATATCTATTGTCTTTATTTTTCTTGCGTTTAGTTGTTCTAGCTTAATTATTTGCACTCGATTATTGCATAAGATTCCCCTAACCTCTGTAGTCTCTGCGGAACGAATCTTAATTATTTAACTAAAACTTGCATACGATCTGTATACTTGCAGAACCGTGTAGCTTTAGGGTGTTATTTGCACTCTATTTATATCTTATTTTATCACACCCTAGGCCCCACCAAGTTTTTGGCGCCCCTACCGGGGACTACATCGTTAGTCCTTGTGCATATATCTTGTGTTTTTAATTTCAGTTAGTTCTATTTTACGCTTTTGTTTTTAGTTTTTGTTTTTCAGATTTAGTTATAGATGGAGAATCCAAGGAGACTTGAGCTACCCATCTAGTTCAGAGTGGAGCCACGAGGAATTCGCGCTCCAGAAATTCAAGCCGCAAAATTTAAACCTGATCCAGGGATGCTAACTCAGTTTGCATCTCATGGATTATTCAGCGGAGCTGCACATCAAGATCTGATCCGATATATTCAGAAATTCATGCAGATCTATGATGCTTATATCGTAAGAGGAGTTACTAGGGAGCAAGTATATTACCTGATGTTCCAGTTCTTCTTGACCGGATGTGCAAGCGATTGGTATGACACCCAATACCCTCATGTTATTCCAGATTGGGACAAGCTTCAAACAAGATTCCTAGACCGTTTCTATACGGTTAGTAGACGTTTAAAAGATATGTTGGAGCTTGAACAGTTTATACAGGGAGACGGAGAGAGTTTGGGTGAAGCATGGTTGCGATTTACAGAAAAGAAGGCGAGATGTCCATATCATAGATCCTCGCCGGAATATTATTTAACCTTGTTTTATGGAGGCCTTAATGATAAATCAAGAGAGAAAGCAGATTCATTGGGAACGCAGGTTTTGTGTTGCTAGATCCTGAAGAAGCTGAGTTGGGGATGGAAAGAATTCTTGAGAACGAGAGAAGTTGGCCAAAGAGAGCATAAAAAGAAAACACTTCAGAATCTCTGAAGCTTAAAGAATTAGCTAAACAACTCGAAGAACTACAAGAACAAGCCCGAACAATTGCTCAGGTGAATACGGTACGCGCAATTCCTTCGTGTCCTAGTTGTGGGTCAAGAAATCACGTGTGGGAAGGGTGTATGAATAATCCAACAGTAGCTTCCGTTACATATCCTCAAGATAACTATTATTCTAATGGTTATACTAATCCTCAAGAAAGCTACACTAATTATCAACAACCTCCACAGCAAAAGAGTTGGGTCAGAAAGCAAGAGACTTATCATAAACCCCAACCTCAATCCTATAATCATCCACAACCTACTCTGAAAAAGGCACCCATTGTTGAGAAAGCTTGTCAAGAACCAAAGAAAAATCCACCTAAACAATCAACACAACTGGCAAAGAAGGAACTAATTCCAAGCTTGACTTCGAGTATGGTTAAATTAATGCAAGCAGCTGAGAAAATGACTCATAGCCAACAGAAAGTTCAAGCCCAGCAGAAGATTATCAAGCAACTAGAGCATACTATATCACATCTGGCGAGTACGTTACAAAATCGGCCAAAAGGGTAACTCCCAAGTGACACTATTGCTCCTAGAGATGATTCTTGCCATGCAGTTGAATTGCGAAGTGGAAAACAACTACCTCCACCAAGACCGGAACCAGAACCAATCCCTATTCCAGAACAGAAGGGGGAAGAAACAATCAAAGATACAGTTGAGGAGGTAGTTAAGCCAAAGATTGTTCAAGCCGAGACACCTGACCAGACTAGAAAACCAGTGGAACTTAATACACGCCCTCCACCACCATACCCTTCACGTGTCAGAAAGAGGGACAATGACGTGGAATTCAAGAAGTTCATTGAAATGTTGAAGAAATTGGAAGTTAATATACATCTTGTTGAAGCTCTCAAGAGAATGCCAACCTATCTTAAATTCATGAAAGACATTCTCTCCAACAAGCGAAGTATAGAAACTGGGGAAACAATTGGATTACCTAGGGGATGCAGCGCTATATGTCAAAGTAAGTTGCCACCAAAATTAGAAGATCCCGGAAGTTTTACAATTCCTATCGGCATTGGAGATAGTTGGACCGGGAAAGCATTATGTGATCTAGGCGCGAGCATCAATCTCATGCCTAGATCCCTGTTCGAGAAGCTTAATATAGGAGAAGTAGTACCCATATATGTGGTATTACAAATGGCGGATCGCTCCCTTTCACGACCAATAGGTAAAATTGAAGATGTTTTAGTTAAAGCTGGCTCTTTTATTTTTCCTTGTGATTTTATTATTCTTGACTACGACGCGGATAAGAATGTCCCCATCATTTTGGGTAGACCATTCTTAGCCACAGGGTGTACACTAATTGATGTTGAGAATGGTGAGTTGATCATGAGAGTACAAGGCGAACAGATACGATTCAATGTGTTTCAGGCTATGAAGTTACCAATGTCAAAAGATGAATGCTTCGAAATAGATGTCATCGGAAAGATGGCACAAGAAGTCTTCAATGAAGCAAGCTTAGACGATGATCTTGACGAAGCCTTAACACTTGAATCACCAGAGGAACTCGAAATTCCCCCTGAAGATGTTGCTGCATTAGGATCAAACGTGCGAGAACTACTTCGAGAACCAGGTGACATTGAACCAATGGAACAACCATCTATAATATGTCCACCTGTTCTCGAAGAAAAACCACTTCCAGATCATCTACGCTATGCATATCTAGGTATGAACAAAAATTTGCCTGTTATTATTTCTGCTAACCTTTCAGGTCCTCAAGAGGAGAAGCTACTTCAAGTACTTCGAGCAAACAAAGAAGCAATCGGATGGACTATTGCCGACATCAAGGGAATTAGTCCTTCCATTTGCAAACACAAAATCATTCTTGAAAACGAAGGTGGGCGATCTATAGAAAGACAAAGAAGACTCATGCCAGCTATGAAAGAAGTGGTGAGGAAGGAAGTTATCAAGTTGTTAGACGCAGGAATTATCTATCCGATTGCTAGCAGTGATTGGGTCAGTCCAGTGCAATGTGTTCCGAAGAAAGGAGGTATCACTACCATCCTTAATGATCAAGGTGAAGCCATACCATCAAGACCAGTTGTGGGGTGGCGAGTGTGCATGGACTACCGAAGACTGAATAAAGCTACAAAGAAAGATCACTTCCCGCTACCGTTCATTGATCAGATGCTAGACAAACTCGCAGGGAGAGAATATTATTGTTTCCTTGACGGATATTCGGGTTATAATCAGATTTGTGTGGATCCCCTCGATCAACACAAAACAACTTTTACATGTCCGTTTGGTACTTTTGATTATAGAAGAATGCCGTTTGGTTTATGCAATGCACCTGCCACGTTCCAGAGGTGCATGATGGCTATATTTTGGGACATGATTGATAAATATTTGGAGGTTTTTATGGATGATTTTTCGGTGTTTGGAGATAGTTTCGATGATTGTTTGAATAATCTTGAGAAAGTCCTTGTGAGATGTAGAGAAAAAGATCTTGTGCTTAATTGGGAGAAATGCCACTTCATGGTTCAAGAGGGAATTGTGTTGGGCCATAAAGTTTTGAAGGCAGGGATGGAGGTTGATCGTGCTAAAATTGAAGTTATCAAAACACTACCACCTCCAATTTCTGTCAAGGGAGTGAGAAGTTTCTTGGGTCACGCAGGATTTTATCGAAGATTTATTAAAGATTTCTCCAAGATCGCCAAACCGCTTTTCTCTTTACTTGAAAAGGATACTCCTTTTAACTTTACTGAAGAATGTCTTCAAGCATTTTTGACGATTAAGGAGAAACTGATCTCTACACCTATTGTTATACCTCCTGATTGGAAAGCTCCGTTTGAACTTATGTGCGATGCTAGTGATCACGCTATGGGTGTTGTGTTGGGATATAGGAAAGACAAGGTCTTACACACGATTTATTATGCAAGTAAGACTTTCAACGCTGCCCAGATGAATTATACAGTGACGGAGAAAGAGATGTTGGCCGTGGTTTATGCTTTTGATAAATTTCGTTCCTATCTGGTTGCGAAGAAAACTGTTGTATACACGGACCATTCAGCTATTATGTACCTCATGGAGAAAAAGGACGCTAAGCCACGTCTTATTAGATGGGTACTGTTACTTCAAGAATTCAACATAGATATTCGAGACCGAAAGGGATGCGAGAATCAAGTTGCGGATCATCTATCAAGGCTCGAAGGATATGAAGCGAACAAAGAACCGCTGTTGGTTAAAGAGGTATTCCCTGATGAACAACTTTTTGCTATTAAACATGCGTTTGTGCCATGGTATGCAGATCTAGTCAACCTCATTGTGAGTGGTGTCTTTCCCAAAGATATCCACCCACAACAAAAACACAGATTGAGTCACCAGGCCAAGGAGTATTATTGGGATGAACCGTACCTCTGGAAGATTTGTAGTGACCAAGTGGTTAGAAGATGTGTGCATGAAGGTGAAATGGAGAAGATCATTGAAGGTTGTCATAGCTCACCTTATGGAGGTCACTTTAAAGGCGATAGAACCGCAGCTAAAATTCTTCAATCTGGGTTCTATTGGCCTACCATACACAAAGATTGTCATCGTTTTGTCCAATCATGTCAAAGATGCCAGTTCACTGGTAACATATCAAAAAGAGACGCGATGCCGCTTAATAATATCCTTGAAGTTGAAATATTTGATGTATGGGGAATAGACTTCATGGGACCGTTCATCACTTCCCATGGAAATCTTTATATTTTGCTTGCGGTAGATTATGTGTCAAAATGGGTAGAAGCAGTGGCAACACCAAAGAACGATGCTCAAACTGTGATTAAGTTCTTAAAATCAAACATCTTTTCAAGACATGGTACGCCACGTGTTCTCATCAGCGATAAAGGTACCCATTTTCTTAATGCTCCCCTGAGTAATTATCTTCGTAAGTTTGGAGTGAGACACAGTACTTCAACCGGTTATCACCCACAAACTAACGGTCAAGCTGAAGTTTCTAACCGGGAAATCAAATCTATTCTTGAGAAAACCATGAATAAATCGAGGAAAGATTGGTCTTTAAAGCTAGATGATGCTCTCTGGGCTTACAGAACAGCATTTAAAACACCAGTTGGGGCATCTCCATATCGCATGGTCTACGACAAGGCGTGTCATCTACCGATTGAACTTGAAGCTCGAGCCTACTGGGCTATTAAAACTCTGAATCTAGACCCAGACTTGGCCGGAAAACAAAGGATGATGCAGCTGAACGAGTTGGAGGAGTTTCGTTATCTTTCCTATGAAAATTCACGCCTCTACAAGGAGAAAACAAAGCGATGGCATGATAAACGACTCCGTCCAAAGCACTTCGAGAGAGGACAAAAAGTTTTATTATACAACTCTCGATTTTCGAACTACCCAGGAAAGCTTAAATCCCGTTGGGGAGGACCGTACATTGTTACTAAAGTCACACCTCATGGAGCGATTGAAATTGAAAATCCAACCGAGCAACGGACATTCATGGTGAATGGCCAGCGTTTAAAGAGATACCATGACAGTGAGGACTTTGGGCGAGAGGAGACAATCCATCTTGTTGAATGCGCTTAGCTTGAGGTACACGTCTAACTCAAAGACGTTAAACAAAAGTGCTCTTGGGAGACACCCCTCGTTTTAATTGCTTTATAGATTAGTTTTATTGCTTTGTAGTGTATAATATTAAGTTAGTGTAGATTTTTAATTGTGTTTACAAGCTAATAGGAGAGAAAGGTAGTGCGTTATTGTGCAGGAAATGAGTTTGGGGTCAAAAAGAAAAAAAATTGGAGAAATTCGCAGGCAGGTCCGGTATACCGGCCAAAAAGCCCGGTATACCACGCCTGGAAAATCACGTGTCACGGGTTGGCCACCACGGGTTTTTTACCGAGACGAAAAATTTGAGGCATGATGGGTCCGGTATACCGGAGGTTATGACCTGTATACCGCAGGAAGCAAAAACCCGTACCACGGGTGAGATACCGCGGGTTTTTTGACGGAGATGATAAATTGAACAGTGGCAAAAACCCGTGCCACGGGTTGCGTACCACGGGGTTTTTGCCGAGCCGAAAATTTGAAGAGCTGATACCTCCGGTATACCGCTCAGAGGCGGTTTGTGAAGGAATTCTTGCCTAATCAAATTCTTACCTTACCAAAATTAACCCTAGCCTCTCCCATACGAATTTTCCAGACCCAAACACTATATATACACCTTAAAGCTTGTGCAAACCTTCACAATTAACACAACAACTCCTCAAATCCTCTCCTCCATCTTCCATAAACACAATCTCTTCATCAAATTCATCACACTACACCATTAAACACCATCAAATTCATCAAGCTTTAAAGATTTCTTCCAAAATACATCAAGAAACCTTTCTCTTTCATCAATTCCAAGCAACAACATCAAGCTAAACCAAATTTTCCTTAAACTTTTTAATCCATCTTTGGTATAACTTGAGTTGTGGGTGAATCAAGCATGACTAACAGATCTGAAGCTATGGAATACAAGAGAAAGTGCTCTATCCTTGGGAAGAATAAGAAATTTCTTGGAGCCACCATTGAAAAACCCATCAATCTTGATGAGGTTACTGAAGAATCAAAAGAAAAGGCACCAGCACAACCACTACCAAAGAAGTTAACTGCTAGAATGTCCATACCATCAAGAAGGCCATTGAAGAAGATAAAAATTCAAGACCAAGGTTCTTCTACCTCTTCCTCTGAAATTGTTTATGATCTTCCTCCTTGGGCTCTCAAGTTACAGAACGAAATAGAAAGATTACGAGAAGATAACAGAGAAATTTGGACAGAAGTCATACAGATGGAATCACAGATAGAAGATTTGACCTTGACAAGGGATATTGATAGTTATACCTAGGGGTGAGCACGGTGCGGTTCGGCTCGGTTTTTGGTCGTAACCGAAACCGAAACCGAATCATTCGGTTTTTAAAGGGGTCGGTACCGAACCGAACGGTTTTCCTCGGTTCGGTTTCATCGGTTTTCGGTTCGTTATATGTTCGGTTCGGTTTTTTTCGGTTTTGGTATATGTTTTATTCGGTAGTTGGATATATTTTATTTGAGACATTTTATTTTCTAGAAAATCCATATATGAAGTGTGATTTTCATGTTATTGATGTAAGAAATTGCATTTTTGGAACTCAAATTTTATATAAGTCGTGAACAAATAATAATAATATCAAAGGAATATTTATAAAGTTTAGTGTATATGCTTTACATTCAACAAATATTAATAAACGAAGGATTTTTTAAAATATATCGACTCATGACTTATGTAAAAATGTGTTGCATATTATAATATTTTTAGGAACGCTTCATGTCATGTATTAACATTTTTTGTTTCAAAAATTACTCCATTTTCTATCCCATTGTCATAATTTTTTAAAGAATATAAATTAAATTCAAGAACGTTATAGTTTTTATATTTTTTTTGGTTCGGTTTTTCGGTTCGGTTTAGCATAGAAAAACCGTACCGAACCGAACTTTTCGGTTTTTTAAAAAGCTTATACCGAACCGAACGGTTTTGTCGGTTTTCGGTTTTTTCGGTTCGGTTTTTTCGGTTTTTTGGTTCGGTTCGGTTTTTCGGTTTTGTTTTGCTCACCCCTAGTTATACCGATCCCTTAGCTTCGGATGAGGATGAAGATATAATGGATCTCTATGGCCAGCCAGGTAGGTCATTCTAATTTTTCTTAATAGCCCTTATGCATTAGGTAGTTTAGCTAGTTTTATTTTAAATTTTATTCTTTCTTGAGTCTTTTTCGAGTCGTGGGGACACGGCTCACTTTTGAGTTGGGGGTGGGGATTCGTTGTCCTCATCTTCTTTTCGTTTTTGCATAAAATTTAAAATTTTCAGGTTGAATTAAGGCATAGAATATTTTGAATGTACCTATTTGAGCATGATTTTATTAGGTCAATGATAGTAAGTAGTATGTTTTTGAAAGATGCAACAAATTTGTTTAGATGCATGCATGAAAACAGGAAATAAAGGATAGAAAAGTTAATCAGCAATGCTAAGAAATCACGTTGAAACTTAGGGATAGTTATTTGGTGTGTAGAACGTGAGGTTTAAAATTAGTTGAAAACCCACTTGTCTATGAACTAATAATGAAAACGTAACAAAATCCGGTAGTTAGAAAAATGACTAAGGCAGTCCTTTCATGATAAAACCCTTGAAGCTTTTGTACTTTCTCAACCTTTTTATTTAATATTATTGTTATTTATCCGTCTTAGCCCCTCTGAGCCTTTCTAAAGCCTTTTTATTGAAACACATTATAATCCATACCGTAGTTTTAGGACTTATCTATATGACCCGCACTCGAATCGCAAAACCTGAGACAAACTCGTTTTAGAGCTTGAGTTTGGGGTGGTGGGTTTCATAATTAAGGAACTTTGGGGATTTGGGAATTATCTTTGTGATTTTATTGATGATAAAATTGTTATTATTGTAACCCTTTGCCGGGGTAAGAGTGAATGAAAAAGAAGCTACGAGCTAGTTTTGCCAACAAGGGCATAAAAAGAATATATATGAAAAAAAATATAGTGTGATATCTCAACATCAAAAGAGAATCATAGCTATACAAAAGAAGAAAAAAATTGATTTGAATATATATTCGGACCGGCAAAGTGGAATTTTTATATCATCAAAGGTTTTATTTGGGATTTATTGGGGATGCACATCAAAAGCATCAATAAATTGGGTTGAGTGAGAACATCTTCGATTAAAAACTCAAGCTCTAGGGCGATTGGTTGATGGCTAGTGAGGAGAGAGCCAAAAGCTCACTTTTCATTATCCAAATATACCACACCCGTCCTTAAGCCAAGTTATAACCAAAAACCTTAGGATTTCTAACTACTAGGTGGAGAAACAATTGAGCTATTAGGTAGTAGGTAAGTGGACCATTGGATGCTGTATTTGGGACCTATGAACAACCTATAGCCATTAACCTGAACTAAGTTATCATCCTCTCCTTCTGGCATTGCGAAATTAATATTAACTTGAATTTATGGATTGTTGATTACATGTATATGAAGCATATTTGTGCATTATTTCTCGAGCATTACTACATGAGACTCTTTAGATTTTATGCTCTAGGATCATTCATTATATTCTGTTCTTGTTCTCCTCCGACTTCTTCTTGTTTATTTTGACTACCCTTCTGTTCTTTACTTTTATTGTATCGGGACGATACAACTTTGAGTTGGGGGTCTTGATGTCTCCTCATTTGTGATAATAAAATATACTTCTGAGACATCATTTTAGGCTTATTTATTAGTTTATAGGTTGATTTTAGCTTAGTTTAGTGCACTTTCCTATTTTGAGTCTTAATTTAGGAACATAATATTTTTAGAGCATATTGGGTTTAATTGTTTATTTAGTGTGAAGCTTTAAAGATAATTATGGAGATTAATTAGAGTCCAAGTCAAAGACTACAACTTATGGAAAGAGATTTGCATGGAAATTGGAGATAAAGGTAACAAAGGCTAAAAATATGGAAAAGGAAAAGCTGCCTAAATCTGAGATTCTGCAGCAACCTTAAAGAAGTGGCGATTACTCCAAGAAATAGGCCGAATTTGGTAAGTCCCTTTCATAGGGACATAGATAATTCTCTGAGGATTCTTTTGGTATATTATGGAGCACAAACCGACCAATAACGAAGAAGATATACCCAAAACAGTTCAGCAGTAATTATCCATACGAATTTGAGTTGGGCTTGGAGTCTTTTACTTGGCCTTATCTCCAAGAAATGAATTAGGTCAACCTATACACTATAAATACAGCCTCTTAACACTCTTAAATCATCCTTGGTGAAACCTTAAGCCAAGAGGAAGCTTACAACACAAGAGAGAAGTCTGGAAGGAGTTGTCTTCAACAATGTCTTCTTCTATCTTTAAATTTGTACTTTCTTTTCTTTCATGAACTAAATTTCTTTAGCTTGAGTTTTAGCATATATGCATGAACCCTAGTTTTGATTGACATCTATCTAATTTGGGAATTTAATGTTTTAAATAGAATTATAGTTTTTATTCATTGTTTATGTGTTTGGATTTATATTCTGTGTTCTTGTGGATCGCGACCATATAGAATTACCATCTAGTAGTTAGGTCACCATTGACAACGGTGTTTAATTACATGTTTAGCACATAACGTCTAGTATTAGGTCTGATCTGACAACCCAACCTAGCTAGATAATCACTATGGTTTAGTTCTTGTGACTATTTACCAATTACAGGAAAAGTTTGCTTAGGAAGCCTTATTGACACAGGTAAATCCTATTTGAAACTACCGATAGCAAATTGGAACCGATTAATGAAATACTACATAATTCACCCTTACATGTTTAGAACGGCAAAACTAGTGGGGATTACATGCTAATAACTCGAGCTATATTCTTAAATCACTTCTCTTTCGCATTTATTTTCTAGTCTTTTTAATTCTTAGTTTTAATTTAGTTTAATTAGATAATCAAATAAATATCTATTGTCTTTATTTTTCTTGTGTTTAGTTGTTCTAGCTTAATTATTTGCACTCGATTATTGCATAAGATTCCCCTAACCTCTGTAGTCTCTGCGGAACGAATCTTAATTATTTAACTAAAACTTGCATACGATCTGTATACTTGCAGAACCGTGTAGCTTTAGGGTGTTATTTGCACTTTATTTATATCTTATTTTATCACACCCTAGGCCCCACCAATAACGAAATTACATGGTATAGAAAGTGATTAAGGCAGTTCTTTCATATTGAAGCCACTTGAAGCCTTTTATACCTTCTCACCTTGTTAATTGATTTTATATGCTATATCCTTCTCAGCCCCTTCTAGCCTTTCTAAAGCTTTTTATTGAAACACATTATAAGCCATATCCCTTTAGATTATAGGACTTTTTCCATATGACCCGCACTCGAATCGCGATGCATAGACAGTTGTTTTAGAGCTTGAGTTTGGGGTGGTGGGTCCACCATTATGGGAATTTTATTCTGTGAGTACTCTCTAATTTAAAATATCAGAATTGTGAGTACTCTTAGATTTAATTATTGGAAACCGTGAGTACTTTGAGTTTCAATATAGTGAAACTGTGAGTACCCTGAGATTTAATAAAACAAATCTGTGAGTACTCATAGTTTTGTAGTTCAAATAGATTATTACGAGTTGTAATTTAAATTATTGCATTTGGGTGCAGAGTTTAATTGAAAGCGAGGATGTTGAAGGCACGTTCATGTATGTTTCAAATCCATTTTTAAGAAATAGTCAGGAATATACTTTCACTCTATTGCCAGTGTTTGTTAAGGATGGAAAGGGTGGACATTGGAATCTGTTGGTGTACAGCCGAGAGGATAAATAATTTTTTCATTACAACTCCATCAAACCAAAAAATTCAGAGTCAATAGGTTCAAAGACAGAACAAACAGCAGCAAAGTATAGAAAGTTTTTGGTTCAAAATGTATTGAGGAAAATAAACCCCAGTAAAGAAGACAAATATATATTGACTAATGTGGATTGTGCTGAACAAGAACCAGGGAGTGTGGACTGTGGTGTTTTTGTCATACTATGGTGTTATGGCTATTACTGAAATGGGTTGCTACGTCAAAACACTTACAAACAGAAATATATTAACGAAGGAAGAGCAATGATTGTTCGTAAGTTGTTGCGTAGCAAATACTCGCAGTGCATCAACATGGGGAGAAGTGTTTAATTGACTAATTCTAATTATTTTACAATGTAATGATTCTATCTTTTGAACTTAGTTTTATTTGGAATTTTAAATGCTTTTTGATATGTAACTGATATGTTGGGGTGTTTTGGAACTTTTGAGTGTTTTGGATGTTTTTGGAACTTTATATCTGAATTATGAATGAAGTATGGTTTTGGTAATGTTTAATTAATTGATTGTTGAACAGTTAATATATCATGTAAAGTTAAACATTGTATAGAACAAGATAAACAAAAAAGTACAGAGTACTCAAAAAGAAATGGTAGAGTACTCAGACAAATATGTATAGTATTCAGACAAAAATAAGGAGTAATCAGATAAACTGAAAGAGTACTCAGTAAAAAATAAAGAGTACTCATTGGAAAAATAACAAGTACTAAATACCAATGAAACGAGACCTCTGATAAATGATAGAGTGTTCAGATAAATAGTAGAGTACCCGGATAAATGAAAAAGTATTCAGAAAAATGATAGAGTACTCAACTAAATGATGGAGTACTCAGATAATATATAGAGTACTCGTAGAATTATATAGAGTACTCATAGAATTATATAGAGTATTCATAGAAGTGTAAAGAGTGTTAAGTTAGATAGATAGAGTATTCATTAAAATGTATGGAGTATTCATTACAATGTATAGAGTATTCATTAAAATGTACAGAGTACTCAGACAATATTAAATTACAAGACAGATAATATCATTAACAACAAATCAAAGTCTATAACAAGAATTACATGCTTAAATCAAATTCAAAGTCTATAACGCATTAAAGTTTAAAAACATATAAATGTAAAAATAGTTCAATGGCACCAACGCGTGAATCTAAACATTAACAAGAAGTTAATGAGCATAAATACAATTAAAAAACACTACTTAATTATCATGAGGGGGCAGCTCTACAAGTAAAACGATTATGACCCAACTTCTTGCAATTGCCACAACGGTTTGTACGGACAACCTTCTCGGTGCTTGAACGAAAGCGCTTAGTCTGAGGCCTCCCCGGTCGAACCCTAACAGAAGGAGCAAGAATAATCTGAGATTCGTCGACAGGGACTTCAACTTGAAAGGTAGACATATGAGGTATGCTCTTTGAATAAGTCTTAATGTATGATGAAGTGTGAAAGTAGGACTCTACATAATCGAACAAATCACGAACAGAAGCACTAGATAGTGCACATAAAGCATGCTGACACGGGAAGCCGAGCTCTTGCCATTCACAATAAGAACAAGTACGGGCATCTATATCTACCACCATGATTGGATTTGAGCCGACTTGAAACAAAGAAGAGGTGGATTGTTTAATGGTCCAAGTGCAACTCAGACCAACATTAGTGTTATATAGCAACATAATAGTCGGACATAGTGGTGAAGTCCATTTGGATGACTTTAAAGATCATTCATAAATCCACTGCATTAACTTAACACGAAGAGCGTCAACAAGCTCACAAACAGGAAGTCCCTTGTGTTCTAATATCCAGTAGTTAAACGACTCGACTGCATTAGAAGTCATCTCACCGTATCGTCTACCACGGAAATAATCATTTGCGTAATTTTCCCTTGGCAAACCCTTTAGAAAATCTTTGACCTGCTTCTTTCCTTCAAGCAACAATTTAGCCATCTGTTGATCATAATGTTCAACAGTAGGAGCATGCGCGACTTGATTGAGAAGATACACAATCCTTTCACGGAAAAATATAGTGCCAGAATTAGCAATTCTGAGGTTTTTCTCTATATGTTTAATGCATAAACTGTGACTATCTTGTGAGAAAACCTCCCTAACACCATTTATTAGACCCTTGTGGCGGTCTGATATAAATGTGAGAGGACGACCATCAACAAGGGGCTTTAAAAACTGAAGAAATGCCATCCAATTGTCGGTGTCCTCACCGTGAACAACGCCGAAAGCAACAGGGAATAAACCTGATTAAGACAAATAATAAAATAGTAAGGATCAAGTAATAAAATGAATGTATAACAAGAAAACAATTACTATGTTGATATAATACCTTGATCTCCATCTTTTGCAGTAGCAACCAATAACGAGCCTTTGTACTTGGACTTCAGGAACGTAGCGTCCAAAAGTAACATGGGGCGACAAGACTTAAAACCAGTAATAGACCCACCAAATGAGAAAAAACATCTGTGAAATACACGGGATACATGATCGCAATGAATCGAGAAGGCCGTAATTGAATCAAGTTTCTGGAGCTTTTCAAAGTAAGCTTGCAAACGATTGAATGAAGATCCAATATCACCGTATAGAGTGTCCTTGGCCTTATGTATAGTAGACCAAGATGTTTTGTACGAAATATCGAAACCATAACTCTCCTTTAACACAGACTGAATGTCTCTAGGCCTAGACGATGGTTTATAAAGAAGTTCATCGTAAATAACACGACTAAGAATGGAAGAATCCAACCAGAAGTGTGAGGTTTTCTTGTAAACATGACCACACGTGTGAATATTCCTATATGTACGCAGATACCAAAATTCCTTTTTCTTATAACGCGATACGTATATATACCAATTACAACCCTTCTCGACCTTGTAAAAGCACTGAGCGCTGATGCGCGAGTTCTTATTATTGTGGATATAGTCGAAATCAAACCCATCAACAGCAGCTTGCTTGCAAAGAACAGAACGGAACTGCTCAGCACCACCCACAAAACACTGTCCAACACCTTGTAACCCAAATTTCCAACAATCACTCCTCATATCCTTCTTTTCATGAATAATAAAGGTTGGATCAGGGGTAGAGGCAACAATTGACAGAATAGGATCAACGGAGATATGTTTAGTAATGCCAGCTGATTATTGAGAGGATATATTGTTGAAGCAAGGGGTCCTGGAATCAGTAACGTAAATATAAATCTTGTCAAACACACCACGTCCAAGAATCCACTTAATTGTGCAAAAATCTGTTTCAGTTTCTAGAAGGGAGTCTATATACTCCCCTATAATATAAGATATAACAGCAGATTTAGATAGCTGAGGCCGCCTAGACTGAACAAAATTCTTTATCGATTTAATGCCATCCAGCTGATCAAAGGGGAGGAAAATCTGATCAGTTCCCATCTTGAACACAACAAGCACGTCTTTGATCATTATATCTGTCAGCAATAATGGGAAACAGTGAGTATACACAAAACAATGAAAACTCAGAGTACTCTATGGAAGAGTATCAGTAAGATGAGCACTTAGTGTTTTAGAATGTACAGAGTACTCTATCAAAATGTAAAACAGTGAGTACTACATCAATATAAATGCCTAGAGTACTCAATCCTTGGTAGATTTCATAGAGTACTCCAACGTTTTTACAAAAGGTGGAGTACTATATATATTCTTTAAGTACTAGTACTCCCTATATAACGTAAAACGATGAGTACTCTATATATTTGAAAAAGGATGAGTACTCTCAGCAATTTAAAAACGCTGAGTATCGTACTGGACTGTACTATCATGCATGCAGCGGCTGTGATAAACCCTAGATATTTCAGATCGGAAAACACTAACGTTCTAACTGAAAAACAATGAAAGAAACACGAAAAATGAAACGAATACATGCAATAACAAACATATCATGAACAAAACTACCATGAAATACATGAAAAAATATCAAAAAACCAGTAACAGTATAATATATGCACATAATCATGGCTTGAATCGAAAAACCAAACATATAACACGATATATACTGGATATTGGGATTAAACAATGCTGTTACATACAAAAAACACATGTAACGCAAACAAACATATAAATTGATGGAAAAAAACAGTAAATGGATTTGAAACCAACCTTAAAACGAAGGTAACACGTGAAATTTTCTCTAGAATGTAGAAGGATGAGACGTGATGAACATATGATAACAAACGAAGAAGGTTGAAATCGGAAGGGAGGATTTGAAATAAATATGGAAAGCTCCAAAAGAGAGCTCACACAATTGGAGAGAGAGAGGAGTAAAAGAAGCTCAGATAAATTAATAGAGAGAGAAAATGCAAAAGATTATATATAAGTCTAAGAAACATTTGAGGGTAGTAAGGTAATATAGGTTTTGGGTTTTATGTGTTAAATTCTTTTTGAAGTTTTTATTAAGAAGGACTCTAAGAGGGGTTGCTATCTCGAAAAAGGGGTGTGTTTAAGACCTTAAATGACATTTTCTCATCTAAAAAATATAGGTTAGATATAATGTTTTTTATTATTGTGAATTGTTGAGCCATTTGTACTTATCTAGTAGCTATAGAAAAACTCGCTACATGCGGATTCATTCCCCTTAGCTTATAAAATGGAGTGTTTGAACAAAATTGACCAGAAAAAAAAATGAAAAAAGGGCGGCTGCCCTGTTACGGATTACCCAGTAATGAACGATTGGTAGGTGACGTGGAAGTAGTAACTTAGCTTATTGTTTAATTTTGAGGTAGTTTCCCGTCAAAAAAAAAAAAAAAATTGAGGTAGTTTTCTTTTTTTGTTTTTTTTTTGTTCGGATGAAGTAATTTTTTTTGGACAAAAGTCGGATGAAGTAATTGGAACTATATTATTTTATAGTTGCAAGAATTTTTTTTTTTTTTTTGTTATAAACTAAAAACAATATATAGAGAGAGAATTATATTATTGTATTCCAAAATCATGAACTAACAATATTTTGATTCATTTTCTCGTGTAACTGCCTAGAAGATTATTCTCTTTCAGGCACATTCATCGAGAAAAGAGCTGAGTTTGAAACACCACCACTTATTTCAATTTTCCGACAACCAAACACCCTAACACCACCACTTTTACTCCATTACCATGTCCATCACCTTCATGTTCATTCAAATTGCAAAGCTTACTTACATTTATATTAACATTGATATCTTCATAACTTTCACTATCACTCTTATATTCTAAAAATCTAAAAGTCTCCCTCTTCTATTTACATTTACATATCAGTTACTTCATTTATTACATCGCATTTAATACATTTCCTAGCCTCAATCATTATGGAATTCTACACTAGACACAACTCAAACACTGCTGATGAATCTCTTATCCTTACTACGGATCCTAATTCCGTTTATGCTCAATTTGAAGGACCTAAGTTGTATGCTAAAATCATTGCAGACAAGGCTGTAAGCTTTAACTACCTGAGGAAAAACATCATCAACTCATGGGGTTTCAAAGGAAAAACTCATACTGAAAAGAGGGGTTTCAATACTTGCATCATTACCTTTGATTCTGAACAATATCTTCAACAAGTTTGGAAAAATAGGCCATGGAATTTAGTGGGAAAGAATGTTATTAAGCTTACTACTACTTCCTTCATCATTAAAATACATGATGTTCCACCAACACTTATCAACGAAGACAATGCCAGAAAAATGGGATCTCAAATGGGTAATGTTGAAGAGATTATCTTACCTTCTATAGAGACCTTCAAAGAATTCAATGCTATCAGGATTCGAGTTAATTGGAATATCTTCAAGCCCATCACTGGTACTTACAACATTAGTATGGGAAATGAACAAAAAATACGAGGTATGCTTAAATTTCAAAAACTCTGTGATCTTTGTTATCTCTGTGGTATGTTAGATCATGAAGAAAGTGAGTGCAAAAACAAAACAAAGCTAAAAAATAAACTTACCAAAAGAATTTTTGGGTTTGAACCTAAAAATCCTGAACAAAAAACCAGTGAGTCAACTTACCCACTCAAAAATCATCACCAAAACTCGCTTCTAACTCACCCACATAACCTGAGTCAGGAATTGTTACCGAGTCAAAACAATTTCCCAATCCAATCACAAAGCCGTACAACAAAAAAATCCCGCCCAATTTCCACAAAACCCTAGATTCCTCATACCAATTTCAAAAATTTATTTGACCGAACCCCACACATTTAATGCCTCTGACATTGATATGGCTATAGAAGGTAAATTGTCAGAAAGGAAGGGTTTCTCTGCAAATGCTTATAACCAAAATGTGAAAGACGCTGGTCTTGGTCTGACAGTTGTAAAAGAACAACTCTCAAAACCCAAAAACAATTTTAAACAATTCACTGGGCCAAACAAAATTTGGGCCGAGATAAATGAAGGCCTTAAATCTAATCTCTTTAACATCCCAATTCACCAAACAAAAAATAAACTTGACCCAATCACTCCAAACGCTTTGACTTTCGGATCAAATGAAACACCCGTCATTCTTACACCCAAACACTGTCTTCCAATCGACAACACCAAACTCTATCAAAACAAATTCCCCAAAACTCATGAATCTTTACAACATGAAGAAACTCCTATAGCTAATGAAAATCATACAATCAAACACACACCAGTTAATCAAATGCAATCTATTCCTTTCGCTCTTTATGAAGGAACTGAAACCCTAATTCATCATCGTCTGCAAGATTATAAGTCTTCTCTTAATCTCAAAAGTTCTGTCAAGAATACTAGAGAAAATTCAAAATTTGACAAGCTTTGGGAAACTAGATGAAAGGAAAACAAAAACAATGCTCAGTCTACACAAGAAGAAATTAATTCGAACAAATCTTCATCGGCACAAACTATAAATGATAAGGATGATACGACTATGATCAATGGAGACAAATTAACCACTGAAGAGGTTTGCGGGTTTGACCTAGATCAAACCCACAGAAGTATATGATACAATTCTTTTGGAATTGTCAAGGGATTCGTACCCCCTTGACAATTCTAACACTCAAGGATGCGGTCAAAACCCATCATCCCGAGGTAATTTTTCTGATTGAAACTCTTAATGTAAAGACAAAACCGATTCTCTGTCTAATTCTCTTAATACGAAAAATATATGCACTATTGAACCCATAGGAAAAGCGGGGGGTTTAATTCTGCTGGCTAAACATGATTTGTATATAAAACTTATTAAATCAAACAAAAACTTCATTCATTGTTCTATCACTGATAATAAAGGCATTGCTGCTTATTATACTTACACTTACATATCTTCTCATGATTGTGAAAAAAGAAGAAAACTTTAAACAAATTGAACACCTTATGGATAATAATAAACATGATCCATGGTTCCTTAGTTGTGACTTAAATATGATAAGATTTAATTATGAAAAACTTAGAGGAAATGATGAAAATACTGATAATAATATTCTGAAAAAATTCATTAGCAACAATCTTCTTTCTGAAACTTCTAGTAAAGGGTGCTAATTCACCTGGAGTAATTGAAGATGTGGAGATAAGCTTATTAAAGAAAAATTAGACAAGGGACTAGCAAATCATGCTTGGGATAATCTCTACCCTGATGCATGGATTGCAAATCTTCCTGCCATTGGTTCTGATCATAGTTTGCTAATTATTCACTGTAATAAACCAATTTTCAAAAAATTTGATAGATTTATTTACATGAAAGAATGGAACAATGATGATGAGGTCTGCAATATGATCAATCATCATTGGAATACTTATACTAATATTATTAAGAGAGGTATTATTAGGTTTGGTACTAAACTTAATAATATCTCTCATGCGATTACAAAATGGATTAAAACAAAAAGAAAAGATAATAGGAATATCATCAAAGATCTTATGAAAAATCTTGAAGAAATTAATGAAAATCCTCAAGAAACCTGGGACCAAAGTAATTTTTTAACTGCTTAGTTAGAATTTTTTTGGAACAAATAAGAACTTTATTGGAGGGAGAAATTTAGAATTCAATGGGTTAGTTATGGAGATAAAAACACTACCTTCTTTCGTAATTCCACCAAAGCTAGAAGAAAACATAATAAAATACTTAGATTAATCAATAATGAAGGAATATGGATGGAAAAGCCTGAAGATATTGAAAATCATAGTTTAAATCATTACACTAATACTTATACTACTAAAGGTCCTCGGAATTACTGTAACGTCATCAATAAAATTAAGCCTACTGTTACCTCTGATATGAATAAAATTCTTGAAGCCCTAGTTTCATTACAAGAAGTTAAAGAAGACGTTTGGAAAATGTGAAAATTAAAATCACCAGGCCCAGATGGATTCACTGATAGTTTTTATAAAAAAAAACTAGGACATTATTAAATTTGATCTTATGAAATATATTAGTGATAAAGGGGATTTAACTTCTATCAGTAAAACTTTTATTACCCTCATTCCTAAAATCAAAACACCTGCTTCTATCACTCCCTTGAGATCTATTAGTTGTCCAAATGTTTCTTATAAAATCATTATTGCTATTTTGGTTAATAGATTAAAACCATTAATGGATAAATATTATTTCCCAAGAAAAATCATCTTTTATCAGTAATAAAAGCATCACTGATAATATTATGATTGCTCATGAAGTTGTTCATTATCTTAAAAATAAAAGAACTTCAAAAAATTATTCAACTATTATCAAAGCAGATATTTCTAAGGCTTTTGAGAGTATAGAATGGGATTTCCTCTTTGATATTATGAGAGCTCTCGGTTTTTCAAATATTTAGATTAGTTGGATTGAAATATGTGTTAAAACTGTCTCTTATTCCATCTTATTGAATGGAAATCCAATTCACTTGGCTAAACCTACTAAAAGACTGAGGCAACTGGACCATTTGTCCCCTTTCCTCTTCTATATTGTCACTCAAGCTCTTACTGCCTTAATTAATGATAAAAGAGATAAAGGTCTTATGAAAGTTATTAAACTTAGCAGGAATTTGTCCCAATTTGACTCATATACTTTTCGCTGATGATAGTCTTTTTCTCTTAAAAGCTGAAAATGAAGAATTTTATCATTTTAATGATGTTTTAAATATGTATAGTTATGCCTCGGGTCAAAATATTAACCTGAATAAGAGTGGTGTTATTTATAGCAAAAATACATCACTAATATAGCCTCTGATCGTACTGATATCCTACAAATGCACCACTTAACTAATCTTGGGAACTACCTTGGATTACCCTCGGATTGGGGTAGATCCATAATAAGGGCTTTAGATTGGCTTATTGAAAGAATTATATCAAAACTTGATAACTGTAACTGTAAATTTCTCTCAGAAGTTGGAAAACAAACCCTTATTTAAGCTATTATTCAATCCATTCCAGTTTATATCATGTCTATCTTTCAAATTCTTGAATCTATTTGCAATAAAATTTTATCCTTAGTTGCCTCTTATTGGTGGGGTAATAATGGTAATACTAGAATTCATTGGAAACACTTGAAATTCATGGAAATGCCTAAAACTGAAGGAGGAATGAATTTCAAAAGCTTCACTCAACTTAATACTGCATTACTTGCCTCATCTGCATGGAACAATATTTGGCTTTTAAAGTTATTAAAGGAATTTATTTCCCAAAGAAGACTTTGAAACTGCTACTTTAGGCTACAACCCCTCCTGGGCTTGGAGGAGTCTAATAAAAGGTAGAAATGCTTATATCATTGATACTAAAATGATTATAGGAAATGGTGATAATACTAAAGTTTGGCATGATGATTGGATTCCGCAATTTGAAAAACCTATAAATCACTCTAATCTTCCTATTATTAAAGTTTCCGAGTTTGTTAGCAATAATAACAATTGGGATGAACAAAAACTTATCACTACTCTTGGAAGGGAAAAAGCTGAAAAAGTTTGTTCCCTCAATATTAGCATTTCAAATGCCCCTGATACTCTTATTTGGAAACATGCTAGTAATGGTAATCTTACTTCTAATAAAATTTACAAGCATATTACTAAAAGCATTACTGATGATAAAAATCAAAAGGAAAAATTTCTTCCTTCCATCTCTTTTAAATTAAATGATAAATTCTGGGATATTATATGGAAATTAAATATTCCCCCTAAATTACGAAATTTTATTTGGCGTGTTTAGCGGATGCTATACCTACTGAAAGCAACAAATTCCATTGAAAATGTGCTTTGAATGGCTTATGTAAAGTTTGTGGAAATGATATTGAAACAACATAGCATCTCATGTGTTTTTGTTCGAGTTCAAAGGCTACCTAGTTTGCAACTCCCACTGGTCTTATCTCTTCTCATGGAAACACTGGAAGTGTGCAATAATGGTTACAAAATCTTATTGAAATGAAAATTCAAAATGATGAAAATGATAGACCAATGGTTGAGATGGAAATCTGGATTATGTGTTTTATTTGGAAAGCTAGAAATAAATTCATTTTCGAAAATCATCCTATCTGTCCCTTAATCAACATGAAAAATGCCTATAATGCCTATGATAAATTCATAAGATATAAAATCACATATTCTGAGGCAATAAACGACCTTGAAACAAGAAAAAAAGATGAGTATTATGATAATAACTACTCAAATCAAAACAGGGAGAATGACAATACTTATAAAACATATCTTAGTGTTGATGCATATTATCTTAAAGAAACTAATTGTGCTTCTTCTGCTTGTATCTTTAGTGATAAATAGGGCCAAAATATGGGAGGAAGATATTGGAAGTTCAAAGCACATTCTCTAGAAGAAGCGGAAGCAATCGAAATCCGCAATGCGTTAACTGAAGCAACATCACATCAAGGTGCAAAATTTGTTTTGAGGAATGACTGTCTTAGCCTTATGAAGTCGTTAATGAAGGGCACAAAGTTTGATAATCGTTATCTACTCCATGTTTTTTAAGATATTCAAAGTTTGGTGTGCAACATTGATATAAAGTTCCAATTTACCTCAAGGAAATTCAACAAAGCAGTAGATCATATTGCTAAACAAGGAAGGCTTGCCGACCTTAGGAGTAATTGGATTTCAAATCCAACCCCCTATATTCTTAAATTACTTGAGCTTGATTTTATAAGTGAAGGCACATGCTAAGAACAAAAAACCTATCTTATTGTAATTGTCTTTTAATTAATTTAAATTATGTTTTAATTTTCAGAAAAAGTAATCTATTTATAAGAAAGGAATGACCTTTCACTTGTCATATTAAGAAGATAAAAATAGGAAAACCTTTGGCATTTGAACATCCACCTTTATTAAAATAAACTATTCATAGTACCCCCCTTGGATGTCCATCTATTAGAAAATATGCCTCGTTAAAACCTTGCCAAGTAAACCCTATGGGATAAAAACTTGGTCGAAGGGAAAATAATACATATAGATGGAACTAATCATATTGAAGTGCTGCCCCCTTAAAACCTTGCCAGAAAACCCCATTAGGACAAAACATGGACAAAGGGAAAAGAGTACAGTCTAGTTTACGCTCTCCTGATGTTGGTAAGAGATCACTGAGTTGTCGTTTTTCAATATTCTTGACCTATTTCTTGATAATTGTGGTTGACAATGATTTCATCAGGAAAATCTACAAAATTATTGCGTGATTGTATCTGTCGAGTGTCAATACCCACATTCTTATGTAGCTCATGTGTGTAGGAGACTTTGGTGAAATATGTTTTGTTTTGTCTCCTTTGATGCATCCATTCTAATTATGTGTTGTACACGCAATAATATACTCATACAATACCATCAATATATTCTTGTTGAAGATATACCACACTTCTTTTGGATATGTTGAATAATCCACTTAAATATAAATTTCATACCTCTCCCCTTGGATATTCACTAAAAGATATGCCTCATTAAAATCTTATCAAGAAAACCCATTTGGACAAAACTTGATGAAGGGAAAGGAGTACACTAATACTTAGGGGTTATGACACGTATTCAGTTTGTCTTGTTAAAACCTTAACAGTAAAACCCAATGGGAAAAACCATGGTGAAGGAAAAAGAATGCAGAATTCAATATATTCTCCCCCTCATTACGACATTACATATTTCTAAGTATATTTGTACCTTGATGTCGTTGTTCATGAAACTTTAATTAGTAATTATTCTGGATTTTTACTTGAGGGTATTTAGTGATAGTAATATCATTTTCTTGATCAATAAAAGAGTTTATACTCCCTTTGACAATGAATATTTGCATGCCTCGTTAAAACCTTACTAGGAAAAACCCAGTATGGGAAAAAACCATAGTGAAGGAAAAAGAGTACAATACGCAAATATCACATTCTTTTCATTATGACAACAATTACCAAGTATCCTTTCATAATTCATACACTTTTCTCTTGTGCATTGCATAAATTACGTTCTACCAGAACTTTTATACTCCAGGATCTTCTCATTCTTCTAGAATTTCATATTTAGACGCTCTAAGTACTTCAATCACCTATCGTGCTTCAGGCACTTGTTGTGCTTTCAAACACCTTTCGTGCTTGGGCACATGTCATGCTTCAGGCACCTATGGTGCTTCTAGCACCTATTTTGTTCATCAGAAACTTTAATATCAATCTAATCACCACTACACCAGATCAATAACATAATAATGAGGACGTCTCTCCATAAATAATTCTAGGTTTCTGCAGGAATCTTCGTTATACATATAGGGTTTTAGATTTCAAAATTCACTATAATCTTTTCTTTCATTGTCGCTATATTTCACCACTTTGTGGTTTAGGATCCTTATTATTTATCTCAAGCGCTATATTACATGAAAATATAT
Source organism: Nemophila menziesii (assembly GCA_029959085.1). Lineage (NCBI taxonomy): Eukaryota > Viridiplantae > Streptophyta > Magnoliopsida > Boraginales > Hydrophyllaceae > Nemophila > Nemophila menziesii. The sequence continues at coordinate 119,678,334 of JARWIR010000001.1, read as the reverse complement.
TAATCCCATAAACTGTCTAATAGTTTTAAATATTTTCAGTAGACTAATAATCTATATAACTAATCTCGTATTTAGGTACCTAGGTATCTTCAATGGCCATTACTTCCTTTAAGATCAATGCATGTGCCAACATTAGTTGACTTATTAATTCCTGTCGTGTCACGTGGAGTGCATATTCCATAATATTTACCATTTTATCATTTACTCATGAGATTTTCTTCTTTGGGGCATGGTATACTTTCAACCGACAGGCTTACCACACTTCATGTGCTGGTTATATGCATTACAGATCTACCAAACTTCATGTGTTGGTTAGATGCATTACAGGTTTAACAGGCTTCATGCGTTGGTTTGATACATTCGCTGGAATATTTGTTATGTGTCTATATGGGAAAATAACCTATGTTGGAGCGTTTACAACATATTTTGGGATTTTGAGATATTTTACTTGCGAATGTATCAGGTATATTATTTGCAATACATTGAAAATGGAGTTCCTTTTAACTTCAAGTTCATATTATTTAGTTCGTGGATATAAATGATATAATAAATTGCATTCTACCATAACTTTAGGTTGCCTTGTCTATACGTTACGCAACTTCAGGTTTACTTGTCTCTCCACCTAATAAGGTGGTAGTCCCTTGGTAAAATGAATCTTCTGGTTCTTGTAAGTAGAGACCAAGTAAGTAATCTATTATTCGACATATCATTATTGCACCAGGTGACCAAGCCGGTCATTTAATAATACAATGTTCTTTGGATTATGACATCTTTTCTTTTGCACATTGAGCGTTTCAACTGCTTGAATCTGTATATATATATATATATAACTCCAAATAAATAACATGTTTTATTTCCATACACACTTCTGGTGAGACTTTTAGTAATAATGCAAAAGATATACATTGTTACGGACACTCGTGGTTATACAAAATACTAATTTTGGATAATATCCTTTAAATTTAGTAAAACATTTCGGGATTTACTTTTAACGTAATTTTCCAATTTTGTATCACAAGATAACATAACTTTTGAGCATCCAAAAACTTTTAATTAGATCAACTAAATGTCTTAATATTCCACGAGTACGCGAACACTATATAATTCCACTTTATCGATAACATTCCTGCTTATCATTTCTTGATGGCTTATTTACCGTGACGTTTTACTTTCAAGATATTCCTTATTATCCACTTCTGGTGGTAAGGATTTTTTCTCCTACATTAACCTTGTCTGGATTTTGGGTCACCAAGATGTCAATTTTAGACACATTGAAAGACATCGCATTTTCTTCCAGAAACGCACTTCCATTCACTTCAAGGAATGGTTTTTAGCTAGGAAATATAATATTTAAGTCACTCAATTATTTCCATTACCAGGTAAATTTTTGTAAAAGCTGGAATAATGAACTTGCTTCAGAGAATGTGATTATATATCTCCAGAGAAATAATTTCCAATCAGGGAATACAACATTAATTCACTTGTTTTGTCATCCACACGTTTATTTATTTAGATAATGAAAACAATTACATTCACTTTAGGGAATGTAGCTCCATTCACTTCGAGGAATGAAACGTTATAGTTTACAAGGAAATAGAATGCTAAACCCTAATATTGGGATAAAACTCTACTTACGATATTACTACTTCAGGAGTACTTTCATGACATGAAATTTGTAAAAGGTCTTAAAATTATGTTTTTTTTCAAAATACTTCTAGCTACAATAATATCTACTTCTGGAGAATAATTATGTAACCTTGAAATTTAGAAGTATAGCGACGGTATCATATTTTTCGTTTGTATTCTCATGTAATAATTAACGTCGTCCTTTTTCGGCATGTTTTGCATCTAATTTTTTTCCCGATAAATCTTATTGTCCTCACCCCTTTTTTATTAAACAACAATACTAGTAAAAAAACATATATGTACATAAAAATTATAAATATACTTTATGAAAACATACCTGCAAAGCACACTTTGCAACACTATCATGATTTTAACCTTATGTGGAGTTATGATCACCACAACGCTAATTCCAATACACAAGCCTCTTATGTGGAGTTATGATCACCACAAAGATGCGGGTTTCAAGCTTATAAAAGAGGTATAGAGCTATCAATTCCGAATTTCATAAACCTCAAGCCTCTTTCTCTTCTCCAAAACTCTCCCAACTCCATTGAAGCTCATAAAAACCTTCACCTAACACCAAAACACCACCAAATCACCATTAATTCACATCCAAATCCTTCCCTACATCATTACAAAGAAGATTCAAGCACCCAAATCATATCAAAACACCTAGAAACCAAGAATCAAAACCATGAGTTTCAAGATCTTCTTCTCAAATTCCTTAAACCCACATCATTAAAGCTTGATTCCATCATACCCACATAGAGATTTATCATCAATTCCCTTTTCCTAAACCAAAACAAGCTTGTTCAACCTATAATCAAGAGTTTCAATTTTCAAGAGTTGTCAAAGCTTTGAGTTGGGGGTCAAAAGAGATGATGAAGAGAATAGAGAAATTATCAAGTGTTATGGGATATGAAGAATCAAAGCAAGGTATTGGGTAAGTTCTAGATGAGATCAATTGAGATGGTTAATAGTTTAGGAATATATTACAAGATAATTGGAGTCAAGCAATTAGAGAGGAACCGGTTTTTGGTGGATTCAAATCCTAAAAAGCAAGCAATTGTAATTAGGGAACAGAAGATACTAATACCTCTTCTAATCAAAGATTTCTATATCAAAGATGAATAAAAGCTTCTGGGACGCTAGTAGTCGTGTTCAAAACATAATCCTGGATGAACAACTGTCACATGAGAGATTATTCAAAGAGAAAAGTTGGAAGAAGATAAACAAGAGATTTCTAGAGTGTGATTGATTGGGATGGAGCATAAGAAGATGTAAGGGAAAGCGAAATTGGTGATACATGAAGTTTGCGTACATGAAAGCACTGTACCCTATTCCGGGTATTGATCAGGCGAGGTAAATAGCCTCGAAGAGTATGTTTTCTTTCTTCCTTACCTCTTCTATGTGTGCAATATCTGTAAAATTTTAATTTTCTTTTATTTTATTTTTGAGTCTTTTCGAGTCGTGGGGATACGACTCATTTTTGAGTTGGGGTGTGGGGATTCGTTGTCTCTCATCTCCATTTTTCTGTTTTTAGGCAAAATTAAAATTTCTATGAGAAGAATTAGATGTAGGTAGAGTGTGTTTAATAGCTTGAAAACATAAGCTCAGTGAATTAATGATAGTAAGTAATATGTTTATGAGCTATGTTATTTGTATGCTTTGAGTATTTACAGGAAAACACACGTTGATAGTAAAGAGAAGATTAGTGAGCAATTCGATAGAAAGTATGTTCGATCTCAGGGAACCTTGAGAAGTGTGTAGGCCGTGAGATCCAAGCTAGTTGACAAACCATTTGATGAAAGTGCTAAAGGTAAGAAAATAGCGAAATTACATATTGTAGAAAGTGATTAAGGCGGTTCTTTCATATTGAAGCCCTTGAAGCCTTTTTATACCTTCTCACCTTGTTATTTGATTTAATATTTTATATCCTTCTCAGCCCCCTCTAGCCTTTCTAAAGCCTTTTTATTAAACACATTATAAGCCATATCCCTTTAGATTATAAGACTTTTCCATATGACCCGCACTCGAATCGCGATGCATAGAAAATTGTTTTAGAGCTTGAGTTTGGGGTGGTGGGTCCACCATTATGGGAAATATTATTGGGATGGGATATTTGAGCTTATTAATTGTGCTCTGTTCTTAAGATTGATGATGATTCACAGATTTTTATTGTAACCCTTTGCCGGGGTAATAGTGAATGAAAAAGAAGCTACGAGCTAATTTTGCCAATAAGGGCATAAAAATATATATATGAGGAATATAGCGTGATATCTCAACATTAAAATAGAGTCATGGCTATACAAAAGAAAAAACTGATTTGAAAAGAGAATATATATTCGGACCGGCAAAGTGGAATTTTTATGTGACATCTTATGCTTTAATTGGGTTATTGGGGATGCTAAATTGTGCATCAAGGAATTCATTGGGTTGAGTGACAAACTTTTTATGAGAGTAACTCAAGCTCTAGGGCGATTCGTTGATGGCAAGTGAGGAGAGAGCCAAAAGCTCACTCTAAATTATCCAAATATACTTATCATACCGTCCCTAAGCCTACATTACTACCTTAAAGACCTTTTGATTCTTTGCTATGTAATTGAGAAGTGATTGAGCCAATAGATAGTAGTTAAATGGATCTTTGGATACAAGTGAAGGTTGATGAACAATCTATAGCCTCCTTGGTGAACTGAGTAAAGTTCCTCTCCTTCTTACATTGCGAAACTAATCTGCTCTTGATATCAAACCGTGTTGACTGTGGATATGAGAAGTGTACATGTATGTAGTTTTTAAATATTATTACATGAAATTTTCTGAGTAGTTGCTTCGAGTCTATTCTCCATATTCTTCTATCTTCTGTACTTAATTGACCTAGGTGTGTATTTAGAGAATTCCCTTTGTTTTTATCTTTATTGTATCAGGACGATACAACTTTGAGTTGGGTCTTGATGTCTCCTCATTTGTGATAGATTTATATTAGGATGAGACATCATTTTTAGTGATTCAGGAAGTCTTTGAGTTGATTTTCTTGAGAAATAGTGCACTTTCCTATTTTGAGTCTTGATTTAGTGAAATAATATTTTTAGAGCATATTGGGTTTAATTATTTATTTAGTGTTAAGCTTTAAAGATAATTATGGAGATTAATTAGATTCCAAGTCAAAGACTAAAAGATATGGAAAGAGATAAGCATGGTAATTGGAGATAAGGAAATAAAAGCTAAAACCATGGAAAAGGAAAAGCTGCCTTAATCCTGAATTTCTGCACCTACGACCACAAATCAGCTTATATCTCAAAAACGGTGTGGAATTTGGAGAAACGGTCAAGAGCAAAGTTGAAGATCTTTTCGAGACGATGAATTTGGTATATTCATACGCATCAAACGGATGAAAATCGAAGCGGCTAGGACCAAAAGCAAAAACGGGCCTGATTGCATGTTTTTAGGGTTACTAATTTGATTTGGGCTTGGAGTCCACTACTTACTTCTCCTTCAAGAAAACGAATTAGGTCTTCCTAAACACCTATACATACACCCTTAAACCATTGTAAACATGTCCTTGCTCAGTTTCAAGCTTAGGCTTAGTCCTTACTTGTATTTTCTCACTTTTAAATAATAGCTTAGCCTTTAATTTATTATTCATCCTTAGAAACAAGCTATTCATCCAAGAAGCAAGCTGACCTATAGAGGAAGACAAGAAGAAGAAGTTGTAGAGTGACAAACTCCTCTTCTACATCTCACCTTCTCTATATTTAGGGTAATTAGCTATAGATTTATGCTACACCATATCTCTAAGCTTTTATTCTGTAAGTTTTACTTTTAATTGTTGGGTTATTATTTTGTCTTAAGTTTCATAAATACTATTTGTTTATTTTAATTGATTGACCTTGACGTATATTGTTATTATGTGTTTGACTTATTGTAACATCCTTAGATTTGGTCAATCTTAGGATTATTCTTAGTTATTGACAACACCACATAATCGTCTAGTTTTGATCCCTTGCCTAACTAGATAGCCATAAAGGTTTAATTTAATCACCAATCATTACCCAAGACCTTGGTAGTGGAGAGGTTGCTCCTAAGCCTAGAAAAGTCTAGGTAGAATTTAGAATCCTGGTTAATATATAATGCTTAATCTGTGACAAGTTAGAATAACAACTTAGTAAAATAGACTCATAATATTAATCCTAATTCATCTAGACTTACATTCATATTTATTTATTTGTTTTCATTATTTATTTATTCGCATTAGATAGTTATTCATCTTTTTATATTTTTATCTAAAATATTTAAATTCATCTACGCTTGTTAAATATAAGTAGATCTAACGGATTAAATCCCTGCGAACGAACTTAACTTATCATTAAAACTTGCAAACGATCTTTGATACTTGCAGTGAGTTCCGTGGTTCTTAAGGGTGTGTGCTCTTTATTATCATTCTTATTTATCTATTTATTTATCACACCTTTGCCTCCACCAGATTCTCAAGTACAATTTAAATTTAGCTCATGACAGAATGAAAAAATAAAATTAAATAGAAAGTATTCATTATAAATTACAGAAATAAAATGAAACCTAATTAGGAAGATGACTTGAGCTGTTGTTGGAAGAATATGATTCTCTAGCTTCTGCTCTTCCTTCCGCCTCTTGACACTCTCTCTAAAGATGAATTAATTTGAAGAATAAAGTGAGAGGTGGTTCTGACTCTCTCTCTAAGGATGTTATGAATTGAAGAAAATGTGAGAGGTGCTGAAAAATGAGGTCTAAAGGTGTATTTATAGTGGGGAAAATTGGATTAGGCCTTTACTTAAGATGATTAGGTTAACTAAATAAAAAGCCCAAGCCCAAATATGAAATCCCGTAACTGGTGTACAGCTGTTAGTAAAACCGTTGTAACCTTTGCGTAAGGACTCGGAATCACTTCTTTCAACTTGGAAAATCTTCCTGACTTCAAGCTCTATCAACTTCATTTTATGCTCCAAGGCTGAATCAGTGGCTAAGATACTCAAAAACGGTGATTTGTGACAACATTCCAGATTCTCTTCCCATCTACTAATCTTTTCGAATCAACTTTCTTCGCAATTGACTTTAACGCTCAATCCAAGACTTTAATTTCCGGTCCTTCTCCTTGTCTTGATATTCCATCAAATAATAAAACTAAGAACTTTACACTAAAAACAAGCAAATTAACGCGCAAAAGCTCCAAGACACAAATAATCCATATCCAAGGGAAGAAATCGTAATATTACCAAATAAGCTTAAAAGTCTAGTAAATAAGTCAAATAATCATCTAATTTGATGTATCCTAAGGGCATATAATTAGAACAAAAATGGAGACATCAAGACCCCAAACTCAAACCTTTGTCGTCCCGACAAAGTAAAATAAAACAGAGGCCCAAGGTAAGAAGCAACATGCAGAATCTAAAGGAAAAACCCAAAGCAAAACTCAAAATAATTTTCTTATAGTACAACCTAAGAATTAATTCACACATACACCTATCATACAAAATCAAACACATAAATGATTTCAATCTTAAAATTAACTTCACAATGCTAGAAGGTTACGCTTGATACTTAGCTCGAGATGGTGGCTATAGGGTGTTCATCAATATTTACTCGCTTTGAACGCTCCACTTAACTTAATCCCTATTAGTAGAATTGTTAATTCACTATGTACCTAAGAATCACGAGGTCTTGACGGTTTTAGCATAGGCTTAGGGACGTTATGGTACATTTGGATAATGAAAAGTGAGTTTTTGGCTCTCTCCTCACTAGCCTTCAACAAATTGTCATGAGCTTGATTTTACACTCACATATGATCTCACTCACTTGACGCACAAATTTAGCGTCCCCAAAATAAACCCAACCTATCAGTATGATTCAAAAATATTCCTTTGTCGTTTCTTTTATTTCAACATTTATTCAATCTTTTTTTTGTAAGTTAAACATGACATTCTTTTTAATGTGAATTGTCATGCTACTTATTTTCTCATTTTTTTCTTTATTTCTTTTCTTTTTCTTTTCAGAATTCGGCAAAGGAATTTACAATAAAGTGCATAATCATTCTAGCACATCACAAATCTACCCAACAGATGTAATAACAGATTCCCTCACCCCAAACTCGAGCTCAAGGACAACTAGTCTTAAGTAATCGTGATTCAAGTGCGGGTCATATGGTATAGTCCTAACATCTAAAGGATAAGCTTATAATGTGGCTTCAAAAGAAATGCTTAAAGGCTTAAAAATGGGGCTAAGAAGGATATAACATTTAATCACGGGTTAGAAAGCTAAAAAGGTCTCAAGTTGCCAGCAAAGAACTGATTCTATCATTTTCCTAGTTACATAGTTCACCTCTAGTTCATAATTAAGTGGATTTTGTACTCATTTAGATCTCACGTTCTTAACACCACTCATTCTTACCAAGTACAAGCTTACTTCTTCTGCATTGTTCATTAATCTTTCCTATCAATCATCTAGCGTTTGCATGCATTCTAGTTGCGTTTTATATTAAATCTAAGGTCTACTATTTTCTATCATTAATTTACAAAACGTATGCTTATGGGGACATTCAACAAACTCTACAATCAAATCATTCCTTAAACTAATTTTTATTTGATTTTTTTTTCTTTTGGAAAACAGTAAAAACACATAACACACAAAGTTGGGATGAGGCAACGATACCCCACCCCAAACTCAAAAAATGAGTCGTGTCCCCACGACTCAAAAAGACTCTATAAAGCACATAAAAATAATATACACTACTAAATGAAAAAAAAGGAGGAGGAAACATATGTGGATCGGTACTAGACCGATTATATGTAGTATTGCGTCGAGGTTGTGAAGTCTTCTTAGTTGCGATGTATATATCATTCACCGTGGAATTCATCTTCTGTAAAGTGCGTTTCATCAACTCGAATTCATGTCTCCTTTAATTAATCATATCCTCCTAGCCCTCAAATCACCATCTTCTCTACGGAAATCTTCCCTCAATACCCAACTTTCTTTCTTCATCATGTTCTTCGTACCTTTTCCAACCTTTATGGTCATCTCTGATGACCCCAAACTCAAAGCTTCAAGAACTCTAAAAAGTTTTGGATGAAATTTGTGATTTTGTGTTCTTGAAGGTGTATGGATATGAATTATTGTGTATTCTGAGCAGGGTCACAAATATTTCAAGGCTTGGGAAAGGTTTAATGGATAAACTTTAAGCTTTGCTGAAGGAAAAATTTGGATTAAAGTGTGAATTCGTTGGTGTTTTGGGAAGATTCCCTGGCAGCGGCGCCAAAAACTTGGTGTCTCCTTGTGTGTTCTAAATAAACACACCTAAAAAGGCAAGACACGTACCGCAAGTGTACGGGTCGTCCAAGTAATATCCAGTAAACGGGTCTTCGATCTCAGGGACGGATTGGATAAGACTAAGATGTTATGTAGTAAGTGAGAATAGTTTTTTAAATACTAAGAAAAGTAAATATAATAGATGTTTGTTTTGTTTTTGATTAAATACTAAAGTGCAATTAAATTAAAGTACTGAATAAATAATGCAACTAAGCTAGACACAAGTAAAAATTGAGTAAACGCGCGAGAGAGAGAGAGAGAGAGAGAGAGAGAGAGAGAGAGAGAGAGAGAGAGAGAGAGAGAGAGTACTTGAGTAACGCTAGGATTTCACCTAAATCTATTCATTCCATGTATTGTTTAAGAGATGAATTTGGTAGATAATAGTGGTCGGGATTCAGGATTCTCCTTACCCCCGTCAGGGTGGACTAAGGAGCTATTCTTAGGTGTTACAAACCCCGTCAGGGTGATCATAGTCCACCTTCGAATGACTAAGTTCTAATTACCCAATTGGCCATAGGATTAATTAAGCATGTCAAGGTCAATAATTTATATCCTACATTCATTAATTATGTCCGTACCTAGACCCCCCGTCAAGGTGATCCATATGTCACTATATGGAATAGCCTAGATACTAAATCCTATTGTTGATTTATGACTTCAATAATAGTTACTAAATGCAAATTAATGAAAAATACTAATTACCCAATTCGATTTCAATTATAATAATCCCAAAACCAAAAGCATGAAATGAAATAAATTGGGGCTTAACCCATTAATGCATTCTCAAGTACAGTATGAGTTTAGCTCATAATTGGAGAAACTAAGAAAATAAAATTAAAGGAATTCATAATTGTTTTACAGAATAAAAGATAAAGAAACCTAATCGAGGAGTTGATTCGGCTGCGAATTGGAGAAGTTGAATTTCTCTAGTTCTTGGCTTCTTCTCTTCCTTGGTTCTGCTTCTTCTCTGATGCTCTGACTTTGTATAAAGTGAATTGTGTGTTTGGATGATGTTTAGAGAGATATATTGGTGATATTTTAGTGTTTTGATGATTGAATTTGAGTGTTTTTGGAGCTTTGGTTCGTCATCAATGGTGTTTCATGTGTTGGAGGCCAAGGGAATGGAAAAATAAGGTTTTCTTAAGGTTTAGGTCAATTTTCGCCGACGGAAACTGGGCGCCTGTTTTCGGAAACCGGGTACCGATCGCTTTCTGACCATTATGACTTCACCACTGGATAGCTCTTGAAAAGTTATGCTGTTTAGGCACCAAGATATCCGAATTCAGACATCCGAGCGTTAAGTTATGACCTCTCGAAGTTTCCGACTTTTGAACACGTTTTTTTTTTACGCAATGACCTTACGTCTATCGCTACGCAATGGTCAGAGAGTTGGCTTTTGAAACCGGGTTCCCGACTTGTGGAAAACGAGTCTGCTATTCGCGCGCGAATTGCCAACTCGGTGGACGCAAGGGGTTGCGTATTCGCGCAGAAAATTTCCATCTTACTTTTTCGATTTCTCCTTGCCTACACCTTGGATTCTCGCAAAATTAATACTCATTTTTATTGGAAATTACGCTCCCGATCCATTGGACTACTCACATTTTCCATTAGATGTACCATTTTTCTCAAAATTCTGTTTTTCTTCATTTCGCACCACGAATTGCGTCTCTCTTTATGCACAAGTCAGAAAGTTTGGGCTGGTTATCAGAACTTTTTGACTTCACCATTGGATAGAGCTTGAAAAAATAAGTGGTTTAGGCTCAAGAAAAAGTTAATTATGACCTCTGAGCGTCAACTTATGATCTTCTGAAGTTACTGATAACCGGGGTACAGCTCCATAAACGGGTTCCCGGTTTCTACTGTACTGTAACCCAAATTTTTCATTCTTTTTCGCGCTACCTACCCCAAACTCACGACCTTTACTCCTGTAATCATCAAAAACACCAACCTTTCTCATTTCTTAAAAATTTAAACACTATATAAATAAAAATTTCTCTAATTCACGCTAAGAATTTAAAAGACATGAACGCAATAAACTAATATACAATTGAAGTGGCTTTTGTTTAACGTCGTTAAGCTCGACGGGTTACCTCCATTATCCCTTGAGTATGTAGCCTCCCCAGTAGTGGGTGAGGCTATGAACATCTACAATTCGAAGCCTATGACCTTCCAAAGGTCGTATTTCTATCAGTTTTGTTGTCACCGCTCGAGTAACAACAATTGGCCCCATCCACTCATTCTTGAAACCTCTTGGCCTATTCTCTTGTTTAGAAGCCTTCAAATCAACCTTGGTTTACAACCTTAAACTCATCTTTATCTTTAATTTTCACGGATTCATGGTGGTGGTCCTTCTCTTTAACCTCCTTAGGCACTTTTGGAACAATGGGGAACTCAAGTGGCACCTCCTCAAGCTTTTTGTCCAAAACAAGTGATGTTTTAGACTTTTCTTCGATCATTAGGGCCACTTGTTCTTCTTCGATCTCTACACTCGCATCCTCACTCGTTTCTGAGATACCTTTTGTGAATACCTGTTGCGGTGTGAGTCCCTTTTTAAATACCTCAAGCAATTGAGCGTTGATTCTAGTTTCGCAGAATGCCTCTACAATTGCTTCATATACAGTATCACTCTCTAACATGTCTATCTTTTGCGGATCTGGAGGTGATAACAATGGAGTATTAGGTGGAAAATCCATCCTAATCTCCTCTTTTTCTTCTATCTCTTTTTCTTCTATCTCTTTTTCATCCAAGGACTCAATATTTGGATCCTCTAAACGCTGCTCGGTAAGTTTTTTATGGCTGAAAATTCATCTATACAAGGTTCAAACTCATTATCAACTTGCTTATCAACAGTTACCTCTTCTATGCTTAGCGTGTTTAGTTCTTCTCGCATTGGAATATCTAGCTCACTAATAGCAACTTGTGGCGATTCCACTTCCTTTTTTTCTTGAAGGCTAAACTCTTCAACTACATCGAACCAAACATCGCTATCAGCTTGAATGACACCATCATCAAAATTTGTACCTTGGCCAATTTGCGTAGATGGTACTTGTTGTAGCCTCTCAATTGTTTCTGTGAGTTGCATCAATCTTTGCTCCATAATTTGATGTTGTTGTTTCATCTCTTGTACTAATGATGTGGTAGCATTGATTTTTGCCTCATTATTTCTCATATTGGCCATTGAAGTGTTGATGAAACAACTGAGTGAGTCTTCCAACTTCCTGAGCCTGTCCTCATGATCTCTAAAGCTCCCTCGTGTCAAATTCTCGAACGTATATATTTTATCAAAGGAGTCTTGCAGTTGATCCAACCAGTACTGTGGTGGAGTTTGAACTTGATAACGAGAATTCTCCATACCTAAAGAATAACCTGAAAAGAGACTAAAACAAGACAAGCGTAAAACATAAAATAACAATTAAAACTACTTAGGAATTAAACACCGGGGTCACACCCTGCAATCCCTGGCAGCGGCACCAAAAACTTGGTGGTTCCTTGTGTGTTATAAAATAATGTGGTAAAGATTAAGGAACCACTAACTGCAAGTGTACAGTTGTCCCAAGTAATATATGATAATCAAGTTCGTTCTTAGGGATTGGACTGGTATAAGTATAACCCAAGTATTCAATAAATAAGTAGTATTTAATTGCAAGTACGGAAAAGTAAATGATGTGATATTTGTTTAGGTTTTCTAAAACTAATATGCAAATAAATTAAATGCTAAATAAATTAAGCTGAAATGAAAATAATGCAAATAAATAGGGTAGACGCAAGAAAAGAATTAGTAATTGAGTCAAGCTAGGGTTTCACCTCAAACCTTCTTAATTAATGTTTTTGTTAAGGGATGATATGATATATTTATGCTAGTCTGGATTCTAAAGTCTTCTAGCCCCCGTCAGGGTGGACCTAAAAGCTATCATACGGTCTTCTAAACCCCGTCAGGGTGATTAAAAACACTTTCGGGTGATTAAAACTTACCACATTGGCTATTGGCTAGTCAAGCCTGTCAAGGTCATTGGCGGATACCAACGACAATTACCTAGTTCTGTATCTAAACCCCCCGTCAAGGCGATCCATACGCCACTATATGGAATAGCCCAGATACTAATAATTATCCCTAGTTCGCGACGCTAAAGATAATGGTTCAAGAATTAAATAATTGTCAACATAAAATAACTAATTCAATTTCAATCCTAAAATCCCAAATTAGAAAAACATAAATTAATACGAATTGGGTTCAACCCATTATACGATTCTCAAGTACAATGTAAATTTAGCTCATGACAGAATGAAAAACTAAAATTAAATAGAAAGCATTCATTATCAATTACAGAAATAAAATGAAATCTAATTAGGAGGATGACTTGAGCTGTTGTTGGAAGAATATGATTCTCCAGCTCCTGATCTTCCTTCCGCCTCTTGACGCTCTCTCTAAAGATGAATTAATTTGAAGAATAAAGTGAGAGGTGGTTCTGAGTCTCTCTCTAAGGATGTTATGAATTGAAGAAAATGTGAGAGGTGCTTAATAATGAGGTCTAAAGGTGTATTTATAGTGGGGAAAATTGGATTAGGCCTTTACTTAAGAGGATTAGGTTAACTAATTAAAAAGCCTAAACCCAAATATGAAATCCCGTAACATATGTATAATTGTTAGTAAAACAGCTGTAACTTTTGCGTCCGGACTCGGAATCACTTCGTTCAACTTGGAAAATCTTCCTTACTTCAAGATCTATCAACTTCATTTTATGCTCCAACTCTGAATCAGTGGATAAGATACTCAAAACGGTGATTTGTGACAGCATTCCAGATTCTCTTCCCATCTACTAATCTTTTCTAATCAACTTTCTTCGCCTTTGACTTTAACGCTCAATCCAAGACTTTAATTCCCGTTTCTTCTCCTTGTCTTGATATTCCATCAAATCATAAACCTAAGAACTTTACACTAAAATCAAGCAAATTAACGCGCAAAAGCTCTAAAACACAAATAATCCATATCCAAGGGAAGAAATTGTAATATGACCAAATAAGCTTAAAAGTCTAGTAAATAAGTCAAATAATCACCTAATTTGTATCCTAAGGGCATATAATTAGAACAAAAAGGGAGACATCAGATACAACGACAAAACTATTCAAAATAAACTGACACACGAATTCTTAAGAATTTCAACGAACTTAATAAAGTTGCTTCTTTCTATCTCTCTCTCTCTCTTATAATTTTAATGTTTGATACTTTAAAAAATGAATTAATAAATGCTTTAGTTGGCCAACTATTTATAGAAAATGAAAAGATGGCTTGCCAAAAGTTGTGATGTTTCATTTTGGAGTTACGCTGTATTAATATAGCATACAGCGTTTACTTAATAAAGACAAAAGTTTGGGCTGGTCCAGATTGTATGAACCTAAGGCCCATAAGCCCAACAAAGTTAATGGTCTAGGTTCAATCCCCACTTTCTCCAAATTACACGATTCAATTTTCATTCAATTTCAAATGATTTTAACCAAATGAATATATTACGTTAATCTTTACAACTTAAATAGACGTATTAATATCCGAATCATTTCATTAAATTTGGTCACTAACTAATATCGTAAACATGGTCAACACTTGGGTAAAATCCCATTTGTCCAACAATATAAAGGTAAAATCACCCAAACTAGTTAAAGATTTTATATCCACTTACTGTTCAAGAGAGGTAAGGACCAAACAAGGACTACACAATTGGCAATGGAATAGTTGCAGCCTCATCAACTACTAGGAATTTAACTTGAGATAATTTTCATGCTCATGGGTTTCTATGTATTTTAACAACATTTAACCACATTATTAATTTAACTTTAGTTACTACAGGAGTCTTAACTTTAGATAAAACTTAACCAAGCACCATAACTTTAGTTACAGCTCATGGGTTTATTTTCCACGTCTACGAGCTGTAACTAAAGTTATGGTGCTTGGTTAAGTTTTATCTAAAACTGCATTTAAAAATGTAATTAGAAATTTGTGTTTCGTGTTATTTGATGGTGTTGCTGTTACTAGCTTATCAGAGTGCTCTATGAGAAATTTTTGAAAGCATTGCCATGGGTCTCATGATTCCAGGGCCGATCCTGTAGTAAAGCAAAAGACGCGGCCGCTTAGGGCCCCTGATTTTTTGATATTTTTAGGGGGCCCCGATCATCTAAATATATTATGTGTGGTATATATATCTTTGACTTAAATGATTATATAGATGTAGTATGATTAGTTCGGTGGTAAAGTTGTATGTTTTCATTTATGAGATCTAGAGTTTAAACCACTACTAGTAATAATATTTTTATTTTATTTATGTAAGGGCCTCATTTTGTAAGTTTGCTTAGGGCCCCCGAAAAGTTAGGGCTGGCCCTGCATGATTCTAAACTATACTACTTTGGTAAACGAACATTCTCAAATAGATGAGTTCTATCTTCTTTTTCACCCAAGTTATACTCAGGGCCGGTCCGAGCGTCTCGGGTACCTAAGACGAGAAAAATTTGGGGCCTTTTTCGATATATATTATTATAATTTATCTGGTATTTAACAAAATGCATAGAGCATGGTCTCGAACTCATGACCTGCACATAGACAAAAACTTTCATTTCCACTAGGCCAATTATTATATATACATCATTTTAGTAAGCGTTAAGAACTATAAACTATAATTTATTTACTATTTTGTTTTTGGGGCCTTCAAAAATCCGGGGCCCAAGGCGACCGCCTTGGTTGCCTTGCCCCCGGGCCGGCCCTGGTTATACTCAATATTTATTTGTTAAGTACACGAATTGTGTTTAGGCCAAATTTTCTTGTCCCAGATATTTAAAACCATTTATTTTTGGGTCTCTCAAATCTAATAAGGTTATAGATTCTGTAACAATTTTTTTTTTTGTTTCATTCAATAAAAACTTTATTTCATATTTAGACAAGGGCGGAGGTGTGTTTAGGGATGGCAATGGTTACGGTTAAAAACCGAAACCGATGATAACCGAACCAATTAAAAACCGAATTATATAACCGTGGTTAAAACCATTAGGTTATGGTTTGGAAAAGTGAAACTGATGGTTAAAACCGTTAGGTTATGGTTTTAGATAAAAATAAAACCGAATATTCGAAAACTGTTTATTATCATATATATTTACATATTCTAAAATAATTTAGGTTAAATTAAATATATTAAAAATCTAATATTAATATCCAAACACTAGATTTAACCAATTAATTAATAAAATGCAATTTAATCAAAGACCAACACATTTTTTATATACCTCGATTATTTTTCTTATATGTGTGGTTTGATTTTATGAAAATTAATATATTTATTAAATTATCATTTGGATATGGTTAAAAACCGCAAAACCGTTAAAACGAAAGTGAATAATGCGGTTATGGTTTTGAAATGTATAACCGATGGTTAAAACCGTTAGGATATGCTTTTTAATAAAATAAACGGTTATGGTTATGGTTTTTGATATTTTCGCAAAAAACCGAACGTTGCCATCCCTAGGTGTGTTATGTGTTGGGGGGGGGGGGGGGGGGGGGGGTTATGGCCTTTCCGGTTTTAAAAGAAAATTATATTAACTTAAAATTTTAAAAAAATTATAACTATTTAACCTTTAAGTTTTTTTTAAATAATTATTTGGCTCTTCCTAACTTTCTAAAATTAATTTAATCAGACTTTAAATTATTTTATTTATAGGATATTTTGTTTTTTAACAACAAAATATATATTATTTTGTATAAAAAAAGAATTTTATCATATAATTGTTTAAAAAATTAATATACAGACTTATATTGCAATCTTTGCACAATATAGGGAATTATAGTGCATTTTTGCATTATATAAATACTTATTTTTCAACTTTTGCATAATATATAGACTTATCATGTAAATACGGCAAAAAATATTTTTCAAAGACGTTGCCCCGAACTTCCTTGGCCCCCTAATGAAAAATCCTGGCTATGCCCATGTATTTAGACTTGATTTACAATCATGTGTGATAAATGATTCATAATATACAAATATGATGTCCTCTCTATATATCTCCCTGGTAGACAGAGGCGGAGCCAGGATTTTTTGTTAGGGGGGCTAAGGGGGTTCGGGGGCAACGCCCCGGAAAAATTATTTTGACGTATTTGCATGATAAGTCTACATATTATGCAAAAATTGCTAGATAGATCCTTATATAATGCTAAAATGCACTATAAATCCCTATATTGTGTAAAGATTGCAATATAAGTTCGGATATTATTTTTTAAAATTAATCATGTGATAAATTTCCTTTTTTTTTATACAAAATAACATACATTTTGAAATAAAATAATTTAAAGTCTAATAAAATAAATTTTAAAATTTAGGGGGCCAAATGAAATGTTTTAAAACATTTAAGAGTTAATTCAAAAAAAAATCTATGAAAAAAAAAATTAAAAAAAACCAAGAAATTGAATATTTAATGATATTTACGTTTCAATTTCGTCAATATTTTTATTATTTGATAGAATTAATTTCCAAACTTTAAGTTAGAAAAGACTAATTTTATGCTATAATTCTTTTTAATTATATTTTATCTATTTTGAAAAAAAAAAGATTAAATTATAATGGAATGGATAGATTAGGGTGGGCTGCCGCCCATCTCAGCCCATCCCACATGCCGCCCCTGCTGATAGACTTTGAATAATGTGATGAATGTTAACATGGAATATTATCTGTTAAGTTTATGGTAATATTTATTTCTCTTATTCTAATAGACCCAGAACTTAAATTTTGACGGTCCGTGCTCAATTCAAAATATTAATTTAGTTTAAAAATAATTTAAAATTTCTGAATACCCCCACTTTGCATCATCTTGATAATTAATTATATGCCAATTCTATTATACTTGCTTGATCAAGGCATGACGTACCGCGTAGGGTCTCTCTAATGTTTAATTGACCCCTTACATTATACATGATTATCTCAAACTATAACTTTTTAAAAATTGATTGAATAGTCAAAGTCTTGTCAATAATTCAAATGAATTAGTCTTATTAATATTGAACGTCGTATGATTTTATTTTATAAAATGAATATGTAATATTCTGCAAATCAAATCATATATTTCTTATAATGCTAGAAGATCGACTTAGGGTTAGTTTATACCACGTTCTAGAATCTGAAAAAACATGCAGTATCTGCTTTTGTATTATACGAAAATATGTATTACTAGACTTTAATGTAGAGCACAATCGTCCCACTTCCCCATGTATCCAAATTGATGCTTAATTAGGGCCTTGTTTTTTTTTTTTTTTTTTCTAAACAACTTGATAGACAAAATTAGTCCATCCCTATATTCGGGGATTCAACTTTAATTAGTTCAGCTAATCTAGATGGAATAGACCCTCTACCTAACTCAAAACTAATGTTGAATGACGAGTTTCTGGTTAGCCAGTTTGCTATTACATTACTTCTTCTCGAGACAAAAGAGAAAGAAAAATTACAAGATTCACTAATAAAATAAATACTACGAATTATGTTCTTAATACAAGCATTAACTATGGGAGAATTAGAAGATAAATGTTTATTGTTTTTTAAATGGATTTTAAATTAATCAATTATATGATATTCTTTTTCTAATTCTTTTTATTTTTTTATGATTGATCCACATAAAAAACGATAAAAAAATGATGCAATTTGAGGTGATATCCAACACTATTATTCTCCGAATATTGATTAAATGAATAGTATTCATAAATACCGTTAGGTTAGTATTCGATGTTTTATATATGTTATTTTTTAAATTTATTTATATTATGAATAAAATGTTTAGCATCCAAACAGTATCAATATTATTTTTAAAGTAATGATAAATAATTTATCACGCAACCATAATCAGATTTCATTTAAAAATTTGTCTTTGTTTAAATCTTTGGTTTTGAATAATATAATGTTGCAATAAAGACGAGTATTGTTTCATCATTATTATATATGTAGTTTTAAAAGTAATTCGTTGTAAGATCGATAATTAGTCTAGTGGTTAGATTACTTCGCAGAGATAAAAAAAATTTAAAATCAAATCTTATTAAAGTTAAAATAACTTCAAGTTCAAAATAGTTCTTAAATATTCTCTCCGTTCCAAAAATAATGTCCACTTTGCTTTTCACACAAATTAAGAAACCTAATCATTACATACACCATTTACAAATTTACCTTTCATAAAGTGTCTTGATATTTAAAATATGCATTGGAAATGTAAATTTTATTTTTTTTAATAAGGGTAATAGTGGAAAAAGTTGGAAAAAAGTGTCTTGGCGTTATAAATGCACAATAATTTTGGAATACTATTTTTAATAATGTGGACATTAATTTTGGAACGGAGAGAGTATATTAAAAAGAATACATAAGAAATTAATGAAAAAATTTGGGATTTTTAGATAATGGAGAGATGTCTTTCAATCTTATCTTCCCTAGTTATTTAATGCATTAGAAAAAGTTTAAACAACTTGCATCCTTAAAGAATTTTTTCAACATTCATTATACTGTACTTAATGCATGCATTACGAAAGTTTCAACCATTTAAACAGATAGTTATTTGTTAAATGAAAAAAGAGTTAAACTACGCCAAAATAAAAAAAAGTGTCAAATAACTTATATCCTCAAAAATAAAATTTCTTAAATTGCATAATCATATAGTACTTGCACTCAATTTAATTACATATATTTAGTTGGCCACGTACTGGTGGAAAACAATCATATATATAGAGTAATGTACTTGTGAAAATTTCAAACACTACTTCCAATATTATAATCTTTCAATAATCCAATATCCTTTGCTTGTACTACTCAACTGGTTTTAATAATTATTTAATTATGGAATCACTTGTATAAATTTCTCATTACTCTTGTTATTAGAAAATACAACTTCATACTTACAAAAAAAAATGCCTCCTCCCAACTATGGAAATGTTATAACTATTCTGAGTATTGATGGAGGTGGAATAAGAGGAATCATACCAGGAGTCATCCTTACTTACCTAGAATCTCAACTGCAGGTGAAAAACTAAAAACTTCATAGTAAAAAGTTGAGAGTTTTTTTTTATTAATTGAGTCTTCACACAGTTTCTGGGCATCATATTTTCCATTTTTGGAACCATATATATTGACGGCTTTAATGGTGCATGCAGGAGATCGATGGTGAGGATGCAAGACTTGCAGACTACTTTGATGTTATTGCTGGAACAAGTACAGGTGGTCTTATTGCGACTATGCTATCCGCGCCAAACGAAAATAAACAGCCTTTGTATTCTGCAAAGGACATCACTCCTTTCTACCTTAAGGAGTGCCCTAACATCTTTCGTCAGACAAGGTAAGTTCAAATTCTATATATATATTCCTGGGGTTTTTTGTTCGATAAAATGGATTAAGTAATACTATATAATCTAATATGCATGTTTCTTTTGTTCTTCTACTATTGGGAAATTGCAGTGGACCTTTAGCTGGGATGATAGACCTATTTAAAATCATGATGGGACCTAAGTATGATGGTGAGTATGCTCATGCACTTATAAGAGGCATACTTGGAGACACCAAATTGCTTGACGCCTTAACTAATCTTGTTATTCCAACTTTTGACATCAAGAACCTCCAGCCTACTATATTTAGCTCATTCGAGGTATACCTAAAGTATTTCAGTCCAACTCAGTTTAATTCTGTTTTTTTTTTGTCACATAATTAGATGAAATAATACTTGCTTTTAATTTTATATTCTGCAAATGTCTTTATTTTAAAGTTATGACAAAAATTAAATCTAAAGCCACCATCGAGAAGAGCTTTGTCCTTTTCCTAAAACGACCCGTTAGAAGAAGGAAGGAGTTCTTCTCCACGCGCAGTGGAAGAGAAGAAGAACTCGAACTTGACGATGTTCTTCCATCCAGTGCGTAAAGAAGAACTCACATTCGACATATACTTCTTTTCTGTACTATGGACGAATTAGTAGGGGTAAGGGGGTTCGAAGGTAACGTCTCGAAATTACTATCTTTTTGCCATATTTATATGATAAGTCTATATATTATGTAAAAATTACAAAATAAGTCCTTATATAATACAAAAGTGCATTATAAGTCCCTATATTATGTAAAGATTACAATAAATAATTAAATATTAATTTTTTTAGTTAATTATTTGATGAATTTCTTTTTTTATACAAAATAATATATATTTTGCCAGGGTCTTGGTCTACCAATCTAGTGGTGCAGGTTCGAACCGAGTCAATGACTCCGAGTCCAAAGTGGCTCTCCTATGTAACCAAAAAAAAAAAAAAACTCTATAAATAAAATAATTTAAAGTCTAACTAAATAAATTTAGAAAGTTAAAGGATAAAATAAATATTTTAAAAAAACTTAAAAGTTAAATAATTATAATATTTTTTTAATATTAAATTAATTATAATTTATTTATTTTTTAAACCCAGGTACCCTAAACCCCTATACATAACCCATCTCCGCCTCTGATGGACGGAACAACTCCAGGAGGAATAAGATGTAGTAGGCTGCTAGTAAATTAAATATAAAATACATTAAATATAAATAAAACAAATAATCTGAAAAATTATATTTTGATTTTTAAAAGTATAAAGAAAAAAAGTTTGCAACCTAATAGAACAATCGTGAATTTTATCTTAACACTCATTGAATATAGATTAGATGATGGATTTTTAATATATTTTATTTTTAAAAAATAATGCTAGATATCACCCAAAAGAATATTACCTAAATATCATCCATGATGTGGAAGTTAAGCACCCAAAAGAATATTACCTAAATATCATCCATGACGTGGAAGTTAAGTGATTCAATAATTGATTTTCTTTTTCTAAATTTATTTATTCTTTCTCTTTCATGATTGGACCACTTAATTATCACATTATGATGTTTAGGTGATACCTTTTTAGGTGATAACCAGCATTATTCAATTTTTAATAGTACATAATAAGATTAACGGATAGATTAAAAAATACAATTTATAATTCTTAATTGAAATTTTACCAAGAAAAAAAATATATCACGTTATAGTTTAATTTGAAAAGGTATTTTTGTAAAGAATAAAAAACTTGTTATCTTTATACTTTACGAGATAATATTTCTTGTATTCTTTAATGTATTTTATCTTTTAATATGGTAAATTTTATATTTTAATTTTTTTATGCGGGTGGTTCGGACCAAATTGTATGCACTAAAACTAATATCACGAGAATATGCAAGCCTCTTTATGCATACCTCAGGTAAATCATAATTAGGCTATCCATGTTCAAAAAGGGTTTGAATTTTGTACCTCCCATTTTACACATTTTAAGTAAAGTTATAAATTTAAACACATATTATATTATCATTAGGATGATGATCCAAAAATTCCATGTAACAAATGAGTTGCATAATAAAGTTCACTTTCACATCTGCAACCTATAAAAGACACGCATGACCCATTAAAAAAAACGTAACACATTATACAAACTCGCAACATAGTAAAAAGGTTGACCTATCAATAGCTGGATTTTTTGGGATAAAAAAAATCAACTTGTTGAGGGTGAGAAAATGTATTTTTTGGGCCTTTTAAACAATTAAATCTTATTACTATTACTACTATTATTTAATTCTTGAATTTTATCAATGATATTAAACTGTACATATTTACTGGATATATTCATGTTTAGCCCAAGTTCTTTTAAGGTCCGTCGAGAACACACCTAAACCCTGGTAAATCGAGAATTTAATATAGAGGTATGCCACTTGATAGACCAAGATTAGACTTTTACAAAACTAGCGTGTTTTGCACCTAATCAAACCCTTAACTTCTACTATTTAATTAACTTGGTCTTTTTTTATCTTTAACTTCTGATGTTTTCTTATCAGAAAGCTTTCTTTTTCCTTTTAACTTGTAGGCAAAGGATAGCTCTATATTGAATGCCAAACTATCAGATATCTGCATTGGTACCTCAGCAGCACCAACTCTTATTTCTGCCCACTATTTCACAAATGCAAATGATGAAGGAAATGAACGTGAATTTAACCTTATTGATGGAGGTGTTTCCGCCAATAACCCGGTATAGTATTTGATTTTAGTAGTCATGAATCTCTTATTCTTGAAGACAAAAAGATACACATATGAGTAATTAATTTTTCAAATTATTTACGAATCAATTACCACTAGGTGTCTATTTTGATTTTAATTACAAATAAGTACTTATTAAAGTCATTTATTAACTATATTTTCTTTTGAAATAGGTACATAATTATTTCACTATACTCATGATGCCCATGTTTAAATTTTGTTTAGAAATAAATATATAAAAATAGACTTTCTTTGTATCTTATTGTCTCCACCGACCCTTCCCGCATACCTATAAATCCTCATTATATGATACTCGGGATTTTTCATTAAAGAACCCTTGTCGGATTCAGTAGAAGCTTAGTCCATATCTTCCGTAGAACACCAAAAGTAGAGTTATGTCGATGACACCAAATAATAAAAAGGAACAGAAAACTATGGATCCTGAACCCATACTTTTAATAATGTATATGAACAATCCTAGCTATATGTTTATATTTTCCTGACCCTTACCCCTTGTGCTTCGAAAATTGGGATGAACTTTTGAGGAAACATGCTTCTCTAGTGATTAAAGAAGAAGAAAAAATAGAGAGGGGGAAATAGAGGGTTTACCTAATAAACAGTGACATAATGGTGAATTTTGAATTAGAGAGAAAATATATGAAGAAGAAAATATTAGGGGTTTTGTGTTGTATATTTATTTTTGGAGATATTTTGATAATTGAATATGGTTAGATATCTATTAAAAATTGTTCTTTTATCAAGTAATTATGGTGATTGGTTTATAATTTAAATGCCTACTAATATTGATCTTATCACCTAAACATTAAATAGTAGGGTTGGGTATATAACTAGTGCATATATAGTTTTACTTGTGTTAGTAAATTGAGAAAGCAACTGATGAACATAATTAATCTAAAATATTGTGCACCCTCTCCTCACCACAAGTATGTCATAAAGGTTGAGAAAGTTGCAACTTTCCTACATATTTCTTGATTTAATAGTTTTCAATGTAATCCTAATTAGTGATTAATTTTTACATCTTATGATTGCAGACATTGGTGGCCTTAGGTGAGGTGACTAGACAAATTTCTAAGCAAAACCCAGATTTTTCTCCATTTGACCCTTTAGATTATACACGTTTTCTAGTCCTCTCATTAGGGACGGGTTCTGCGAAGAATGAACTTATATACAATGCGAAAATGGCTTCTAAATGGGGGATTCTTGGATGGGTATACGATAATGGATCTACTCCAATATTAAAAGCATTTAGCCAATCAAGTGCGGATATGGTTGACTTTCACACTTGTGTAGTTTTTGCTGCTCTTCAATCAGAAGATAACTACTTACGAATACAAGTAATTCCTTCATGAATAGGGTTAACTAACACCATTTATCTCTATGTTATTTAAAATAGCCAAATATACCTCTGTGTTATGCCAGAAATAGCAAATATACATGTTAGAGTGGTAGATATCCAATCTTAATGTATAATAAAGGGTATATTTCATATTCTTTGAATGTTTGGCTATTTTGCATAGAAAATGACTAATCGTACAATTAACCTTAAAACCCTTTTTTTTGCTGATTTACCATATAATTTGACCCCTACATGACTAATGATGATGAAAATTCAGGATGATACATTGATCGGGACATTGACTTCCGCAGATGTTGCAACAACCGAGAATTTGGAAAACCTTGTTAAAGTTGGAGAAGAGTTATTGAAGAAACCTTTTTCACGTATAAATATGGTTAGCGGTAACTATGAGCCAATCGATAATGGCGGAACCAACATGGAAGCAATTGAAAGGTGCATAAATCATATTTAAAGTTAACTGCAATATTGGTTTCATATCATATTAAATTGCTTGGTATATTTATTTGTTTCAAAATATATTAAATACACTCCTAGTTATATCCATCAATGCAAATCTTTCCCTCACCAATATCGGTGATGCAATATTTTGAAATAACATAGAATATATATTATTATTTTTTAACACGTAATATTGTGTTCAGTTATGTACACAAGGTTCACGTTCATATTGATTAAGACTAAGTTTAACGTTAAAGTTGGATCTTAAGGTTGAAAGTTTAAGGTTTAAAGTTTACGTTTAAGATTCAAGGCTCGAGGTTTGATATCAAGGTTAAGGATTAAGGATATAATTAGTTTTAAGGTTCAAAGTTAGGTTAAGGTAACAATTAAGGTTTAAGCTTCAAAGTTATACCTTTAAATTTAAGTTTTCAGGTTTACTCTTAAGGTTACGACTAACAATTGAAGGACATGTATACGTTTAGGTTAGCAATTAATGTGTAGGTTCAAGGTTTAAGGGAAATGTTAACGTAAAAATTTAATATTTTAAATATTAAGGTTAAGGTTTAAGGTCTATTGTTAAGGCTCACGTTAATGTTAAGCTTATGGTTAGGATTAGTGTTAACGTTTAAGGTTAAAGGTCAGTTTCAAGGCTTAAGGCTTAAGGTATATCTTGAATTTAAGATTATAGTTTTATATTTAAGCTTAAAGGTTAAAATTTTAAGATAATAGTTAAGGTTAAGGTTAAGGTTTAATATTAAAATATTGGGCAACTCTTAGGTTTAAAGTTTTGGATTTAGGTTAATTTTTATTTTGTAAGTTTTGTAAGAAAATATATAAGGTGACAGTAAAATAATATGGAAAAATCAATAACTTATATATGCTATACTTTGACATATTAAGTAATAATATTTTTATTTTTATTCATTTAATAGAATTAACAACACATCAGAATTCAATTATTATATCCTACAAAGGTTTCAATAAACTAAGAAGTTGTTAACAAGACGTAATTGTTGTTCTCATTCTTACAGGTTTGCTAAAAAACTATCAGATGAAAGGAAGCTCCGCAGTCGAAGTTACAACGCTTTTGATTAAACAAAGAAAGAAATTAAATCAAAAAATTACAATGTTATCCCATTTAGGAATTTATTAAGTTTTAAAAAAATTATTTTATTTGATACGCATGATTATGTAATTATATATATTAAACAATTTATCAATATTTTAAAGGTATACGATTTCTGGTTGAAAGTATTCTATTTTAATGAGATTTTGCGATTAAATTTTCTCCGAATCAGACTAACTCTCACATATTGTGAAAAAACATATGTTACTATCTCAAATAGAATATTATCAAACAACTCCATCATATTATTTAACAAAAATAAGACCAAGTTACCCTTGCATAATAAGGCCATGTTTGACTATCACATATGAACCACCATCACGGGGTATCAGGCTGGCGGGGGACGGGGAGAGGGGGAGGTGGTCAATTTTTTTCCAGATGTTTTTTCCAAAGATGGGGTAGAGGTATTTTTTTCAGCGACGGTATGGATCTCCTCAGAGGTTTGCCTTTATATATCAGTGGGATGCGGAGGTGGGGGGATAGGGCTTCATTCATGGGTCGTTAGTGTATAACAATGATATTTTAATGTATTTCAATGGGTTGGATGTTCTAATTTTTTATTAGTGGGTTACCAGTGTGTTTCCAAGGGTTATGGAATGGGGGGAGTGGGTGTCGATAAAAAAAAATCCCAGTTATTTTTAGTGGGTTGCTAGTGTATTTTGATAGGTTGCGCGAGGAGAGGGTGAGATGAAGGGAAGTTGTTAATTATCTTGTCTTTTACAATTATTTTAGTGGTTTCCCGTGTACTTTGATGGTTTTTGGGTGGGGGCAGTGTTTCTTATTTTGTCTTGTCTAGTTTTTTCAGTGGGTTGTTAGTGTAATTTAATGGGTTGTTGGGGGATTGGGATGGGTTTGATAGCGGTGGGTTGTGTACATATTATATTATATATAAGGTTATGTTAGGAATACCAGTAAAAAATTAATAAAGTTAGGACCTGCTAAGGCACAAAAAAGTGTTGGTCACGTAGAGTACGAGATATCCCGTTCTAGGACCTTTTTAGTATTTAGAATGCTAAGATTTGACTAGTTATATGTTATCTCATTTAGAACACTCCCTCTCATACAAAAATACATCACCTAGCACCTTGGTCACTCCCCCTTTGAAGGTCTGTTATTTTTTGAGAAAGAAATAGCTAGAAAATCATGTGAATCTTCAAGAACTTGAGAAGGATTCAAGTTTTTTTTTTCATAGCACATGTACGATATTTATCATGTCTAAAATCCTAACACGTATGCATGTGGTATTCCCTTGGGTGTAAGTTACTTTACGAACCTGAGAGAGTAACTCTCTACAAGTTTACAGATCATTCCAAGTAGTAAAAGTAGTTATTTTATCGTATCCACAATGATTGTAAAACTAAAACTAGGCGTTTAATAAAGTTGAATAGATTGTTATGTTATAAAATAAGGGTTATTGACCTATAGAGACTTAGAGACAAATTCAGTGCCTTATAGGAAACATGTGTCTAGATTCTTCGTTAAAAAGGCCACCAACAAAACCACATAAAGACAAAAAACAAGTGGCAATAATCATGGTTACCAAATCAGTGAGTCGATGGATGAGTCGCTGAGTATCAGCTCATTGAGTATTGTTACTTTTCAACTCCAAACATCGCCAACCAACTACTGGCGGAGCCGCCACCCTGGTTTCACTCAGAGATTTTACTGAGTACTCATAATAAAAAAATCACTGAGTATCGGAAAAAAATCACTGAGTATCGAAAAAAATCACTAAGTATCGAAAAAAACACTAAGCATCGGGAAAATTTCTCTAAGAATTGGAAAATTTCTCCGAGTACTCAGAGAAAAACATTGAGTATTCTTGAAAAAACTTAAGTATTCTAAAAATAATACATACAATTTCATTTCCATTAACAAAAAAAATACACTTGTTCAAGTAAAAAAAATAAACACACTACTAATTTAAAAATACAAAACAAAAATAATTTAAAAAAAGTAGGACGTCGTGATCATTTAAAACAAAAATTAGATCTTGGAGTAATATTCTCAAATGTCGTTGTTATATTTCCATACCCAACACCTTCGATCTTGAACGAATATTATCTTCTCAACTTTCAAATCTTTTACTTTATCTATTTTGTTGTAAACCATTTGACTAGTTGACCCTTTTTCAATCTCGAGCAAGATTATTCGTGTGTCCTAAAAAACTATACCATTCAATACACTAACTTTTTGATATCTTCTCCGTAAGTTCCTCGTCTTCTATTTGTTGCCTCACCACTATCTTATTCAAAAGTTGTCTTTGCTAGAAAGGATCTTCACGAGCTGAGCAGACTACATAAACCATAGATCTTCATGGCTACTCGGATCTGCGAACCTTGCTCACTCGAAGCTTTAACCACCAATCTGAGTAAACTCGAAGCTTTAGCAACGAATTACCTCGACCTTGAAAGAAATTAGAAGCTTGAAAAGCTTTCTCACCCATGGCTGCAAACAAAAAGGGAAGATTGAGAAGTTCCATTTCACGCTTGTTTGGAGCGGGTAGAGAGAGAGAAGAGTATTGTTTGGGTTTAGAGTGGGTAGAGATAGGAGAGAGTGAAATAGAAATTAGGTTTTTCTAAGTTTATGTGTATAATTTAATTTATATAGTTGATAAAAATGAGGGTGTAATGGATAGGGGTAAAATGAGGGAAAATAGGGTTATAGTGTTGAATCTTATTTGTTCCCTTAGTAAGAAGAGTGGATTGGGTGGTGTGATTGGGTCTATATGAGGGTCTCCAAGACCCGTTAAGGAATTATATTTTAAATAAAATATAAAAAGATTGAGTTTTTATTTCAATAACTAATAATTAAAAAGGATTAAATTGACAATATTCAATATTTAAAAGGATTAGAAAATAAATACATAGATTAATTCAAAGGAGAGAACATAGCTCGTGATGGTCCATTTTACCTAAAAACTAATAGTTAAGCTTCAGTTGAATAATGTTATTACTATTCGTATTAACCAAGATTCTAAAATCAATATAAACCTTTCCTGGTTAATTAGGGGGATACCCTCGAAATCTGGGACTCCCTCTAGGATAATCCTATAAATCTATAAGTCACTTTATTTTACTCCATTATGAAAATGTAAATTCTTACGATCTTCTGATTCTATAGGAATTAAACATGTATTATATCTAGTTTCACCAATAAAATCCCTTCTCGGGTGTAATTCAAAAATTAAGCCTTATCAATTATGTGGTCATCATAATGACAATAAATGCATACAAGATATTAAACAATACGAATAATTAAACATCAATTAATCAAAAATGCCAAATTCATACAAAAAAAACCCAAGTCATAATTCTAGGGTTCATAAGGAATCGTAAACTAATGAAAGATTATTTCATGAATAAAGTAAAGATAAGCATTAACATAGTTAGTAAATAAATTTAAAATAAAAAAAAAGTAAAATAATCACATTGGTTGAAAGATGATGGTATAAATGGCTCTCCTTATTCTCCTCTTACTTTATATTGTGTTGAATAATGATAAAATTGAGTAAAAAGGAGTGCAAACGCTAATTTATAGTATGGAATTCATGTACCACTCTCCTAGGCTAATCCACAGGTAGAATATTTCAAAACTTGACCAACAAGAAATTTTGTAGGAAACTGAACAGCTTGCACTGTCTCGCAAAATTATTTGCTTGTGCTTACGTGAAATAGACTTCAACAGCTATCCAACGGTATATGGTCAGCCTCTAATTCTTCTCCAATGGTCTGCAACATCAATTCAAAGTTGGAGGCATATTTGGCAAAATTGTGCTTGAACTCAAAGTGCACCTTTGGACTTCTTGGGTCAACTAGTGGACTATGTTTGGCTTTCAATGGGTTATTCCTTGGCTTTACGGCTCCTCAACTCTTTCTTGAATCTTCACACTCCCCGTGTTACTAGGAGATTAACCTACCATGCAAAAAACATCTCAAAAAGCACCAAAAACACCTAAATCATTAATGATAGTTAAAGACTAAAATTACACCAAATAGTGGGAAAATTCAACTTTGCGCTTTCAAACCCCTGAAAATGATGTCTCGTAACTATAAAGCATAAAATAATAAGGGAAAATCTCTCAAATAAGTCCTAAATTCCCGTAAAAGGATGTCCCGTGACTAGATTAATCTATCACATAAAAGGATACATCAAGACCCCCCAACTTAAATTTTTGTCGTCCAAACAAAATAAGAACTAAACTAGGGGCCTAAGTCCAACTAATCATAGAGAAAGAAGATAAAATAATGAATGATCCCAAAAAACTATCCTATCAAGTCTCATGTAGTAATGTCTAAGAACTAATACATGGCTACACTTAATATACAAAAAATCAACACATCATAAATCCAAGATTAGATTAGCTTCACAATGCAAGAAGGACTAGTTTCCACTTAGTTTGATATTGGGGATATAGGGTTTTAATCGGTCATAACATAGTATCTAATGGTCCACTTAACTACTCCTTAATTTCTAAATTGTACTTAACCACGTAGTTAGAAATTCTAAGGTCTTTTTGGTTATTAAGTAGTCTTAGGGTCGGTATGATACGTCTTTGGATAGTTTGAAATGAAATTTTGGCTCTCTCCTCACTATCCATAAACGAATCGCCCTAGAGCTTGATTTTACACTCGAATATGTACTCACTCAATCCCACTTAATGCATGTGATATTTTCCCCAATAATCTCTAACCAATTCACGATGATTTTCAACATTTTTTTTGTCGGATCTTTTATTTCACTTTTATTTCGTAAGTTACACGTGACACTCTTTTTTATGTGAGATATCAATCTAACTTATATTTCAATTTTTTATTCTTAATTTATTATGGTTTTATAAGTATTTATTTTTTTCCTTTTTTTTTCATGAGAAATCCAGCAAAGGATTACAATAATTACATTATCAAATAGTACAACAAAATAATCTACCCACCCAATGTGTTTCCCATATCAAACCCACCACCCCATACTCAAGCTCAAAGGACAAAGGTCTTAAGACGGTGTGGTTCGAGTGAGGATCATATCGATAAGTCCTATAATATAAAGGGCAAGGCTTATATCGAGGCTACAAAGGAAAGGCTACAGGCTAGAAAGGGGCTACTACGGACAAATAATTCAGTTAAATTGGGTTATCAGGCTAAAGGCTTCAAGTGGCTTATCAAAGATCTGCCTCAATTATTTTCCTAACTACGAGGTCCTGTTACATTTTCATAATTAGTTCATCAATTAAGCAGGTTTTTAACTAGCTCAGACCCCACGTTCTACACACGCCCCATTCTCCCTAAGATTGTACTTGCTTTTACGCATTGCTTACTAATCCTTTATATCCACTTAATTAATTTTTTCATGCAAAATACATTAGGTGCTTTATAACTTAGTTCCAAGACACACTACTTACTATCATTAACTAGCAAAAACTATGCTTAATGAGCACGTTCACTAAATTATATGCCAAATTCCATATATTATACACTACATATTTTTTTAATTTTATGGGGGTTTTCATAAATAAAGTAAAATTAGAAAATACGACGACGAATCCCCACCCCCAAATAAAAAATGTGATGTGTCCTCACGACTCAAAAAATCAAAAAAGCAGTAAAATTTAACTAATATAGAATAGCACATAAAACAGATAATGAGATAGCTCTGTAAACATTACTCAGTATGCGACTGGATCATCCAAGTTGTGATAAAAATGTCGCTTCAGTCCTTTCCCAAGCATGAAGAGGATATGGCCTAGCTTTATTTCCATCCTTGTTTGAGTATCAGTGATCTTGAATTGATTCGCCTCTCTGTCACCCATCTTAACACTCAATAACCTTCCCTAAATAAGTATCTCGAACTCATCTTTCTTTTTCTTTTTGGTACCCCTTGAGAAGTTGAGAATGAACCTCGATCGTTGGCTAACAGTACTTTTGGTGTCTTCTTATTTGGTTCATCCGGTAATTTGTTTCTCGCAGTGTTTTCTTTTGGAAGAGTATCTACCTTGGGCATCGGTTTTGTCTCATCAATTCACCAAATAGGATTGCTTTTTCTTTTCTTGCCCCAAGTAAATATCTCATCTTCCTTATCTTTTCTCTCTTCTTCTACCTCTCATAAGTCCACGCATTTGTTTGCCTCGTCATCTCAACTAACCCACAACTCAAATATGCACCATGTAAAAAAATTAGGTTTTGGTTTAGTTGATGTGTATTTGCATCGTTGTGTCCAAGAGGATATTCAGTGGTGTTTGGTTGATTGTGTGTGAATTGTATAGAAAGGGTTAAAGAGTTCTTGTGGTGCAAAAATTTGTTAGAGCTTGATGACTTTTGGTGTTTTGTGTGTTATAGAATGGAATTGATGGAACTTATGTGTTTATGAAGTGTGGATATGATTTATGGTGGTGCTTTGGAGTGTTAGTGAAGGTTAATCAAGTTTTAATGGTGTTCCTATGGCATTTGTGTAGAGTTGGAGATGGACAGGGATAGGTTTGTAGTCTTCGAAGTCGTAAGGACTCTTCATGACCCTTCAGTGTGTCGGCTTCTGTTACACCGCATGGTAGGGTGAAGGAATACCGCTGCCCCTTTCTTCAGATACTATGCTACATTACACGCAACACTCGATATGGTCATCACCGACATGGGTTGCGCGATATACTGCACTAAGGCGCAGAGCACCGCAGACCCGTGTCCAGCTCTCGCACTTAAAACCATATTAGCCAATAAATATTGTCGTCTCCCAATGTGTGATAAAAATAGCTAACAGTTAAACACCTCGAGAGAAAACTCCTCACAAATGTATGAGTCATTCGCAAGTAATTTATTTATGAAAAGATGTATAATAATGAGATACCTTTTAGTAACATGTGATGTAACTCCATATCCCAAGAACCCCATATATACCCATAAATATGTCAACAATTTGTAAAAATATAGCAACCCTATCAATGAAATAATCATAATGGTTACCACATATGACATAAATGCCTATTTTATCAGGTTTTAGGCATGAATATGTTGAATACCATCGAAACTAACTATAAATATCAGAAGCATTCAATGTTAACCATGATTTGGTGAAAACATGTGTAAATCGGTAGAGGGGAGAAGTAAAAATAGAATAATTATATAGATAAAATTATGGAAACTGATTTAATTAGATTGCATAAGGTTCTAGGGATATGAGTTAAGACTTAGGGTTCTCAAGTCAGAGAGAGAAAGAAAGAGAAAGAGAACCGTATGAGAGAAGTGCGTAAATTGAAAATGGATTTCTGGTTCTTTTTATATAGTTTTTTTTTGTGAATAATATACGGGTCTATTATGTTAGACCTGTGTGGTAGTGTATAAGGGGGAGGAAATTATAAATTAAATCCTAAACTTTCCAAAACTTATTTTTAAAGTCCTACCTAGTTGGATCTTCTTATTAAGTCCTTAGTTGGTTTTTTAGTTACTCAACATTACCTTATTACCCCTGAGAATAGTTACCTTCGTCATGGGTACGCGCATAACAAGATTTTACCTTATTAAATTTTAAAGTTACCTTCGTCATGGGTACGCCACAACAGGATTTTACCTTATTAAATTTTATTAAGTCCATATTTTATTAAGTCCTTCAATGGCCTATCCAATAGATGGGTACATGTACAATAGGAAGTACGGTATCATGGGAACGTGTACAATACGAAATACGGTATCATGGGAACTTGTACAATAGGAAATACGGTATCATGGGAACGTGTACAATAGGAAATAAGGTCTCATGGGAACGTGCACAATAAGAAATAAGGTCTCATGTGAACGTGCACATTGCGATATACGGTGGACCGGGTATGTGCACAGAAGCAATAGTAAAGGATTTCTAAGTCATTGACCAAATACAGGCTCATGGGAACGTGGACATTGCCCGATCTAGATGGGGTTGTACACAGATGGGTTTGACTTTGACTGAACTACAACCAAGTTCACCACCACCATCAGGGAACCGGACCTACAAATAACCAAAAATAGATTAAATAATCAAATATAAATAAAACAAAAACAGCTGAATCTAAGAGAACAAAAAAATTGATCTAAAATCAGACCTCGGTTTTCGTGTGCAGGGTGGTGAAATAGCCACTAACGGTGGGGAAATAGCCACCAACGGCGGCGAAATAGCCAACACGAGTGGTGGTGGTGGTCCACTAAAACTCGTTCGCATCTTATTGGACTCGAACTCGGAGGCCACTCAAGCGAACTCGGCGGCGAGGGTGTGGTGGAGCAGCGTCGTTCCGGTGGTGACATTGTCTTGAACGGGGGCGGTGGTTTTGTTCTCGAATCAGATCTGGTGTACGAACTGGAGAAGATCTGGTGGTCCTGGTTCGCTCAACGGAGGTTGTTGATGGTGGATCTGGTCAGCAGCGAGGCTATGGCTTCTCGAACGGTGGTGGATTTGGTGGTTATGGCTTCTCGAACGGTGGTGGATCTAGTGGCTATGGCTTCGAAAAAGGTTAGCAGCGACTGAAGGGGAAGGGATGGTGTGGTGCGGTCGTGTGGTGGTGGTGATTACAGTGATTAGGGTGCGCTGGTGTGGTGGTGTGGTGGTGGTGATTAGGAGGGGGTGCTGTGGTGTGGAAGGGGTGCGAGGGCGCGAGGAGAGAGAAAGATGGGGGAGGGGAGTGAGGATGGGGCGCTCGTGGAGAGAGAAGAGAGGATGAAGGAGGAGAGAGAATGGGGTGGGAGAACTAAATGGTGGATTGGCTATTCCCGTAACCTATATGGGTTGAGAATTTGTTTTTTGGGTTTCCATTGTTACAGTAGTGAGTAGGGGGGACTTTTTAGGTATTGATTGAGTTTTAGTTAATATGCAACTAGTAGTTAATAGAGAGGACTTTTATCCATAACCCACATGTTGTTTGGGCTCTTTTTTATAATTGCCCCTAAGGGGAGACCCAAATTATTAGGCTTGGTTTATAAAGGAAAGGAAGATCTAAGTTATTTTTGAGCTAAAAATAAAAATTAGCAATTTACCAAAAAAAAAAAATTACCCAGTTTTCTTGGCTGAAAAGTCCTAGACTCCCCTACTTCTTATCATGAAATTTAGCATTAGAAACCATAAAAAAAAAAAAAAAAATCATGATCACAAATTAATTTTAGCTTCCACGTATAAGTTTTAAAACAATCTCATAAAGTTTATGGCCCTACGATTACAATTTGTCATATAGGTATCCAATACTGGGAATGTGAATGGGTTCAAACAATAATGAGAAAACCTTCTTGGAATTTGCATTACCATGTTCATCACCAAACTGGTAGACGCAATGTCCGGCTCTATCAACATCCATTGCCATCTTTCTAAAGGTTTCAGAAAATGGGAAGAAATTTGCAATTTGATCTGTATTCATTTTTTTCCATGTCTTGGATATTAAGTTTCTAATGTACTCACGTGC
Source organism: Nemophila menziesii (assembly GCA_029959085.1). NCBI lineage: Eukaryota > Viridiplantae > Streptophyta > Magnoliopsida > Boraginales > Hydrophyllaceae > Nemophila > Nemophila menziesii. Next base: position 119,642,944 of record JARWIR010000001.1, on the reverse strand, counting down.
TTCATCTTCAGAAGCACCGGACTCCATCATGTAACATTGTACAAATTTTGGCACGTCCCCTCTTTTCATTTCGGCCTGACCAAATTAAATAGTTCATCTTAGAATAGTTACCTAGATTTTACAGAAAAAGTAATGATATATACACCACCAATCAAATCTCGAAAATAAATAGATATACGAATTACTGCCACTTAAATTATGTCACATGGTATATTGGATAATATAATTTGCTTTGTATATCATTACTCCTAAACAAATTAAAAAATGAATTTCAGTATATAATTCACATACCGAACTGGTTCCCAAATCATCTGCAAGTCGCAAGATCATAGCTGAAGAACGAACTATATCGTGAGAATTAGAGATCGCTTCGAGGGCCTCTGTTTTTATGGAATTTTCAACTAGTAAATAAGCATGAAATGATGCGACGGGAACTCCTATTGTCACAACAGCATTTTTTATATATTCTTCTAGTGTTGGTTTATAGCCACTAAAGTACCATTTCGCCTCTATTAAGTATGTTTTGCATAGATCTGCCCACTGAAATTAATAAACATCATATATATATGAATCCTGGACAAGGAACAAATACACTCAGGCTTATAATAAATAAGTACCAGTTTCTTTTGGTAAGGAAGGATGTGAATGCCATGTATTTTGAGAACATCATAAGCCATCTCATTAACAGAGTTGTAGAGTACAAGGAAACAAACTTTCATGTAGTCGGGAAGTTGATCCATTGCATTGATATCCCATCTGGAATAACATGTTAATTAATAATGCAATTAAATAGTTTTTTTATCTACAAAATACCAACCTTTCTACAGCATCGGTAAATAGTTGTAATTCATCCAAAGTTCCATAAACATCATATGTATCATCTATAATTGTTATTAAAGCAATGATCTTTGTGAACATTCTTCTAGCGTGGTCATGTTTAGGCTCTCCCATCATTCCTACAGTCCAGAAGAAACTTGGAACGACACAATCCCTTGCATATGGCAACTTCTCTGTAACTCTAGTATTCTTCCACCACCTACACCATGAATTAATTATGGATTCAAATTAAAGATAACTTTCAATAAAGGGTTAATCACCATAAAAGATTTCATGTTTTAGGGAAAGAGTCCGCTTCTTTATTTTATGTCTCACTAGTGGCCCAATTAAAAAATTTAATTCTTACTTTGTGACATATTTTAAGTCCTGATGATATTTTGCTTGAAGAATATTAAAATCCAGTTTAGCAAGTTGAAGCAAAAGAGGATTAAAGTCGGTTCTGCCTTGATATATGTCTATAAACCATCTTGCCTCCAACCTTAGTGTCCTCCAATGTAGGGGAAGCTCCAACGCATGATGAACTAATGCCCTAAGATTATCATCTGTAATTGTCTTTTTCAAATGTTTTTTTGTAAATTCTCTTGCTAACTCCAAGGTGTTTTCACCTTCTACTAGCAAGTAAGATGCTTCATACAAGTACAGCATTCCCTTTGTATCCTCACAAAGGCTACTCTTGAAAAATCCCTTCTCATTCTTGAAACAATCAAAGATATCTGCACAATTTCAATACTTAATTGTAAGCTTTATAGATGAGATGAGTAATAAGATGGTTGAAATTAATTATTTTACTTTGAGAGACTTTAAAGCCATGTTGTCTGAAGATTCGAAATATGAGAGCTTTAGCATATAGATGATCGTTATCTTGTTTTAATTCAAGAACAATGGCGTCATATTTATTGTAAAGGCTTATTAGAAGTTGCTTTATTTGGGTTTCAAAATGGTAAGACAATCCAAGTCTTTGCAAATCATCTATCATTACAAAAAGATCCACAACTGGTTTCTTGTTATCATTGAGCATTTCCTTAACCATTTCCTTTAGCGCATCAGCACGCTTCACATATATTTCTCCCTGCAAACAGTACCATATGATCAGGCCAGAGTTACATGGTAGATAGTGGGAAAGAGCATGATAAATTGATATATATGTATACCGCATAAGGATTATTGAGTGACTGTATTTGCTTAAATCCCCAACTACAAGGCTTGTAGTTTGCTGAGCGCCTAATAACTGGGTGGGTGCAGGTGGCTTGGATGTGAAGCTTTGGGATCTCATCAATAATATTGCACATGATTTTAGGACATGATGATCGTGAGACCACTTGCTTACTACTTAACCTTACAAGATCAGACACACATTTAGATGCAGGAACTTTGGACACGGTCATCATCATCATCTATTAAATATATTCTTAATCTTCTCTCACACTTTAGTTTTTGGTTCTACTAAGTGTTTTTATGTTTTGGTCGAAATTCTCTACAAGATATTCATCTATTTATAGATGTGGTGAGGGATGAGTCATGAGTGTACAAAAAACGGTATTTCCCTACTCCTAAATTTGAGTGGAGCTAGACGATCGAGGGTGATCTTCATATTTTCTGGCACAAACTTTAAACTTTTAAAAAGTAAAAAGCGTCAGAAGAGAGGTGGGGTTTGAATTTGTGTACTCCCTCCGTCCCAAAAATAATGTCCACGTTACTAAATATGGCGTCCCAAAAATAATGTCCACTTACCATTTCAAGACAACTTTTCCTACTTTTTTCCCTAATTACCCCTACTTTTCTTTTAATATAAAATTATTTAAATTATTATTTTATAGGAGATTACATTTTTCTAGGCAGGAATAGGTGTGCATTGTCATTAATGATGGCATTTATTAGGGGTATTTTTGTACATGTAGAGTTCAATAATAACATTTCTTAATCTGTGTGAAAATGCTAAGTGGACATTATTTTTGGGACGGAGGGAGTACTATTTTCTTTTTAGATGAAAGCTAATTGTTACATATATTAATATTCACAGTAAAATAAATGCCCAATAGACTTCTTATTTCTTTTTTATTTCTCTTTATCACAAGTATTTTTTTTTTTTGGGACAATGTACACACACTATAAAAACCAATCAAAATTAGCCGATCCGCAAACGAGAAAACTGGGATACCAACCGCCTCTGTCTTTCCTCCTCCTGGACCCTCTGCCTAACTTTACGCGCAGTTCGATCTGTCATCCCATTAAAACGTCACGGTATATGTTTGAAGTGCATGTTCTCATGCTCCTCAGCAATTAGCTTGATCCGCTTGGCAAAAGGTCCTTTCCAAGCAACCTACTACCTTGAATTACATTATGGTTATCCGAGCATATAAATGATTTTCTTTCCCTCTCTTGGTTGCACATCTTAGTTGCTTCTAGAACTGTGGACGCTTCCCCTTTCGCAGCGAAATCCACCAGTATTGATTTGGAGAATATCACTATGTTGCCCGAGCGTGTATCTCGTTTGATAATTCCAATCCCACTTGGTTTCGTCCTATATTTAAAAGAAACGTCACATGTCATGATAGTATGTGTGTCGTTCATCTCATTCGTTGTCCATGGGTTCCTTGAGGATACGGTTTGGGTTCCTTGTTGAACCAGCAGGTCTCGACCATCCAGGATACTGGCCTAGGACCAGGATATGCTCTGTCTCAACTTAATTTCTAGTAGATCTGTTTTAGGGTAATAAATTCTTTTAAGTACTCTGGCTGTCAGTGACGATGGGTTTTGAAGCAATCCTAACGCTTGTGCAGCAAGCAATGCCGTGTTCATTCTTTTTAAATCTCGAAATATCATTCCACCCACCATTTTTGCGGTTGTCATCTTTTCCCAGGGTAGCCAATGGATCTTTCTTATTTCAAGTGAATTCCACCAGAATTTTGCAATAATTGACGTTAGTTTCCTATAAAAGGTAATCAAAAAGGAGAAAATAGACATTACGTAAGTAGGAATTGCCTAAAGAACTGCTTTTATTGGACTTTCTTTCCCTCCTTCCAAGAGGAGTTTAGCAGTCCAGCCTTGAGCTTTTACAAAGACTTTATCTGCTATCTAGGTGAGAGTTTCTATTTTTGAGCATTTGTGACAAAGCGGAATGCCAAGGTATTTTTTCAAGTCAAAATACCTTTATATGTAGAATTTTTGTCGTTTGATTCCTGATATCCTCTGGTGTATGTTTGCTGAAACATATCGATGATTTCTCGAAATTCACTCGTTACCCAGAACATTTACAATAGGTATCAATGTACTCTTGAAATTAAGTAATCTCTTGGCCCTCAAGGGAAAGAAAGAAGAGTAAATCCTCATCAAATATCAAGTATTATAGAACTGGACAATTCTGAGTAATACGAATCCCCTTTATCCTTCTGATGTCTCCTCATTTGTGATAGATTTATATTAGGATGAGACATCATTTTTAGTGATTTAGAAGTCATTATAGTCGATTTTCTTGAGAAATGCTACACTTTCCTATTTTGAGTCTTGATTTAGTAAAATAATATTTTTAGAGCATATTGGGTTTAATTATTTATTTAGTGTGAAGCTTTAAAGATAATTATGGAGATTAATTAGATTCCAAGTCAAAGACTACAACTTATGGAAAGAGATAGACATGGTAATTGGAGATAAGGAAAGAAAAGCTAAAAACATGGAAAAGGAAAACCTGCCTTAATCCTGAATTTCTGCACCTACGACCACAAATCAGCTTATGTCTCAAGAACGGTGTGGAATTTGGAGAAACGGTCAAGAGCAAAGTTGAAGAGCTTTCCGAGACGATCAATTTGGTGTACTCATACGCGTCAAACGGATGAATATTGAAGCTGTTAGAGCCAAAAGAAAATCGGACCTGATTTCATGTTTTTAGGGTTACGAATTTGAGTTGGGCTTGGAGTCCACTACTTACTTCTCCTTCAAGAAAACGAATTAGGGCTTCCAAGATACCTATAAATACACCCTCTTATCATTGTAAACATGTCCTTGCTCAATTGCAAAGTATAGGCTTAGTCTTTACTTATATTTTCTTAGTTTAAACAATAGCTTAGTCCTTTAGTTAGATATTCATCCTTAGAATCAAGCTATTCATCCAAGAAGCAAGTTGACCTGTAGAAGAAGACAAGAAGAAGAAGATTGGAGACTGACAACTCCTCTTCTATATCTCACCTTCTCTATATTTAGAGTAATTAGATATAGATCTATTCTCAACCATATTTCTAAGCGGTTATTCTGTAAGTTTACTTTTAATTGTTGGATTATTATTTTGATCTTTAAATACTATTTGTTATTTTAATTGGTTAAGTTTGGCGTATATTGTATTATGTGTTTTGACCTATTTCCTAGATCTGATCAGTCTTAGGATTATTCTTAGTTATTGACAACACCACATAATCGTCTAGTTTAACTAGGTAGCCACTACGGTTTGTTGCAATCCTGGTTAATATATAATGCTTAATGTGACAGGTTAGAATAACAATTTAGTAATAGACGTAGTAATCCTAATCTATTTGACTCACTTTCATATTTAGTTATCTGTTTTGTTGACTCGTTTTATTTATTTATTTGCATTAGATAGTTATTTACCTTTTCATATTTTATTCAAACATCTAAATTCATCTACGCTTGTTAAACATAAATTGATCTAACGGATACAATCCCTGCGAACGAACTTGACTTATCATTAAAACTTGCATACGATCTGTGATACTTGCAGTGAGTTCCGTGGTTATCAAGGGTGTGTGACTCTTTATTTATCTATTATTCATCTATTTATTTATCACACCTTTGCCCCCACCAAGTTTTTGGCGCCGCTGCCGGGGATTTATCTTTAAGTTAAATCTATTTTGTGTTTATTTAGTGTAGAAGTTTTTATTTGTTTTCAGTTTTACGCGTTTTCTTTTTAGTCTCTTCTCAGGTTTATTAGGTATGGAGAATTATTACGCACAAAATATGCATGGGGCCCAAAGTCAAATTTTTTATCAAGAAGGTTCGAGCTATCAACTGCAAGCTCCACCACAACCCATGCATAATCCACAAGAAGAAGCTATAACCAAGCTCGAAGGACTGATGGGTAATTTAGTGAATCTGGTTCAAAATGTTGTGCAGCTCCACAATGAGCAAACTGCAAAAGTGGAGGCCTTGGAGACACAAGTCACGCAAGTGACCAATTCTTCTCTAAAATATCAGCAAGAGACTCCACCGTTAATCCGAAGCATCATAGAAGAACAGGTTCGACAAGCATTTCCATCTCACCGAGTTTTTGAAAGTATAAGTTATCTGGAGAGTATGGAAAAGCAACATGCGGCAAAGATAGATGCTAATACAACCTTAATACGTTCTATGCACCAAAAATATCAAGCAATGAAGCAAAGATTAACGGACCTCACTACGATCAATCAACAGTTACAAAAAGAATTACATAAGAAACTGGGTTATAGCAATGTTGGGTTCGAAATTTCAACCGTAGAAGAACCAACCAAGCTTAGCTTAGAAGAAGTAATTGTTAAAGATCAAATTACGAAGGAGGTTGAACCAGAATTCAAGCATGTGGAAGAAGAAAAAGAAACCGATAAAGAAGAGACAACCGCACAAAAGGTGCAAAAAGAAGAAAGTAAGGTGGAACCACCACCTACATATCCGTTACTATCACCACTTCATCTACAAAGAATTACTTATCCTAGTGGTGATACTAAATCTGAAACGTCAAGCCCAGAAGAAATCATTGTTCCTATACTCGACGTCCCATACATGCAAACTGGCCTAGGTAAAGAAAGTGATAATGAGGCCACTGAAATCGATAGCGATGTTTGGTTCGATGTTGTTGAAGAGTTCAGCCTTCAAGAAGAGGAGAAAGTGGAATCACCACAAGTTCCACTTAATGAGCTAGAAGAACAAAGCACGATATGCATAGAGGACGTAATCGCATATAAAGAGCCTACACCACCGATAGTCTGCAAGGAAGATCTGTCTAAAAAGAGTGATAGTGTAGAATTTGAGAGTGAGAATAGGAACCGTACTAAAGAAAGCTTGACAACCATTCCAAAGAAGCTACCACAAAAGATGCAAGAATTTGGAGCTTTATATCTCCAAATTAATATAGGTGGTAATTTCAAAGCTAAAGCGATGTGTGACTTGGGCTCAGGAAGGAATATCATGCCCAAGAGTCTGTTCGAGAAGTTAGGCATGGGAGATGCCAAAAGAAAAGATATTGATATGCTGCTCCTAGATAATTCAACGATAAAGCCATGGGGAGTCATTGAAGACGTGCTTGTCCAAGTAGGTACTTTAACTATACCTACAGATTTTGTTATCCTTGATAGCATTGCAGGTCAACATGTTCCATTGATACTTGGACGCCCATTCTTGGCGACAAGTCACAGTATAATTGATATGCATAGGGGAACCGTGACTTTCCAAGTGGGAAAAGAATCTAAAACATTCCACTTGGTGGATGAAAAGCATGAGGAATCACGTATAGAAGCCCCGACACTCCGAGTTGTGACAAAAGAAATTAAAAAGAAAGTCCACAGTCAACCCGTGAAAAAGAGAATCAAAAGTGAGTTTGGGGTTGGTGACATGGTTGCATGGAAAGCCCCCAAACAAGAAAATAGACCACGGGGATTCAAGGATTCGTGGATGGGTCCGTTTGTAGTTACGAGAGTTATTTCGTCAAAACGGATTGAGATACAAGCTAAGAAGGGTCACAAACTTCGGATAGTAGATGAGCATGACTTAACCCGTTATTGGGGAGGTTATGTACGCAAGCCTTAATCGAGGTAACACGTCTAACTTTGAAAGACGTTAAACAAAAGTGCTGTACGGGAGACAACCCGTAGTTTTTTTAAATTTTCTTGTCTTTTACGTTTTTAATTTATGTTTAATTTAGTTATTTTTAGTTGATATTGCATATTTGAGGAAGGTATTAGTGTTTTTGATGTTTAGGTATTGGAGAAATCGAGTTAGGGAAGCTAGAAAAAAAATTTCGGAACGAAACTTCGGCAAGTCATATCTTTGCGCTCGGATATCGGAATCAGGTGATTTTTGAGCCTAAACTGCATAACTTTTCGAGATCTAGCTGATGGGGAGGTTTTTGCCAGGTGCGGTACACCGGACCTCAGCCGCGGTGCACCGCACGGTAAAAACCCGTGCCACGGGGTAGAGCTACGGGTTTTATCCAGAAACGAAAAAAAAAAATAGCTGATGGGTCCGGTATACCGGACCCTATACCGCGCCATGCACCACACAAACACGTGCTACGGGGTCCTACCACGGGTTTTTTGACGTAGGAGGCGCGGAGCACCCCCGCGGTACACCGGGCCATGCACCGCACAAACACGTACCACGGGGTCCTACCACGGGTTTTATCCAGAAGCTAAAAATTTTGATCATCAGATGTTCCGGTATACCGGAGGATATGCCTGGTATACCGCGCCACGCCGCCAGAAAGAGAAAGTTACGGGTTGAGCTTATAAAAGAGATATAGAGCTATTAATTCCGGATTTCATAAACCTCAAGCCTCTTTCTCTTCTCCAAAACTCCCCTAACTCCATTAAAGCTCATAAAAACCTTCACCAAACACCAAAACACTACCAAATCACCATCCAAATCCTTCCCTACATCATTACAAAGAAGATTCAAGCACCCAAATCATATCAAAATGCCTAGAAACCAAGAATCAAAGCCATGTATCTCAACATCTTTTTCTAAAAATCCTTAAACCCACACCATTAAAGCTTGATTCAATCATACCCACATGGAGAATTGTCATCTTAACACCTTTCCTAACCAAAATAAAGCTTGTTCCTCCTATGATCATGAGTTACAAATTTTAAGAGTGTTCAAAGCTTTGAGTTGGGGGTCAAAAGAGATGATAAAGAGAATAGTGATATTATCAAGTGTTAAGGTATATGAAGAATCAAAGCAAGGTATTGGGTAAGCTCTAGAAGATTTTTATTGAGATGGGTACTAGTTTGGGAATAAATTACAAGGTAAATCGGAAAGGGAATAGAGGAAAGCTAGCTGTGGTGAATTCAAAGGACAAAAAGGTTTAAACTTTCATAAGGAAGACACCACAACCTCTACAATCGATAGTCCTTTAACCTAAGATGAACAAAAGCTTCTGGGACGCTAGTAGCTGTATTCAAAACATATTCCTGGATGAACAACTGTCACATGAGAGATAATTCAAAGAGCAAAGTTGGAAGAAGATAAAGAAGAGATTTCTAGAGTGTGATTGATTGGGATGGAGCATAAGAAGATGTAAGGGAAAGCGAAATTGGTGATAATAGAAGTTTTCATACATGAAAAGCACTGCACCCTACTCTGGGTATTGATCAGGCGAGGCAATAGCCTCGAAGAGTATGTTTTCTTTCTTCCTTACCAACTCTTTTATGTGCAATATCTGTAAAATTTTAATTTTCGTTTATTTTTATTGAGTCTTTTTCGAGTCGTGGGGACACGGCTCATTTTTGAGTTGGGGGTGTGGGGATTCGTTGTCTCTCATCTCCATTTTTCTGTTTTTTAGGAAAAATTAAATTTTTTGAAGGTTTAGATGTATGTAGAGTGTGTTTAATAGCTTAAAAGCATAATCTCAGTAAGTTAATGATAGGAAGTAGTATGTTTATGAGCTATTTTATTTTGTATGCTTTGAGTATTTGCAGGAAAACACACATTGATAGTAAAGAAAAGATTAGTAAGCAATGCGATAGAAAGTATGTTCGATCTCAGGGAACCTTGAGAAGTGTGTAGGCCGTGAGATCCAAGCTAGTTGATAAACCCATTTGATGAAAGTGCTAAAGGTAAGAAAATAACGAAATTACATAGTGTAGAAAGTGATTAAGGCGGTTCTTTCATATTTGAAGCCTTTGAAGCCTTTTTATACCTTCTCACCTTGTGATTTTTGATTTTATATGCTATATCCTTCTCAGCCCCTTCTAGCCTTTCTAAAGCCTTTTTATTAAACACGTTATAAGCCATATCCCTTTAGATTATAGGACTTTTCCATATGACCCGCACTCGAATCACGATGCATAGACAGTTGTTTTAGAGCTTGAGTTTGGGGTGGTGGGTCCACCATTATGGGAATTGTTATTGGGTTGGGATTTTTTAGCTTTTTAATTGTGCTCTGTTCTTGATATTGATGATGATTCACAGATTTGTATTATAACCCTTTGCCGGGGTAATAGTAAATGAAAAAGAAGCTACGAGCTAATTCTGCCAATAAGGGCATAAAAATATATATATGAGGAAAATAGCGTGATATCTCAACATTAAAAAAGAGTCATGGCTATACAAAAGAAGAAATTGATTTGAAAAGGAAAATATATATATTCGGACCGGCAAAGTGGAATTTTTATGTGAACATCTTATGCTTTAATTGGGTTATTGGGGATGCTAAAGTGTGCATCAAAGAATTCATTGGGTTGAGTGAGAACATTTTATGAGAGTAACTCAAGCTTTAGGGCGATTCGTTGATGGCTAGTGAGGAGAGAGCCAAAAGCTCACTCTAAATTATCCAAATATACTTATCATACCGTCCCTAAGCCTAAATTACAACCTTAAAGACCTTTTGATTCTTTGCTATGTAATTGAGAAGTGATTGAGCCAATAGAGAGTAGTTAAATGGATCTTTGGACACTAGTGAAGTTCGATGAACAATCTATAGCTTCCTTGGGGAACTGAGTAAAGTCCCAATCCTTCTTACATTGCGAAACTAATCTGCTCTTGAATTCAAACCGTGTTGACTGTGGATATGAGAAGTGTACAGGTATGTAGTTTTTAAATATTATTACATGAAATTTTCTGAGTAGTTGCTTTAAGTTTATTCTCCATATTCTTCTATCTTCTGTCTTATGTGCTTAATTGACCTAGGTGTGTATTTAGAGACTTCCCTTTGTTTTTATCTTTATTGTATCGGGACGATACAACTTTGAGTTGGGGGTCTTGATGTCTCCTCATTTGTGATAGATTTATATTAGGATGAGACATCATTTTTAGTGATTTAGAAGTCATTATAGTCGATTTTCTTGAGAAATGCTACACTTTCCTATTTTGAGTCTTGATTTAGTAAAATAATATTTTTAGAGCATATTGGGTTTAATTATTTATTTAGTGTGAAGCTTTAAAGATAATTATGGAGATTAATTAGATTCCAAGTCAAAGACTACAACTTATGGAAAGAGATAGACATGGTAATTGGAGATAAGGAAAGAAAAGCTAAAAACATGGAAAAGGAAAATCTGCCTTAATCCTGAATTTCTGCACCTACGACCACAAATCAGCTTATGTCTCAAGAACGGTGTGGAATTTGGAGAAACGGTCAAGAGCAAAGTTGAAGAGCTTTCCGAGACGATCAATTTGGTGTACTCATACGCGTCAAACGGATGAATATTGAAGCTGTTAGAGCCAAAAGAAAATCGGACCTGATTTCATGTTTTTAGGGTTACGAATTTGAGTTGGGCTTGGAGTCCACTACTTACTTCTCCTTCAAGAAAACGAATTAGGGCTTCCAAGATACCTATAAATACACCCTCTTATCATTGTAAACATGTCCTTGCTCAATTGCAAAGTATAGGCTTAGTCTTTACTTATATTTTCTTAGTTTAAACAATAGCTTAGTCCTTTAGTTAGATATTCATCCTTAGAATCAAGCTATTCATCCAAGAAGCAAGTTGACCTGTAGAAGAAGACAAGAAGAAGAAGATTGGAGACTGACAACTCCTCTTCTATATCTCACCTTCTCTATATTTAGAGTAATTAGATATAGATCTATTCTCAACCATATTTCTAAGCGGTTATTCTGTAAGTTTACTTTTAATTGTTGGATTATTATTTTGATCTTTAAATACTATTTGTTATTTTAATTGGTTAAGCTTGGCGTATATTGTATTATGTGTTTTGACCTATTTCCTAGATCTGATCAGTCTTAGGATTATTCTTAGTTATTGACAACACCACATAATCGTCTAGTTTAACTAGATAGCCACTAAGGTTTGTTGCAATCCTGGTTAATATATAATGCTTAATGTGACAGGTTAGAATAACAATTTAGTAATAGACGTAGTAATCCTAATCTATTTGACTCACTTTCATATTTAGTTATCTGTTTTGTTGACTCGTTTTATTTATTTATTTGCATTAGATAGTTATTTACATTTTCATATTTTATTCAAACATCTAAATTCATCTACGCTTGTTAAACATAAATTGATCTAACGGATACAATCCCTGCGAACGAACTTGACTTATCATTAAAACTTGCATACGATCTGTGATACTTGCAGTGAGTTCCGTGGTTATCAAGGGTGTGTGACTCTTTATTTATCTATTATTCATCTATTTATTTATCACACCTTTGCCCCCACCACCTTCCCTTAACGACCTTGTTCTTGATTAGACTAATGAGAGACTATGACATAAGAGAAAAAAGCAATGGAGAAAGAGGGTCACCCTGTCTAAGACCACGACCTAGATTAAAAGGAAGTTGACGTTCCCCGTTAATGTTAATTTGGAAATAAACTGTTGATATAAAGATCCAAATCCACTTAATCCAAATTTGATCAAAACCCAGTCGGACAAAGAGTAATCGTAGAAATTGCCAACTAACCTGATCATACACCTTGGCTATGTGCAGTTTCAATGCAGCAATGTGGGAGTCTCTTTTCAGTTTTTGCTTTACATAATAAGATACTTCTTGTGCAATAATGATATTGTGTTGAATAGATCTTCCTTTGATAAAAGTTGTTTGAGTCGAGGAGGTAAGATTGTTCATTAAGCCCTGTAGTCGGTTTGCAAGAACTTTTTAGATGATTTTGTATCCAAATTCCAAAGTTGACACAAGATATTGGCATGTAGTCTCTTACCCCCTATTGATTATTTCTTATAGGTATTAATGTGATAAGAGTCTCATTTAACCTGTCAAGAGAAATGTTATGCATAAAAAATATCTGTAACCATCCCATAGATATCTTCACCAACAATGTCCCAGTATTCTTGATAGAATTTTCCGCTCAAGCCATCTGGCCCAGGGGCCTTCCCAGGTCCCACGTCAAAAACCGTTTTTCTAACTTCTTCCATGTCAAGTATCTTAGTAAGCATTATGTTCATTTACGATGTAACTCTGGCACTGAGACATCGGTGTGCTTCTTCAACCGCTGATCCCCATGGTTTGGTTAGTAAGTATTTGTAGAAGTTGTTAAATTGTTCCTTAATTTCGTCTTCATTCTGGGTCCATTCTCCAAGCGTGTTTTTAATACCAGCGATTTTGTTATTGTTACTCCTAAATTTGAGTGGAGCTGGACGATCGAGGGTGATCTTCATATTTTCTGGCACAAACTTAAAACTTTTAAAAAGTAAAAAGCGTCAGAAGAGAGGTGGGGGGGGTTTAACGCAAAGAGAGGTGGTTTTTTTTTTGGATGGTTATTCCCTCTACAAATCACAATTACAGGATTAACCTATTCCTAGCCTGGTAAATGATACAGTGATTCCAGAATGTCCTTCCGAACTAGCCGCTACTTGCCTAGCGTTTCGCGCAGCACGGTCTGCCAGACAATTATGTCTTCGCGGGAGATGTCTGAAAATCAGATTTCGATGATCTTCAGCAATCTGTCTGATCCATTTGAATAAGATCAAGGTTGTCTGAACAGATGACAGACTTGCTACCCGGATGGGCCAGGCTCAGCTGAGCAGCTTCCAAAACTGCTATCGCTTCCCCTTTGGCAGCCGAATCTGTCCAGATGGGTTTAGAAAATGTCACCCTCTGTCCTGAACAAGTCTCACGTTTGACTATGCCTACTCCACTTATCTATGTCTTAGATTTAAAAGACGCATCACATGTGTAAATATAAATAGTGTCTCCAAACTCGGCGTCATTCCATGGATTGGACTCCGGTTCACGAGGGCATACTGAAGGCGCAAGTGGTGCCAGTCCCCAATCATGTCCATATAAGTCTTTCATACCTGCAAGGATAGATAAAACAACGTTTTTTGGATGAGTGTAAACGTTTTCGTGTACCATTTTCATTTTGGCCTTCCAGATATTCCAAAGTTTTAGTTGGATATATGTCATGAATATCTGTTGATCCCAAATTTTGGTATCCAGTGTATCACACAGATTCGTAATCCAGTCGCCTATTGAAGGTGGGTCCTCTTCGGGAACCCGAAGCTGCATTGTTGTTCCCGCCCATACCTGTTTTGAAAATTTACTTGATAATAGAAAATGTACCACTGTATCAGTCACGTTGTCACACCATAGGCAATTTTTTGTATCACTACAGTGTCATAAGTATAGGTTCTGCTTTGATGGTAAAATGTTACGACATGCTTTCCATGTAAAAGACCGCACTTTATTGGCCACGTTTGACTTCCATACCCTGTTCCATAATTTAGTGGCATTCATTTCAGCTTGGACGGAAGTTTGAGTTACTCCTTCCAATGTTAATTGTGATAATATCTTATATCCCGATTTAGTAGTATAACCTCCAGATTTAGAGTATGGCCAGATGAAGGTTTCTGTTTCTCCGGTAGTGAGTAAAGGTATCTTGGCTATCTCACCTCGAACAGGGAGAGGGATCACCGTATCAATAGTCACCCAATCCCATCCATCCTTCTATGTATTCATAAGTTGTTCAACTGTCTCAATCGTGGTATCCCGGGGCCTATATTTTATTATCCCGGAAGGTAGCCACTTATGCTTCCAGATGCAAGTAGTCTTCCCATCACCTATCTGGGGCAACCCATGTTCCACAAGTAAATCCCTACCCTCTAAAATACTAGCCCATTTAACATCCAGAAAGTTACCATGAGGAAAATAGATCCCTTTCAATTCCCGTGCAGCAAAGGAGTCTGGATTCTTTAGTATACGCTAGGCTTGCGCTGCTAATAGTGCTTTGTTTGCACGCTTAACGTCCCTAAATCCCATACCTCCCATTACTTTAGCTGTCGTCATCTTCTCCCATTCTAGCCAATGAATTTTACGTTTACCTAAGGAGTTCCACCAAAACCTTGCAATAATCGAGGACAGCTTCCTACAAAAGGTAATGGGAAAAGAAAAAATTGACATGGCGTAGCAGGGTATCGCCTGTAAAATTGCTTTGATTAGAATTTATATTCCCCCTTCGGATAACAGTTTTGCAATCCACCCCTGGGCTTTGTTAAAGACTTTATCTACTATCCAATTCAATGTCTCCAATCTAGACTGTTTTTGGCATAGAGGAATGCCTAAGTACTTCCCCATATCTGTCGTTTCTGCAATCTGAAGTGTTGAGACTACCCTTTGTCGATCCTCGTCAGGTGTTTGCTTACTAAAACACACTGACGATTTGTGATAGTTTACTTTCTGTCTAGAGCATTTGCAATATGTGTTGATACAATCCTGGAATTCCTCCAAATCCAGGCCGTCTAGTGATATAAAAAATAGAGAATCGTCTACAAACAACAAGTGAGAAATAATCGGGCAGTTACATGTAATTCGAATACCTGATATCCGTCCTTGGTTCACCTTCGTCTATATAAGTGAGATTAGCTCCTCTGTAAGTAAGGCAAAAAGAAGAGGTGACAATGGGTCCCCTTGTCTTAATCCCTCTTCAAGTTTAAAAGGTGGTTGTCGTTCCCCGTTAATGTTAATTTGAAAAGTAACTGTAGATATACAGTTCCGAATCCATTCCACCCATTTCTGGGCAAAAACCAGTCGTTCTAGTAGAAGTCGTAAGAAATCCTATCGTACCTGGTCATAATCTTTTGCCATATCCAGCTTAATCGCTGCAAAACTGGCCTTATCTTTTAATTTACGTTTCATGAAAAAAGAAACTTCCCGTGCGATGATAATGTTGTCCTGAATGGCCCTACCTTTAATAAATGCCGCTTGAGTAGGAGACGTAATATCATTTATCAATCTTTTCAATCTAGTAGCCAGTATACGAGAAATTATTTTATATACAAAATTAAGACAGGAGATTGGGCGATAATCACCCACACCTATCTGAATATCCCCTTTAGGAATAAGAGTAATTTGCGTTTCATTAAGTAATGTTAAAGAAGTATTACTGGTAAAAAAATCAATCACCAGCACAATCAAGTCACTGCCAATAATGTCCCAGTATTCTTGAAATAACTTACCATTTAGACCATTAGGTCCAGGTGCTTTATGAGGGCTCATGTCATATACAGCTTGTTTAATTTCCTCTTCATCCGGAATCGTGGTTAGTGTGTCATTCATCGATAGAGTTACCTTAGGGTAGATATCTCTTAGTACTTCGTTCAAATCTACCTACTCTTGTTCGTGTAATAAAGTTGTATAAAAGGTATTAAGTTGTTGTTTGATTCCTTCATCAGTTTGCACCCAATCGCCATCATTATTCTGAATTCCTGCTATCCTATTACAGTTTCTTCTTTTAGATGTTAGTGCAAAAAAGTATTTCATATTTTTGTCGCCATATCGTATCCATTGGTCTCTTGATCTATCTGCCCAATAAACTTCCTCTCGCTTCCAGTACATAAGTAGTTAATTGTTCCTCCCCGTGCTGCTGGTCTGTCAAATGTGTATTCATCGTATCAATAAGTCGTCGTTCCAATTCTTTTATTTTTGTTTTATTGTTTGGAAAAGTCTCCTTTTGCCATCTTGAGAGAGCGTTAGAGGTAACCGCCCTCTTGTGTAAAATAACTTGGAGAGGTGTATCAATTATTTGGTCTTTCCAAGCATCCTCGATAACCGTTCTGCATTGCTGGTGCAAGTACCAATTAGTCTCAAAACGAAAGTGTTTTATATGGCGCTTCCCTTTTCTGTTGGGGAATAGAATTATGGGTGAGTGGTTTGACCCCACCGCAGATGAGATATATGCAATTTTATTGGTGAAGTTGTCTGTCCACTCAGTTGTTGCAAAGACTTTCAATTCTGGAATGTACAATGTTTTTATCCTCACGTCGATTAGTCCATGTAAAGAAGCTACCATAGGTTTGAATTTCTGAAAGCATATTATTAGTAATAAAACAGTTAAAATTCCAAATATACTGCTGGTTTGGAGGGGATGAACTTAGACGTTGATTTGCATGGGAGATATCATTAAAATCCCCCATAATAACCACATGAATATGGGAGGAACGCGAGTAGGGAACTATGGTACACGATTTCTGAAAGAGGTAATGAATGGGCTACAATGGTTAGGATGGTAACAGGAAACGAGGGAGTGAAGTTGAACAGACAAAGGGCTAGTCTGATTACTATTAGGTTACTATGGGTTAAGGTCTGCAACGGTATTAGTAGTCTCCATATCTTGATTCTCCTCTTTATACTTCTGAACGTCAGTATTCTGAATTGAAACCTTTGTCGTAATTACTGACTGATTCCTCTCTTTCGCAGGTTCCTTCGTATCCATAGAATTTTTAGAGAGTGTAAGACGAAGCCGTAAAATCGTTGTATGTCTCCGTCCCCAATCAATAAAAATGAGATTCATGTCGATGAACCCATCTGATGATTGACCCATTAGCAAAGAATATTAAGAAGAAAAACTAATATTGATGGAAAGCGTTACAAGTTCTACTAGTAAACTCAATCCGTAAACCCTACCCCAGTAAAGGAAAGGAAAAATTGATGAAATTTGCAGAAAGCCCTAGCAAGAAAACCTAACCCTAAGTCGCCTATGAGAGTGAGAGAGAGAGAGAGAGAGAGAGAGAGAGAGAGAGAGAGAGAGAGAGAGAGAGAGAGAGAGAGAGAGCGTACGAGTTTTCAGAGGTGGGGTTTGAATTTGTGTACTATTTTCTTTTTCGATGAAAGCTAATTGTTACATATATATTGTCAAAAAAAAAATTGTTACATATATATAATATTCACCGTAAAAGTATAAATGCCCAATAAATTTCTTATTTCTTTTTTATTTCTCTTTACCACAACCATTTTTTTTGTGTGACATCGCCGATCCCCAAATGAGAAAACTGGGGTACCAACCGCCCCTGCCTTTCCTCCTTCTAGGCCCTCTGCCTAGTTTTACGTGCGGTTCTATCTATCATCCCATTGAAACGTCGCGGTATGTGTTTGAAGTGCATGTTCTCATGCTCCTCAACAATTAGCTTGATCCGCTTGGCCAAAGGTCCTCTCCACCATGCTGCTGGCAGCGACCTAATACCTTGAATTACATCAAGGTTATTCGAGCATATAATAGATTTTCTTCCCCTCTCCTGGTTTCACGTCTTAGTTGCTTCTAGAACTGCAGACGCTTCCCCTTTCGCAGCGGAATCCACCAGTATTGATTTGGAGAATATCATTATGTTGCCCGAGTGTGTATCTCGTTTGATAATTCCGATCCCACTTGGTTTCGTCCTATTTTTAAAAGAAAATGAATCTTAAGGGGCATCCAGTCACGAAAATGAAACTTAAGGGGAATCCAGTCACAAAAATAAAACTTAAGGGGAATCTAGTCACGAAAATGAAATTTAAGGGGCATCCAGTACCAAAAAATATAGTGGAGGGCAAACTGTCAATTCGGCCATAGTTTAGGGGGTAGTGGATGTATTTACTCGTATATATAAGGAAACATATATACATGTGTAGAAAAAAGTAAATGAAATTGGTACAAGCGATCCAATTCCTAATGATCCTATCTTCGGATCTACTTATCGCCTAATAGATCTAGTGTTGGTATCGACCTTATAGTTGAAACATCGGGAAATATGTGAAACGACATGGGGGTGTATCGCTTTGTCAACTCGTCAATTCTTTGAATTATGGGATGAATTCTCCAGTTAAATGCTAATAATTTGTTGATATCTTGAATTACTTCAAGGTCAATTGAGAAGATAAAATACTAATCTCTTATACCTTATAATCTTATGCCATATCAGTATGAATTCTATTCCAATAAAAAAACTCATTTGATAATAAAAAAACACCATGTTTCCAATTATCCAATGTCATATTTTGTAGTTATCTTATCATATTATCTTTGTATATCTCTTATATTTAATTTTTGTCTTTACTTGAGGACAAGAAAAGAATAAGTGTGGGGTTTTGATATGTCCTTATAATACGGTATTATTACCTATTATGTAGGACAGATTACATCTGATTTATCTCGTTACATGATATAATTGTAGGATTTATAGGCAAATAAATATTTCTAACCCTAAAAAAAGAAATGTGATTAATACAATGATATTGCAGCCAAATTAGGAAAGTACTACCTATAGCAGGTGCCAAAAGATAAAATGGAAGATGGATGTGGATAAAATAAAGAAGACATAAATAGGACCAAGAAAGCGAGCTCAAGGAGAAGAAAATTTTGGCCCGCTAAAAGTCTAGTTCGAATAATACATGTCTTGATAAGGAAGGAAATAATCTAGAAATAGAAGAGTTTAAGAGTTAGAAGATTCTAATAAAAGAAGACATTTAAAGAGATAAAGATTAAATGAAAGGATATATATACAAGATTTCAAAAATATATACATTTATCGCGTTAGTCTCTAGAGTTTTAGACTTAATTTACTTCTAGTCTATCTCTTATAAATACGTCTTGATTTATCTTAGATTAAAATAAGACATTTAAGCACAACAATTTGGGTGGTAGCCTATAATTATTATAATCAAACTCATGGTGGTTTGACTAAAAGAAATAATTTTGATTTATACTCAATATTCATTCGACAATGTCTACCTGGTAAATTATTTTGTAACTAGGAAAGCAACCTCATAAAGGATTTGGTGGAGTGTGATAACTCATCATCTCAATCCAACAAGGTAGGTTACCCTTAAAACAATCAGTTCAAGCGGAATAGCCAAGACAAAATTTATAGTTGTAGTGTAAGGTATAGTTTGACGACTTACCTCCCCATCAAGCGTATCATTTTTTGAATCTAGACGTAAGTGTATCCAACGGTAATCATATATGTGGACTCGTGTGGATGACTACATGGTCCAAAGCTATAGTCCTAAGTAACTATTTTCCATTATTAGTCCCCATCTTAGAATATGAAACCCAATAAATATTCCTAGATGGGATGAATAGAACCAATGTGGACTAAAATAAAATTAATTCAAGCAAATAAATTTGATTATATCTAAAAATACGCTCTTTAAATATTGTAGATAAATGACCAGAAGTACACAAATTTGATATATGAGTGAAACACTAAATCATTCACTTAGTATATTTACTCAATGAAAGGAATAATATCTAAAAGTTAAAGAGGAGATAGAAAAAGTATTAAGCATGCAAGAATCTATGTCTAAGAATAAAAGAAACTATTAATTCAAAATAACAACTAACTGTAATGCACAAAAGTAGAGATATAAGGGAAGAGGCAAGCGATTTTAGGCAAGCGATTTTGCTTTGAACCTCACTTTGGATATAACTTTAATAAGGTTAAAATTTGGTGTAGAAAAAAACCACTTTTGGATATCTTCAAAACCTCTATTTATAGGCAAAAATATACCTAATGGATATGTCCACGTGTCATCTCCTCACTATCTAGCTTACTTCTCACCGAATAACCAAACCTCTTCTGGTCAGAATACCAATGGTAAATAGTTTTTCGTCTTCTAACGACTCTAATTGTTCGTACACAAACAACTCTAATATTATCCTTTGGAATCGTTAACTTGTATATGCTTCGGTCTATGCTGTAGATCTCGGTTTTGGGCGCTACGCGGTCGACCAGGGCCTAGTGCCTAGGCGGGATTACACGGGGCCTAAGCGGAATTATACGGTTTTGAATCTCGATGTGTAATTTTGTATGTTTAGTAATATATGTAGTAATTATAGCAATTTTAATTACTTAAGTCTTAAAATCCATCTAACAACACTATAGTAAATATAAAAATACTAAAAAATTGAGTTATAATATCACCTAAAGAATTCTCAAGAATAAGAAAAATAACAAAGGTCTATGCGGGCATCTTTTTCAATTAATCGGCGCCTAGGCGGCCATTTTTTGCCATTAATCGGTGCCTAGACAGGCTAGGCGCCTATTCCACGGCGAATAAGGCGCTACACAAAAACGCTTAGAATTTTAATTAGGCGTAAGCGGCTGAGGGGGGAAGTTGACGCCTAGGCGGCGCCTAGGCGCACCTAGGCGGTGAGATCTACAGCGTAGGCTTGGGTATCCTCCTAATTCTCCTACGGGATTTTCTAGATTTGAGTCTTCAAATATGACGATTAAGCAGATCAAGTACTTGATGCCTTTGCTCAATAGTCTAGTCTTCGACTTTCTTAGCTCTCCATCCAATGCTCTTAGGCTGTCCCGATTCCTTTACTTTGGAGGTCTAGCATCTCTATCTTTTGATACTTCTTCAACGGGTCCTGGCCATCTGGTATTCCCATGGCTTGGAGGACCAATGCCTCTGTTTCTCAGCCTTCTTTCTCAAATTTATTTTGGTAGTCGGTCTTATAGCATCTTCGCATGTCTGTACTTCGGCTCTTCCTTTACACATTGAGCTGGTCTTCTTAGGGTTTTCGGTCTTCACATCTATGGGGTCTGATGTCCCTTTTTTTATATAAATTCAACATATAAGATTTATACACTATCTCAACACTTTTGTAAGATCAAGTAGTTTGTTGGTTTGATTATGTGTAATATCTTTTGCAGCATATATTGTGTCATTAGTACAATCATTTTAAGCATGAACACACATCTGAAGTATCAAACACTCATTGGTACATATGTGCACTATTTGTGAGTTAAACACTTACTAATTCTTGACGTTTAATATGTGTAGAACTTTCAAAATTGGTTATCTATAAACTTGTTGTGCTTCACATTTAGAACATATCACATGTTAGAATCACAATCATTATAAGTATCATTCTATGTCTTACATATGTATTTTGTATTCATATAAGTTGAACACTTTGTAGAGAATAACTTATTATGTGTATTAAATTCGCTAAAGTGATAAACTACATACTTTATAAGTTGCATATCTATAATATTTTATATTATAACCAAGATCATACAAGCATAATTACCTATTCTAAAACATGTATCTTCATTTTCATATTATTAAACATGTCGTATATATTATAATTTGTTATGTGCTTTGAATATGAAGATGTGATTAGCTGGGAACCTTCTTAGAAATTCATTTGAAAATATATTTTGAATAAAGTTTTGTCATTTGAGTGACTGGTCGAAAATTCAAATGCGCATAATACAGTCCTGAATAGGGATACCTACTCTTGTTAACTTGAATAACAATTTAGACCGGTTGTCGATTTGGGTCAAATATTAGAATGTCGATTCAGTCTTATACAACATTGTTTTAATATCATCCCCTTGATAGTCATTATACCAAGGACAAGTCACATGGAACTTAATTGTTGGGAATCAAACCAAGATGCCTATTTGTTCTGTTTTTCAAAACCAAGCTTGCCACATATGATACGACCGTTGGACATCTTATTGCTTATAATTATGGAGTATATTTGAACACATAAGTTATCTATTCAAGCTATAATATTTTGACCATTAAAGGGTATCATCTTGAAGATATCACAAGCTAAATTCTTCATGTTTTGATCATTAAATTAGCTTGTTGTTATTCATTGTAATATTCACTTACTAGGAGTTATTTGACTATTCTTGTAATCAATTAAAGCAATATAATACTTTTTGTATAGATTAGGATTTGAAGATTTAAGAGTAAAGAAGAGTTGTGGTCGACCTCATTGGTGATTACAAGTAAAAGTTGTGTGTTATCAAAGTGCTTTAAAGGTTGAGACTGAGACATAAGAATTATCATTGGGGTTGTGACTAGTCTCTTTTAATTCATTGTTTAGGTTTTGTAATTGAGCCTGTAAAGATCATAGTTTAGGATTGTGACTAAACTTGCAAAAATCATGGTATATCGGTTTGTTATTCACCATTAAGAAAAACCAAAGTTTAGTGGAAAAACTTGAAATCCTAACATACTCTTTCAGGTCTATTGTCAACCCTATTATTCTCTATATTGGGTAAAACCGTAAAAGTGATAAGATTATCTATAATAATTTTTAAGATTGATATATTTATGGAACATGCAGAATATCAATTATATAATTATATTTTATTGTTTACCTTTTTTGGAGAAACCTTTTTTATCACCTTCTCTTTTGACAAAAATTCATCCATAGTGTTAAACCCCACTTGAATAATTTTAGGGTATTGTTTTATCATGTTCATAGTGTAGTGTCATGTGTTTATAGGACCACGAGGGCAAGTCAAACACATATATTTGTATATTCATAATATATAAATATATATTATTAAAAAAAACTAAGCTATCAAGTATTTAAATTTTTAATAGAATGTTATGTTACCAAGATCATGCAACAACATCCACTGATTACGCATACCTTATTGTGGTGATTTTGTACTAACCTCATTAATGTGTTGCATATTTCTTTAGCCCAATTGTAATTTCTTCAGGGTTTCAAGATCTTTTGCAATTTTGTGGTGCTTCCAAAAGGTGGAACCCCCACCTTAAGGGCCCCCTACGCTCATGCCTTGCTTTGAGAATATAGGAGACGTAAAATGTTAGATATCCCTCAATCAACCAAGGTCTAAGAGTTGTCACCACTTCAATCAAGGAGTTTGTTTCTCATGGGATTTAAACTCCTTACCTGTCACCAAGGTAAATGCTACAACTACACCCTTGGTCATTTCTAGTTTAGTTACCAAGTATTTAGTATGTTATTTGCATCTTCTTTGATCCTATGTTGGAGGTTGTACGTCTTCAACGCATATGTTGTAGCAAATACTCTAAATATCATTGTAATGAACTCTAATAATATCAACCATTATGAAACTACTTCATAACTTCAAATAAACACTTAATAATACACTATAATTATTGTACGCAACTCTATTTATCTCAACCTTACCAAAACACGTTAAAACAATAATAATAACTTTTAAAACACTTTGATTATCAAAAAAATAAACGAAAACCCTTCAAAAAATCAAATAAATGCATGTATATGGTTGATAATTCCTAATGTAATCTCATTACTAAATTAACATACGGTTGTTGAATCTCCTTGTTTACAGTTTAATTCTCCTAGTCGCTGATTTTTATTGGAGTCTAAAGAGTATTTGAGTTTCAACTCTTCAAAGTGTTTGCTTAAAATTTACATGCGTTAAAATGATTCTTATTTTTAGTTTTATAGTATATAGGTGATAGTCTTGTAATTGTGTTTTTTTACCCCCACAATAGTATCTATTAGTTATTCCTAAAAAATAAAATCATTCTGTTCTTCAGCAATCAAAATTAAAATATTAATTTATTTATTATATAATATTTCTATTCATTTTTATCATTATTATATATTTTGATATGTACTACAGTGTAAAAACTTGTCACCTAGCCTGATTTTTAAGAATAAATCATGTATAGGTTAAAAGTTAAAACCAACCCCACAAGAACTGAAAAGTAAATAGGATGGACATAAGAAATCTAAGGATGCAAGACACAGGGCAACTACTGGATATGATTCATTGTTAGATGTTAGGATAGGATTCTCGAGACTTGGAATAGGTTAGCGTTGTCGTATTTTGAAATTTCTTCGGTGTCCAAAAAAAAAAATCTAAGGCAACGCAATAATTGGAAACTCATTTATTAATGGAAAGGAAAACGAGTATAAATAGACACATCCAAAACATTTCTTGTTTTTCTTTTATAACATGTGTTACATGCATGTTGAATA
Organism: Nemophila menziesii; assembly: GCA_029959085.1. Classification (NCBI taxonomy): domain Eukaryota; kingdom Viridiplantae; phylum Streptophyta; class Magnoliopsida; order Boraginales; family Hydrophyllaceae; genus Nemophila; species Nemophila menziesii. The sequence goes on along the minus strand of JARWIR010000001.1, from coordinate 119,618,426 downwards.
TGTTAGATTCGAATAATGCAAAGAGTAATACATTCTCATCCACATATTCACATCTTGAAGAAGCATAAAACATGATACACACATTTTCAATGTCGGAGACCAATTTACATGAGATAGATGACACTTGTCGATGCTTTGAACAAAAAAAAAAAGACACTTGTCTATGGTGAGGAAAGTTGAGCAATTATTTGAGTTAATCAATGTATAGATAGACTATTTGACGAATTATGGTTTATCACACCATTAACTATCTACATAACATAACACATGTTTTTAATAAGTTGTATGGCTAATGACCAAAGAAAACGTGTCGTAGATAAATCATGAGTATTTAGTGATACAAGTAAGGAGAACCTACTGAACCAATCCATTGCATTACACATATAATATTGTACAGAATTAAAGATTTCACTAGTCTGAGTGTTAAAATATTTATGGTACAAGTAGGAAAATAAATAATAAATGAATACACTTATGTATTTGTTCCTTCCTATTATCTACGCAAATATGTGTTGTATTACAGTTTCTGCATTCCCATTGTATTGTGCAAGGAGATGGATAGCATCAGCCCTAGGCAAAGCAAGAAACTCCTACAACATAAACAAAATATTCAATTTCAAGGCCTTATATAACAATTTAAGTTAACTTACCATAACTTTAATAATTGCAGTTTCATCCCCTGCAATATCTCCACCAGACGAAATTTGAGTAGGACTATTCCCATCTTCTGACATACGAAGACTCGATGATACCGTAACTTCTGACGATCCATGCTGACAACTCTCAATATTTGACTCAGAAAGCCAAGGAGTATCAATTTGTTTCAACGTATCAATTTTTAAAAGTCCTTCAAAACGATCTTTACACATTTGAAGTTTAAACCATTCGTTATGAGCATACAATGTTGCCCTCACAATCTTTATAAGTTGTGGTTCCTCTATACCAAGCCTTCTTCCAATAGCAACCTTGGTAAAAAAAACAAAAAAAATTAAACATTAATATTATTATTCCCCATAGACACAAAATCACAAATACTATCATATAATGGTATAATTGACAATTATACCGTACCTGTAAAGAAGTTGCAAGAGCTTGTAAAGGTAAATGTTGACTTAAAGCATCTTCATTAGGTCTAAGAAGAGTTGATAAAGTCTCTTTTAAAGGCTTTAACAAAAGTGGATCATTAGCTGCTAAAGGACCTAAATGTGTACACGCTACTTTTAATGCCTCGGAGTGATCACCAGAGGTTACAAGTTTCAAAAACTCCACTTGTTTAAGTTGGAAAAGTAATGTAGGGTTGTGTGTAAAGAAATCAGGGTCAATTATATTTATTTGTTCAACAACTTGTACAGTCATTCCTTTAATTGCAAGATCTTTTAATCCCAAAATAATTTCGTATTTATCACCTATTTTACTTATTGCTTCAACTTTTGATGTATCGTCATGTCTACCTTTCCAACACTTTCGTTTTTTCTTCTGTTTTAAATTTGAAGATTCGTGTGTTTTGCTTGTACTACACTCTTCTTGACTACTACCTAATATTTCACCACTAGAATATCGCATTTCATTATCACTAGGACAATCTTCCATCTCAACATCATCACCTTCATTACAAATTTATAAATTTACATCAATTTTATCACTCAAATAAGTTTTTGTTTGATCGATAAAAATAGATACAGTACCAGAAAGAGATGTATCAACAACATTAGAATCCACAATACCGCGATACACACAGTACTCATGTACCATCTCATCTACTAACGACACATCCAATTTCATACGACATAACTCATTCTGTCACAATCAATTAAATATTCAGTATTATTAACAAATTACTGTACAAAGACATAACCATTTGTTTTTAGGAGCTAAGAAAAGATGACCTGAAATGCTTGAAATAGATCACCCTTAGCAAACCTCAAGCTATCGACAGCACCTTGCCTTGTTAACTCAACTGCATGAGCCAAAGATTGTATATCCACCTGTATAGCCAAAGATTGTGTCATAATATATTACGTTAATAAGGTTAGTATATATATATGTGTGTGTGTGTGTGTGTGTTACCTCATCAAAAGGAGGAGCTTCGTATAAACTTTCGTTTGGTGTTGCTGGAGGGTCATGTTCCTCTAGTAGTAACCGATCTGTGAGATCTGATACTGGTGAGGATACACCTTGACGAAAGCAAAACCCCTTGTGTATACTGGATAATCAATAAATATATTAATTTAATAGGATTTGCGATAATGATAATGATCTATGAGATAGAATTGAAGAAATGAGAAATGACCTTATCAGATATCTCAATGTCATTGCAAACACGGGATCATACGCATGTAGATGAGCTCTTAACACAGATGATAAAAGTCCAGCAATCTCTAACCTTCTCCTTTCAGACCACTGAATAAAGTAAGCAAGCAATTTAGACAGACACAAGAATAGAAACATCATTTGAGCATATCAAAAAGATTTGAAAGGAAATCCAGAGATTAAACTTTTCTTAATTTGTCAGATAAAAATGAGAAGTAAATTACCTCATGTGCCACTGGAGAGGTTTGATCATTTTCATCGTAAATAAAGGCAAGAAGAACATGCTTAAATTCTGCGTATGCTTCCTTCAAACCAGAAAACAAAAGCACACATTAGACAAAACAAAAAACAGAATTGGATACCCTTTTAGACAAAAACAAATTCTTTTTGATCCCGAATTGCTTAATACCACCTAAGACTTATCAATATGCAATCAGCACTAACAGTTAAGCATTTAGAGTTGAGATGAAACAATTAATGCGCATAGACTAACAGATTATTTAAAACAATGCCTAATACACATGTCATAAAGACAAAAGGGAAGCAAAGAACATACAGGATAAGCATCAAGTGCAGATGGTGCAAGAGCAGTTCGTATACATTTTATCGCAGCTTCACAGTCCTCTTTAGTTCCTTTCCTCAAAAGCTCAATAAATTTCTGTAGAAACATCATAATACAAACTCAAAGCTTAGTATACAAATTTTTGACATAAGAAATAGAGGAATAAGCAAATGCACTCAGCTACAGCTGAGTTGGATACAAAAAGGAGTATGAACAAAGAATTCTTACTGAAAATGGTCATAAAGTTAAGCATAGCATTATCTCTTTCTTTCTCTCTATTTATGTAAACACGTGTACGCAAACATCTATACATAGCTACTTATATAATGCGCACATAAACGGACAAATAAATAGATGCCAAAAAATATACTAAATTTACGAACAGCTAAAATCTTATCCAATCATAAGCTTCAGTCGCGACATTTACAAAAACTAAAGTCACCTGCTTCTGTAAGCGAAAGAGGAGGCGGTGATCGTCGAGAACGGACGGAGCGTGAGCGCGTAAGAGATCCACAGCGGTGTCAATTTCTCCAGCCTCCAACGACATCCTGATTTTACGGATTAACAGCCGTGACTGGTACGAAGACGATGACGGAGACGGCGATGGAGATGACGGCGGAGAAGGAGAAACGTTTGAGTCTTCGATTAAGCGTTCGGATTTGGCAAAATCGACAACTAAAGCGTCCAGAGCTTCCCAATTCACTGGCATCGAATCCATTGTTGCGTGTATGTTTTCCCTTCTATGAATTTAATTAAGATTAAAAAAAAAATATATATTGTTTGTTGAGTAATTTTGGGATTGTATAGATTTCGTTGAGGGGGAGAGGATTTACCGATGACGACGGTAATGAAGGCGGTGATCACTGATTGTTACCTATTGTGCCACGTGGCTTTTCCTTTTGCTTATATTTGGGACATGAAAATATTTAAATTTAGAGTCCATAAATTGTCATCGATATTATTGAGTTTTCTGTTAGAATTAATTACCGTTTTTGACGTACAATTGAATTTTATTTTGATTTAATTGAATTAACTTTGATTCGGATAAAATCTAGTCTCAAGATATCTTGATCACGTTAGAATGCTTATTCATTAGAGTAATTATCGATCTTATTATTAATGAATTTTATACAACACACTTAATGGTTGTTTATATTTTTTACTTTTTTTTCTGGGCAAGTTGGCAATACACTAGTCATTTGATTAAGCTTCTTTTTTTTTTTTTTTCTTTTTGTTCAAAGATTTGAATAAGCTAGGTATCCGTTTGGGATTTGATTATTTTAGAAGTAAAGAGTTTTTCAATTAAAATTGAAATATTTGAAAAATTTATTAAAAAATATTCTGACATCTAAAATCACTTTAAGTGATTATTTTATCGAGTACTTTTACTAAAAGCGATTTTAAGGGTATTAAGTATATTTTTGGATCTAAAATCACTTCAAGTGATTCTTTTAAAAAACAATCTCAAACGGGCTCTAAGTGTCTATGTTGTTAATGATAAATTTGAAGTGGTATGTGAGTGTCACAAAATAATTCCATAAAGGTATATGACAAAACCATTAGGGTTAGCTCAATGGTCAGGACCTTGTCTCTCATCTAAGAGGTACAGGGTTCGAATTCCTTCAACTTTGTTATTTCTTGAGTCCTTAAAAGAAGTAAAGCAAGAGGTGCAAGGTTTGAGTCCCCTCCCTGAACATGGGTAACCTAGTCCTGATTAAGTGGGAATATGCCGTCCTCAAAGGGAGTAAAGCAAGAGGTGCAAGGTTTGAGTCCACTCCCTAAACAGGTGATAGAATGAACAGGTCTTAAAGACCAATTTAATTACTAATAAAGAGGTGGGGAAAAAATTATTTTTATTAAAGATCACAAACAAATTTATGAATGATCAACTACTAGAATATTCCCAAATAATATAAAATTATATAATTGATAAAAAAAATAGGTGGCAAGTAATCATTGACCAGCTTGGAACAAAAATAAAATCATTGACCAGCAAGTCAGAGAGACACTTAGTATCGATATTGTTCATAACCACTGTTCACCGAGCAACGTTAGCACCGTTGACGGGGCAGTATGTATGTTCTAAAAACACTGAGTGAGTACCTATGGAAATCACTAATTATGCGTGAAAAATCTCTTATTTTTATTTAAGAATTTTTAATACGAAACTTAACAAAAAATAAAATGTAACACAAAATTAAAGGAAAAAATTGCATAATTTTTTTTTCATGATAGAAACAATATCACAAAACTTAATAAATAAATAATAAATCATCTATTTCTAAAAATTATATATAAAAAATATCTTACAATATTACAATTAGTAAGAAAAATCAAATTACAATTATATAAGAAAAATTTAACTCCCTACAGGTGATGTCAACGCGTGACATCGGATGACATCATCATCGTCCTCGATCAAACCCTACAATTTTGTTTCCCAAAAAATTACATACTGTGACTTCCATGGTTATTAAAGCAAAAAAGCTCGAACGCATTGCTTCGTGCTTGCAAGACATTAAAAAGCCATAGAAAAAACTCAAATCCTAGCCATTTTGATCGGTTTGACTGTGCAAATCAAAATACTACGAATATGTTAACCTTGCGAATGGCTAAATCTTGGGTATTCTTCTTTACGAGGCCAAAGATCTATTATGGCTGCTTATGGTCTTCTTCTTCAGTGTGCTCCTTCTCCGCTGCAAGCTCCCATGTGTTTCTTTCATGGAGCTAGGGCTTGGACAAGAGGAACCCTTGTCCTCTTACCTATTTGTGATATGCATGGAAGTCTTAACCCATATTATGCAACATATTGGCAGGAAAATAAGTTTTATATGGCACCCCAAAGTATGATAAGCTTAAGATAAACAATATAATGTTTGTTAATTATCTTCTTGTGTTCGCAAATCCTCAAAGAAATCTATTGTACGTGTGAAGAAAAGAGAGTGGTATTGTACAAGCTTTCAGGCATTTCAGATAAGTGATAGCAAGAGTAATATATTTTTTTAGGGGATGATCAAGTGCAAGCAATGAGGGAATCAATAATATACTTAATATTCTAGAAGGATGCATTCCCATTAAGTACTTGGAAAACCCCTGATTACTGGAAATTGAGTAGCATTGACTACAAGCCATTAATTATTAATATAACTATAAGAGTAGATCGCTAAAGTACTAAACATATATATCTTATGTTGGTAGACTACAACTTTTAAAGACAATTTTAAGTGGTATTATAAGTCATTAGTGTGGAGTATTTACTTTTCCGAAAAAGATCATCAAGTTAAAGAAAATTAAAATGATGGCATTTCTTTGAAGTGGAAAGAGTAAATATGATGGAGCGGCATAAAGTTATTAAAAAAGTTTGAAAAGTTTCCAAGGTTCGAAATCCTCCCCAGAATATGGGCAACTTAGTTCTGATTGCCTGGAGGTATGGTTGGGGAGGCAGTCATATCTCCCGGGGGACTAATCGGGTGTAAGCCGGGGAACCCTCGTCATCAAAAAAAAAAGAGGTTTAAGGGTAAACGATTAAAAATTCGTAACCAATTTGCAACTCTTAAGCTGCTACTCAGGTGTTGCATTCCTAAAGAAACTTTTTGGTCTCCATAGGTACATCACAATCTTCTAAAAGATTCTCTCAAGACTCAACATGGGTTGGAGAAAAATTTAAAATTTAGAAGAGTTTCCAAAATGTTAATCTCATATCATATTGGTGATAGGAACAAAAATTTACTTTGGTGGGACTATTGGTTACCTCGTAATAAGTGCTTAAATGATTACCAGTGTAGTAGTATGGCTTCAAGCTATTACACAAACAGCAAAGTTTCAATGTTAATCCATGATGGAAAATAGATGTGGCTCATAAGTTAAATTCATGCATGAAATTACCAAAGATATATGCATATCAGATCACAAAAATGTAGTCATATGTGCATATATGGAGAAAGGGATAAGGCTACAGAAATCTCATGGCATATATTTATCTAGAAAGTTACAAGTCTGCCAAAATACAAGTTTATATTATGGCTCATTCATTTGAATAAGATACCTATTAAACAGAGATTGCTTAAACGAGGAATGATTACTAATCATCTTTTTGAGTTTTGCAAAAGATAAAGTGAAAGCAAAAATCATATTTTTTTAGAACGCACCTTCTCAAATCGAAAATGAAAGAAATGCATCCAAAAAGAGAGATTTGCTCCTCGGTACACATCATGGCAAACCATAATTTAATTGTATATTGAAAAATCTCCAAAATCACTCTGAAAAATGAGATCTTTAATATTTTACTTGCAGTTGCTTCATATACCATAAGATTGAATAGAAATAATTGGATCCTTGTTGTAGATGATATCATTAAGGTTATTTTAGTGGAAGTTGCAGATATCAAGAGATATCGAAAGACATTTGGCCTCAACTCAAGAATATAAAGGTAGTGGTTTTGGTATGGAGAGGCTAGGGTTCTTTGATGCCTAAATATAATGGTGTTGATAAAAAATGAGATTACTTTAGGGTTTTGTTTATAAAGCTAGAATACATTGTTGTCTTGCATCAAAAAAGGATTTTTGATACGTAGAGGGTAGGGTTCTTGATTCAGAAATATTAATGTTGTTGATAGAGATTGTATAATTAGGATCGCGGATAAATGGAAAAATTAAGAAATATGAAACGAAACAAACGCCGATATACATGGAAACCCCAAAACGGGAAAACCACAGGCAGAGGAGAAGATTTCACTATATAATATTAATTATAACGTACAGTTTAGTGGATGTTGCCTCTACTAAATGGGTTGATTAATAACCTATACAATAAATTATATTTATAGAAAATACTTCCATCCAATATTAGATGGTCCAATTACCAGACGTTTAATGACACATACCCCATATTTATGTCATGCAAAAACTAATTATAGTAACTACCTAGTTAATAACGACATGTGTTTTATCAATATATTTAATGGTTATTATCTTAATATTGGACCATCTAATATAGGATGGAAGTCTTACCCTATATTTATAGGTAAACAAAGATATTACGGTTATAACTAAATGGGTCAAAGTTGGTGCATAAACTCTAATAATCTCCACCTTGACACAAATTATGTAATCAAGTTCAAACCCTAACAATATCTCCACCTTGAACAAATATATATACCTTCACAAAAAACCTCAAATGTCAAGAAACAACTCTGAATCTTTAAATATCCCTCATCTTCCATAAAATCCTTGAAGGGAGTAATTCAAACAACATACAAACCAACTCCAAGAAGCACTTGACCTAGATATCATAACTCACAAACCCCTAAATGGTCCAACTTAAATGGAAAACACCAACAAAGTCTAATAAACACTTGAACTAGATTTCAAACTCAATTAATCAACATATTTGTAAAATAACCATGAGTACTAACAACAAAATCAACAAGGGAAATAACATCTCACACAAAATGATATTCCAAATCAATTTGATTTGTCATATCATTAAAGGCTTTCAAAAATTAAAAAGTGCTAGACATATCCAATTTTGCATTTTCGTCCAACACTTGGGTATGCTTTTACAATCCCCAACAAAAATTTCTTCCAAATTTGCATGCACGGGTATAATTCAACGCCTTAACTTACGACAACAATCATCTTGGATGGTAAACTATCTAGGGTTGTCATGATTAAGAGTAACATAACACAATACCAATAATAACAAGCTACTCAAAATCTGAAGAAACAAACCTCAATAAGGACTCAAATGTCAAAAAATCTTAACGAACACCGCAATCAATGTAGTCAAATGTCAAATAGTCTTAATCAACGAATCTAAACTTGTCAGGTCAAAATAAAAGTAACATGCCATAACGTATATCTTGTAATGTAGTCCAATGGTGAAATTTTATAATTCATGGTTATATTAACCACAAATAACAAGTTAATACAATAAAATGGAAAAAATACCAAAATTTGGATAAACATACCTTACAACACCGAAAAAACTTTGGGACCACCTCTGGTCAACTCAGTCAACAAATAAAATATCCCTACTTAGCGTGGTTAAAAAGATAATCGAAAAAACCAGCAAAACTACTCAAAATTTAGAGAAATTAACCTAAAAAACTTGATTAGGATGTCGAGAAATCTTAAGAACGAGTTTGATCAATTTAGTCAACACATAAAAGAGCATTAGTCAACATGCTCAAAATTTGTACTCAAAGACAAAAACGTGGAAATTGCTAAAATACTCCTAATTTTGGAGAAAACAACGTCAAAAATGGATCTGGGACGTCGAAAATTCGTAGGAGGGTTAGTCGGAAAGAGTAAAATGAAACAGTCAACCAAAAAGTCAACACATTAGTCAACGATAGGTTAACGGTAAACTTCTTTTTTTTTAAAATAATCTGAAATTATTATTATATGAATTATAAATATATATTTGACAAATCATTGGTGCACGGACAACCTTGTGCACCGTGAAGTAAGGGATCGAACTTCGTCTTCTTCACAACAACCTACACAAATCCGACCCGATAATTTTGGAACCCTAACACGGTCTTAACTTTGTCGTTATAGCCCCAAATATGAAAATTGTATTGTTTTATTTGTCTCGACGAGGAGAACAATCCTATGCAAAAATATCTAAAGAAAAACGTCGATTTATTATCAATTAATGGATGCCAAAAATTTGAATTTGATTTTGATTTTGAAACCCTAATTCGAACCTAGCCTTTTCTCTGCTCAACCAAAAACAATGATTAATATGCTGTTTTGTTCGTATCAATGAGTAGAACAAGATTCTTCGTACAAATTTTATAAAACAATGTTGAATTGTCATTCAATTACCCCCCACAATTTGAATTTTCAAAGCTCGAAGTTGGTCTAAATTTCCTTAATGAAATTATGTGATAAGATAACCTAAGTGTTAATTTTCTTACAAAGAACACATATATACTTTTCTTTTCAAAACAGTCACAGTTTAATAAATTTATAATAATACGTAATATTTTTCTCCCGTTTTCTCCTCTTTTGCAACAAGCCCATTTTTTTTCTTTCACCCTCATCTTTTCAACACAACAATTTATTGTTGAAACACTTTAATCCTTAGCTCTGATACTAATTTGTTATATTTAGGATCACAAATGAAAGGCAAAAATAAAAAGTACGAAAAGAACACCGATATACATAGAAAATTCGAAAATAGAAAAAACACGGATAGAAGAGAAGATTTCACTATAAAATAATGATTACACAGAATAGTCTAACGGCAGTTGCTTCTACTATATATATATATATATATGTGTGTGTGTGTGTGTGTGTGTGTGTGTGTGTGTGTGTGTGTGTGTGTGTAACAAATATACTAGGGTTAATAATTATATAGGTCAAATTTTACAGGAATTTGAGTTATAAACTCTAATATTTTTTATGAACTCTAACATAAAAGAGAGAGCTTTACGGTTTTGTATATATAGAGTAGAAGGAAAATCTTTGATCAAAGTAGTGTTATTAGCAGATTTAATTTTATGTTTTCCAATATTTCATTTATACCTTGATTTTGTTTGAGGAAAATATTTCCATCCAATATTGGATTGTCCAATACCAATCGTATTATGACACATGCCCCATATTTTAGTCATGCAAAAGTTAGTTATAGTAACCACCTAGTTAATTTGATGACATGTGTTTTATATATATAATGGTTATGATTTAAATATTGGAACATCCAATATAGGAAGGAAGTATTACCCTTTGTTTGATTTTAATGAAAATAGCTACTCCCTTTTCAAAAAATTGTCAAAAAAAAGGAAAATACCAAAATATAGACTTATTCTGCGATAGCATTACTCTTTTTAATATGACCTCAAAAAAATCCATTATACCGCCTGACGGAGTTAACAAAATCAAAACAATCAAAAGCACTAAACAAACGATTATATCTAAAGTTTTTGTCTCAGAGAGACACAAAATAGGGTACTAATGTAAACAAAGAAAATACCAAGATTCGTTTTGTCAAAGGGCCTGCCATTGATAGATTTTACGTCATAACATTTATAATTAGGTTACGTGTTGTCTTGGGCCCGTTCAATTCTCTAAAATTCAATATCTCCTATCTTAACTTTAACATTCTTGAAATATTCAACTGAGCCAAGAGGGTCACTTCACAGTTCACTAAGGAATATACACTTAAAGGACTCAAATTCAAAAATAATAATTTAAAAGGCCTAACCAAAATTTATCTTTTTAAAAAGTCTGGTTATCTTATTCTAGTTCTAAATGGATTCAATTACTTTGTGATTTTACTTCACTACCCATCTTTCCATTTTAGTATGTATAAGTTCATTTTGATAATGGGTATATACCCACTGTTTAGATTTTTTAATTGCATTATAGGTCTCTGTAGTTATTCCCATTGTTCAAAAAAATAATATTCAATGTCCTTTCTTTTTCCAACATTCGTGGCATAATTCGATATATGTCCACTGTTCTAAGATACGTTTTTCCTTACCAAAATTATGTCATTTCCATGTCAGTGATGGGTATATACCCTCAAGTTTGTTTTCAAGCACAAGATTAAATTCAGCAATTAGAACCAACAAAATACAATTGGATACATACCCATATAGATTCATACATACAACCACACAAATTCATCTATATAAATGGTTATATACCAAGCATTGTGCACATCAATGGGTATATACCCACAAAAGTGAAAAGATCCATACCCACAAAAATGCAGAACAATGGGTATATATCAATCATTATGCACTACAGTGGGTATATACCCACGAAAATGAAGATTTATACCCACAAAAAATACAGAAAAATGGGTATATGCTCACTGAAACGCAATTCATACGCACAAAAATATAGATTCATACCTATGCAAAGACAGATCTATCCACGAAAATAAAGATTTATACCCACTTAATTAAAACCCTACAAATTATGAGTGCGGATCTATACCCACGGAAATACATATCTATTCTGATGTCTCCTCATTTGTGATAGATTTATATTAGGATGAGACATCATTTTTAGTGATTTAGGAAGTCACTATAGTCGATTTTCTTGAGAAATGCTACACTTTCCTATTTTGAGTCTTGATTTAGTAAAATAATATTTTTAGAGCATATTGGGTTTAATTATTTATTTAGTGTGAAGCTTTAAAGATAATTATGGAGATTAATTAGATTCCAAGTCAAAGACTACAAGATATGGAAAGAGATAAGCATGGTAATTGGGGATAAGGAAACAAAATCTAAAAATATGGAAAAGGAAAAGCTGCCTTAATCCTGAATTTCTGCACCTACGACCACAAATCAGCTTATATCTCAAGAACGGTGAAGAATTTGGAGAAACGGTCAAGAGCAAAGTTGAAGAGCTTTCCGAGACGATCAATTTGGTATATTCATACGCGTCAAACGGATGAATATTGAAGCTGTTAGAGCCAAAAGAAAATCGGACCTGATTTCATGTTTTTAGGGTTACGAATTTGAGTTGAGCTTGGAGTCCACTACTCACTTCTCCTTCAAGAAAACGAATTAGGGCTTCCAAGACACCTATAAATACACCCTTATACCATTGTAAACATGTCCTTGCTCAGTTCTAAACATTAGCTTAAATTATAAACAATAGCTTAGTCCTTTACATTAATATTCATCCAAGGAGCAAGCTGACCTATAGAGGAAGACAAGAAGAAGAAGTTGGAGAGTGACAAACTCCTCTTCTACATCTCACTTTCTCTATATTTAGAGTAATTAGCTATAGATCTATTCTCAACCATATTTCTAAGATTTTATTCTGTAAGTTTACCTTTAATTGTTGGATTATTATTTGGTCTTTAATTCATAAATACTATTTGTTATTTTAATTGATTGAGCTTGGCGTATATTGTTATTATGTGTTTTGACTTATTGTTACACCTTAGATTTGGCCAATCTTAGGATTATTCTTAGTTATTGACAACACCACATAATCGTCTAGTTTTGATCCCTTGCCTAACTAGATAGCCATTAAGGTTTGATTTAATCACCAATCATTGCTTAGGAATCCCTAGTAATGGAGAGGTTGCTCCTAAGTCTAGAAAAGGCTAGGTAGAATTTAGAATCCTGGTTAATATATAATGCTTAATCTGTGACAGGTTAGAATAACGATTTAGTAATAGACTCATATTAGTAATCCTAATCTATTTGACTTACATTCATATTTAGTTATTTGTTTTGTTTATTTGTTTTAATTATTTAATTGCGTAGATTGTTATTTCATCTTTTTATATTTTTATTTAAAACATCTAAATTCATCTACGCTTGTTAAATATAAGTAGATCTAACGGATACAATCCCTGCGAACGAACTTGACTTATCATTAAAACTTGCAAACGATCTGTGATACTTGCAGTGAGTTCCGTGGTTCTCAAGGGTGTGTGCTCTTTACTATTATTCTTATTAATCTATTTATTTATCACACCTTTGCCCCCACCATATTCACAGAAAAATATAGATCTATACCCACGCAATTAAAACCCTAAAAATGATGAGTTCTTACAATTAACAATGGATTCTTTGAACCTGCAACACTTTAAACTTCAACATAAATTTCTTTTTCGGGTTTATTTTGATGGATTCAGGTTGTGTTATATTAGGGATGCAAAGAATGGAGAGAGAGCGAGAGAGGTAGAGAAGAATTGTAGTATATGAATGGAGAAAGAAAGAAAGATTGAGAGGTTCTTTTAGCAGAATAGAGAGAGATGGAGAAGAATGTAAGAAAAAAGATAAAAGAAATGAATGGAAGAAGATATATACATATACATATATAATGAAAGTGAGGGATTTTTTGATCTTTTCCTTTCATTAAGTCATAATATAATGGGTTAGTCCTGGGTAGTTACATATGCGCCCTTATTCATAATACTATACTAGTGTTAGGCCGTTGAAAATATTTTACCCTAGTTCACCCAACTCTAAATTTTTGACCTCCCACACAACCCCAAAACCACCTTGCTACCTTCGAATAGGTTCAAACATATACTCATTTAATAAATAATTTCATTTTTATTTTAAGTCAAATGTTTCAAAAGTACCATGTTCAGGCCAAGTTTATTCAAAATGACCATTTTCAGGCTATTTTACAAATTTCGTAAATTATTTCATTGATTTTAAAAATAATTTGGGTATTTCAAATAAACTACTCCCTCTTTCCAATTTTATTTGTCTATATTTTTTGTGCACAAAGATTAAAAAGAACATGTAATAGTTTCACTCTTTACACAATTTCCCTTAATTAATATACACGAGATTATTTATCGCAATACTCTTTCTACTATTTAGTTAGAGATAATATAAGAAAAGGTAGAGAAAAAGTGTCTTAGTGTTGAAAGAAGGACAAAGCAACCGATAACCTTGTAATCATTCAAGGTATTAGGCAGGTGTTAGCAGCGAACTGGAAAATCCAATTGATTATCCAGGAGATAAACCAGATGGCCGGGAAGTATGGTCGTATCACCTTCAAGCATATCCCTCGAAGGTGGAATGACCATGCACATAGACTTGTAGAAAATGTTACGCACGGATCCACCTCTCGATCAACAATACTACTAGTATGGTGTCTATTTTGGAGGAATTTCATAAGTTAGGATTAGGATAAACTAGTTTTTTTTTTCATTTCCGTTTTCTTTTCTTTCCTTGTCCAAAAGAAAAAAAACGACAACCAATATTAGATACCTTTTTTTAAAAAGTCGGACAAATAAAACTAGACAAAGGGATTATATCTTTTTTTGCCGCATTATAAAATAAGAACACTATTTAAAATATCTAAATTATCCTTAAAGTCTATTAAATATCTTACGAAATTAGTGAATTGACCTAAAAATAGTCGTTTTTAAATACATATGGCTTGAAAATAATACTTTTAAAACGTTTAGCCTAAAAATGGAATGTGCTCTATATTTAAACACTTCATTCCAAGATGATTTAGCTCTCTTTAATATTGTACCCAGCTTGGTCTCTGTTATAATGTGGTCCTTTAGACCTTAAAACGTCAGCAGAAAATAACAGTTCACTATTTTGTGAAGAAAAATACATATAACATAGGAAAGAAATTATCTATATTAATGATCCTCACATCATCAACTAAGTGAATAACCAAAGATCTCAACTCAACATACTATGCAACATACTTCAACCCTGTTTATACAAAATGAGAAGAATATCCAAGAATGAGTATATGCTAACACTGAGTTAATATCTCAGCACCACCAGGTGTAATTAAAAGGGTGTGCTCAAACTGTGCCGATAAACTTCCATCTTCTGTTACAACAGTCCAATTATCATCCCACATTATAGGGTTTATACTTCCAATAGTCACCATTGGCTCTGCACATATACAGTTAAAACTACTCACATCTTCTATTTATATATACATATATATAGCAAGAAATATTGCACTAGCAAACCATATTACCGATTGTGAAAGTCTGATTGACCACCATCCTTCCACGACCATTATTTCCTAGAGATAATAAAGTATTAGATGGAACAATTATGATACATATTGTTAAGGTTAACATAATCATTGATTTTTTGCAAATAAATACTATTCAAATTTAGAAATTACTGCAATGTAGAATCACTGGATCGCTATGGAAAACACGTCCAACTCCATGGCCAACGAACTGTTCAACAACGCCATAACCATATTCATCTGCATGATCACTTTAAATAAAAATATTTAATATTAACTATTATATTTTAGATTGAGATAAAGCTAACAAGTAAGACACAAATAAAGACAGGCTTGTGTGCCTTACTTAATTGTCTTGCCAATTTTATTGAACTCCACTCCTGGCCCACATATGGAGATTGCCTTGTCTAAGCATTCTTTAGTCACCTGAAAAAAAATGATTAATTTAAATTACTCAGTGTAAGTTTAACTAAAATATGAATTCAATGTTTACCTGTACCAACTTTTTTGCTTCTTCATCAACCTCCCCAACAAAGAATGTTGCTGACGTGTCACCATGATATCCCTACATTTGATATCCAAATTACTTGAATAAAACGGACATTCAATACCACAAAATTTGAAAAGGAGGGAATTATAACTACTTACATTAAGGTAAACTGTAACATCAATATTTACAATATCGCCATCCTGAAAACGAAAAACATGTCAATTGTTAATGAGATTTAGATGTGTAAGAAACTTCAAAAACTACACAAACCTCGAGTGGACGTGAATCTGGAATTCCATGACAAATACATTCATTCACAGATGTGCATACACTTTTAGGGAACCCACCATAACTAAGAGGTGAAGGGTATGCTCCATTATTAATAATCATTTGATGAACTGCTTCATCAATCTCATCTGTCATAATACCTGGCTGCCAAAACAACCAATTCAATATTTATTTAACAAATAAAAAACTAAATAGATTAGATTGTCACCTTAACTAATGTCCCAGCATATTGAAGAACCTGAGCAGCAAGTTTTCCAGAAGCTCTCATTCTTTCAATACCCTTTTCATCATGTACTTCTGAACGATTAGATATTGCAGGTGGTTTTCTTGATTTAACGTAAGGAGGTTTTTGTATATGATTTGGAACAAGACGAGGTGGAGAAAGCTTCCCTGGACTTAAACGCTTACGATTGCTATTTGATAATTGATTAACATTTCTGCCATTATTATCATGGAATCAAAACACATATACATTGATAATTCGTTGAATTTCTGCTACTATTATTATATCATACCTTTTATTAAACAATAAATTTGTTAGCCCGGAAAACGTTCTTTCCAATTGCATTGAAACATGTTTCCTTCCTGTGTAAAACGACAAAAGAATTAATGTTTTCATAATGTAAATGTAACAGAAGTTTCTGGATTCAAGACACGGATAAAGCAATTTTAGAAGAGTTAATATATTATTTATTCGGTTTAGGTTCCATCTTGCATTCAGTTTATGCGAGTACCAAAGAGGGTCATTATTTGAAATTCTTTCTGAATCTACTTCCACTTAAGCTAAACTAAATCACACCCAATTGATTAAATTTCAAGAAATATTACCCAGTTCTATTATTTTCAAGATTTGAACTCAAAAATGTTTGGATTAATCAATATAGAGCAGTATGAGTATGTAAGTAAATGTAAAAGCAAAGAAGTTGGGTGTAAGTAAATAATGAACCTGGATAGTAGCGGAAGAGTTGATGAAGGTGAAGAGGGGATTTTGATTTAATAAAGCGGCAATCACCAATAAAGGTTGAGAGTAGACGAGGTTGAAGTGATGATGAAGCTACCGCCATTCTTTTTTTTTTTGTTATTCTTCACTCTCTTCTATTATCCGTTGTTGAATAATGAAATTTATCCCTCCTTTTCTCTTCACTCCCTCATTTTCATTTCATCTCACTATTATGTCTATTTTTTCAATTTTAGTTACATCTTTCATTTTTTTCTCTTATTTAAATAAATTAGGATTATTGCCCAAGAAACAACCAAAGTTAGAATTAATTCTCTCTCATCCCAACCATCATTTTTTTCTTCATAAAAGGCCACATATATATTGCATTTTTCTTTTCTTTCCTATAAAAAGAGTCGTTTGAGTTATGGGAAGCTTCCTATATAAGACATGTCTCAGGATTGTGATTCAAGTGCGGGTCATATGGTCATGCCTAATAATCTAAGGGATAATGGCTTATATCGTGGCTACAAAGAAAAGGTTAAAGGCTCAAAGTGGGCTAAGACGGATAATAATTAATACAAGGGATAGAAGGCTAAAAAGGCACAAATGGCTAACAAAGAACTGCCCCTATCATTTTCCTAAGTACATAGCTTGTCTTTAGTTCATATCTAGGTGGGTTCTCTACTAATTAGGATTTCATGTTCTACACACCAAACCTATTCCTTGAGTACAAGCTTACTTCATTTGCATTGTTCATTAATTTTTCCTATCAATTACCTATGTTCGCATGCAATTGTAAGTGCGTTTTATATCAATCCCTAAAGTCCACTATTTACTATCATTGATTCATCAAAAGTATGCTTAAAGGGATATTTAAAAATTTCTACAGTCAAACGCAACTCCGAAAATTGTTTTATTGAAAGCAAATAAAACATATAACACATAAAAACTGGGATGAGGCAACGAACCCCACCCCAAACTCAAAAATGAGTCGTGTCCCCACGACTCGAAAAGACTCAAAGCAATAAAATAATCTACACTAAATGAGAAGGATTAGAAAACGTATCTTAACCAGCGCGAGGCTGGTTGTCGGTGTTGCGTCCCTGAACTTTATCTCGCGTCTAGACATCGTAAGCTGTGCTTTGAACAAAAAAAGTTCAACTTGTTTGTAACGTGTTGGCATATTGCCTCCCTTTGTAGGTTGTTTTAATGTGACAAATCCTCTTGTGTTTAGTGTGCTAATTTCTATTGTTATTTATATTCTATCTTGCACTCTATTTCATCAAAAAGCTCCTTCTTTATCTTGTTGTTCAACTTGATTGTTTTATCTTAAGAATCTTATTCTCATACATATGCTATTAACCTTATCTTTATGATTATTGAGATTTAGCCTTAGTGTTCAACTTCAAAGATTCTTAGAATAATGTTTACAACAACTTTCGTGAAGAAGATTTATTGATCCAAGTCATTATCCTTCAAAGATTACTTGGCGCGGTACACCGCTGCGGTATACCGGACTAAGCTTGCGGACCAGGGCGCGGTATAGTGACTAGCCCGTCAGTATGCTAGAAAAACAAACCATTGAAGTGCGGTACACCGCAAGGAAGGGTTTTCTGCACAAAAGACAAGTCATAAGAAATATATCCGTTGGGAGATTAATAGATCCGTTGGACTCAAGCCTTATGACCGTTGGAAGCCATTTTCTACTATAAATTGAAGCTCTTTGAAGGCTACAACTACACCAACTAATTACAAACATTAAGGGGCTTAATTGCTATCATTCAAGAAGGTGTCAAGAGCTATACATAGTCAAATTCAATCTTAGTGAGCTTATAAATCCTTTCAAGGAGTTAATCAATTAAGCCACAAGGTTCTATCCACTCAAGAAGGAGTATACAAGCTTATAGTCATATCCACTCTATTAGGAGTTTTAGATACAAGCTTTAATTAGCAAACCTTTAAACACTTTGTTGCTATCCTCTTAAGTCTAGGTCTTGTAATAGATAGATTAAGAGAGAATTCAAGTATAGGGAGTATACTTGGTGTCCTTGTGTTGTGATTACGCAAGTGGTGTGTCCTTCGTGTTATCGGAGAGTTTGTAAAGGTTATTGTGTTCTCGACCCGGTTAAGAGAGACACGGGAGCTTAGTGAAAAGCTTGAAATCCTAAGGAGGCTTCCTTAGGTAGTGGATGTAGGGAAACCGAACCACTATAAATCGTGTGTATCTTTCTATCCCTACTCTATTTACTTTCCGCACTCTATATGTTTGATTATATGCTTGCATGAATTCTATGTTATTGTTTATCTAGGATTTCTAACATATAGTTTTCTAGAGTAGTTTAAGATATTGGATTAGCTTTTTACTAGTTATACTTTTATATCAAACCTTACTCTTTCCATTGCATGATCCCATAAGAGTTTGATTTAATTAGTTGACCTAGAAGTTTTCTCTTAAACTTATTATTGTCCAAAAGATTTTTAATTAGGCATTATCTTATTAGTAATCCTATTCACCCCCCCTCTAGGACTTTCAATTGGTATCAGAGCCTAACTCTACGTGAATAGCTTAATCGTTAGTAGAGTAAACGATATGGAATTTAATCTTTTGGAAAGTTCGTGTTCTACTCGACCTCCACTTTTTGTAGGAACTTACTATTTTGCTTGGAGAACAAAAATGGAAGAATTTATAAAAACCGAAGATCCCGATCAATGGAGAATCGTAAAGGAAGGTCCATTTGTCCCTCATAAAGAAGAGTTAAATGAAGAGGGAGTTCTTAAGCTAAATCAAGAAGAAAAAGATTTTGATGAACTCACCATAGAGGAAAAGGCTAAGCTCACTCAAAATGCAAAACCAATGTACACTCTCATTCGTGGAATTTCCGAAGAAATTTTCTCACAAATGTTAGATTGTAAATCCGCAAAAGAGCTTTGGGATCGTTTGGAGTTTTTATATGGAATTGTCGAAAATGACGAAGAAGAAGAAGTCTCTATCCATGATGAATCTCACAACGATTTTAAACCCAATCATGAGGTAGCACTTTATCCTAACTCTTTATCTCTTCCTTACAATTATTGTGATATTAGGCAAATTTCATCCCTTCTCAAAATTCTTGATTCTCAAATCCATTTGAATAATCTTATGTTAAAAAAGGGTAATATTGTGCTAAAGAATTGTTTTAAATGTTGTATCACTTTGGATGATATTCTTGGCAATACTAAAAACCCGTGTTTTGAAAACATTTTTATTTTAAATAAATGGAAACATCCTTTGAAGAAAAGCATAGAAGGTTTTAAAAAATTGGATGAAGCGTTTTCCCTCGCTCTTGATACTTTAAAAAATCATCCTTTCTCAAATGTCACTCCTTTTGATCCAAATGACTTTTTCAAAGAAAAATTATATGTTAGTGAAAATTTGGATGTTGGAAAGAATGTGGAAACTTCTTGTTCAAAAACTTTACATGGTTACTCTATTCAAAAAAGAAGTTATTGCAACTATTGTGGTAAACCCGGTCATCATGCTTCTACGTGCCATTACCATGAACAACTTATTAGTGGATCTTTGATACCTTCATGGGAAAAACCAATATGGATCGTGACAAATGCTAACAACATTTCCGGATCCATTCCACCTCGGTTACCATAGTAATATGCATTGAAGGTGTTGAGCGTCAAGAAAATGGAATCTTATGCAAAAGGACGTTCAAACCTCATAAAAGGAAAATACGGTGAAATTCTTTCCTCTCTTGTGTTTTTGTTTATGTTTTTATATTTTGTTTTGTGTGTTTTATCAACTTGTGATACTATCTTGTTGTTCTTGACCTTTTACATGCTTTGTGTTGCTTTATTCTTGCATTGGGTCTTTTTGCACTTTTAGAAAACTTAGGGACTTTTGTGAAATTAACTGTTATATGAGTTTTTAGGTTCTCCTTGGCTTTTCTTTTCAAAACAAAGATGCTCAAAATTATTTTATATCATTCCGAGTCATTTGGGGAAGTTTCGATTGTGTTTCGGGTGTTTTTAAAAGAATCAAAAAATTCATTTTTGTTGACCAAACCGAACACTCGTGCGGTGCACCGGACGATTCCCGCGGTACACCGCACGTAAGGGTTTTGACAGATTAAGAACCCGTTTTTCAGTCTTTTCTCCTCATTTCTTCATTACATCTTCTCCTCTCCTCCTCCTTGGCGATTTCCGGCCACCTACCCTCCGTCTCCACCACCAAAACACCCTCCTTCTCCGGTTAAATCACTCCTCCTTCTTCCTCCTCCATTACCCACTTCGTTTTCCACCATGGTTAGAACCAAATCCATTGCTAACAAGAAAAAAGCTTCCACCGGAGCCTCCTCCAGCCGCCACCGTGAACCATCTCCGGCGAAGTCACCATCACCACCACCACCACCACTCCGGCCATTCGATGCTCTTCCGGGTAGAACGATTTGCCCTTCGGCTTTTCCCTCCGGTGAAAATTCTCTCTTTAGACTCTTTTCAATTCAACAATTTCATAAAATCTTTGCTTTTTCGGGTAGTCATTTGGCAATCGGGTTAATTGAAGAGTTTTATACTAATTTTGAATTTAATCATGCTACTACTTCGGTTAAATCAATCGTTTCGGGTACCGTTTTACGTTTAAAATCGAATACTTTGTGCTCAAAATTTGATATACCTTCGGATGGTTTTAGCGGATTTTGGTCTAGTGGTTGGGATAACTCGAATATTGATATTGTTGCTCAAAATGAGGTTAATGAGTTTGTTACTAGTAGAATGGTTATCCCCGATGGAAATTGGAACATTCGTAACTTTGATCCGGAATTTATCGTGGCCCACAAGTTTCTTATCTCGGCCGTAATTCCGAAAGATAAGCATGATGCAAAACTTATCCCGTATGAAGCTTATCTTTTATATTTGATCTTCTCCAAACAACCGATAAACATTATTGCGATAATGTTCAAATGGATGAATCACGCTCGTACCTCTCGGGATAAAGTCCCTTACGGTATTTTTCTATCCAAAATCTTTGAAGCTAATGATATTTCTTTTGGAGGGACTAATGTGAAACCAATCAATAAGTCATGGAATTTCGATTATCTCACGATTCTTAGGATGAAATTTGTTATTTATAACAACACATATGTTTCGGTCTCCACTATTAATCGTATCTCGGATGTTACTATTCGTAATCGCATTCTTGAAGCTAAAAGCGAAACCGATGGTCCGGAGCTTGACACTCTTCATTTAGTAGATAACCCGGCCCAACAAAACCCCATTCCTAATGAGCCCACTCCAAGCCAACCCACCAATGTAAACCCTCCTAATCCATCCGGTTTTGAAAGCGCTATGTCACGTTTCATGGATTATATAGGAAGTAAATTTGTGGCTTTGGAAGATAAAATAGAAAGGAAATTTGGAGTTTTGGAAGAAAAGATAGGGCATCTTGCGAATGAGCTTTCGTGTATGAAAAGTGATGTTTCGTGTATTCGCGATGATATTGGAAATGGAAGAAGATCTAGGAGCCGCTCTCCTCGTGATAATCGTTAATTCATCTTGATTTGGTGCTTGGTGTTTGGTGTTTAAAATCATGTTTTTATCATTCTTGGTGGTTGATGGGTCTTTATTTGCTTATGTGGGTATTTTAGAACTTGTTTTTATGATGTTTTTATGCTTTTAAGTATTTGTGGGTCCGTGTTTTGGACATCTAGGATATTGCTACTTTGGTTTATTTGGTTTTTATGTTAGGATGCTAAATGTTTTATTTGGATAATTGGTTAACTAGTTGTGCTTTTATCATGATTGTTAGTTGCTTATCTTCTTTGATTTGGTTTTTATGTTGCTAACATGTTCTTTGATGTTATAGGTACTTCTTGATATTGCTCCTTAGTCCCTATAGTTTGCTCCTTTTAGCTTTGTTCCTAAATAGTTTGAAATTTGCATTTCGGTCCCAAAATAGATTTTTCAAAATTGCACTTTGTCCCCAAATTTTTGAAAAATACATCTTGACCCCTTGCCTTTCAACAAAATTACAGTTTTACCCCTAAATCTCTTCAAAATGTTCTCAAGTGTTCTTATTAGGGAAAATTGTCAATCAAACGCTTACAAATTAAAACAAACTATATGCATTTTGTAAGGGGGAGTCTTTGCTAAATCATTTTTTAAGACTCATATGCTTAGACTAATCATTTATTTCATATCTTTGCAACTAATCGTTTGTGTCATTAGAAAGCATATGAAATCAAAATCTATCAAGGAGTTGGTAAAAATCTCTATCCTTAGCTCTTGCTTTACAAATATCTAAACTCTTGCAATCTTTGTTTAAAATCTATTCACTCGAGTTTTTGCTCTTCTATTTCTTAGTTGTTTTTACCCCATCTTTTTGATGAAGACAAAGGGGGAGAAATATTATGTGCACTAAAACCTTCAAAACTTGCACGTTTTAAAACTCACAAATGCATCTCAAATCTTATGCTTTTTGTGAGGGGGAGCTTTATTTCATTAGTGCTTAAACTTTCATTTCATTTCTAAGGTGTTTTAGTGAAGGATTTGTCATCATCAAAAAGGGGGAGATTGTTGGCATATTGCCTCCCTTTGTAGGTTGTTTTAATGTGACAAATCCTCTTGTGTTTAGTGTGCTAATTTCTATTGTTATTTATATTCTATCTTGCACTCTATTTCATCAAAAAGCTCCTTCTTTATCTTGTTGTTCAACTTGATTGTTTTATCTTAAGAATCTTATTCTCATACATATGCTATTAACCTTATCTTTATGATTATTGAGATTTAGCCTTAGTGTTCAACTTCAAAGATTCTTAGAATAATGTTTACAACAACTTTCGTGAAGAAGATTTATTGATCCAAGTCATTATCCTTCAAAGATTACTTGGCGCGGTACACCGCTGCGGTATACCGGACTAAGCTTGCGGACCAGGGCGCGGTATAGTGACTAGCCCGTCAGTATGCTAGAAAAACAAACCATTGAAGTGCGGTACACCGCAAGGAAGGGTTTTCTGCACAAAAGACAAGTCATAAGAAATATATCCGTTGGGAGATTAATAGATCCGTTGGACTCAAGCCTTATGACCGTTGGAAGCCATTTTCTACTATAAATTGAAGCTCTTTGAAGGCTACAACTACACCAACTAATTACAAACATTAAGGGGCTTAATTGCTATCATTCAAGAAGGTGTCAAGAGCTATACATAGTCAAATTCAATCTTAGTGAGCTTATAAATCCTTTCAAGGAGTTAATCAATTAAGCCACAAGGTTCTATCCACTCAAGAAGGAGTATACAAGCTTATAGTCATATCCACTCTATTAGGAGTTTTAGATACAAGCTTTAATTAGCAAACCTTTAAACACTTTGTTGCTATCCTCTTAAGTCTAGGTCTTGTAATAGATAGATTAAGAGAGAATTCAAGTATAGGGAGTATACTTGGTGTCCTTGTGTTGTGATTACGCAAGTGGTGTGTCCTTCGTGTTATCGGAGAGTTTGTAAAGGTTATTGTGTTCTCGACCCGGTTAAGAGAGACACGGGAGCTTAGTGAAAAGCTTGAAATCCTAAGGAGGCTTCCTTAGGTAGTGGATGTAGGGAAACCGAACCACTATAAATCGTGTGTATCTTTCTATCCCTACTCTATTTACTTTCCGCACTCTATATGTTTGATTATATGCTTGCATGAATTCTATGTTATTGTTTATCTAGGATTTCTAACATATAGTTTTCTAGAGTAGTTTAAGATATTGGATTAGCTTTTTACTAGTTATACTTTTATATCAAACCTTACTCTTTCCATTGCATGATCCCATAAGAGTTTGATTTAATTAGTTGACCTAGAAGTTTTCTCTTAAACTTATTATTGTCCAAAAGATTTTTAATTAGGCATTATCTTATTAGTAATCCTATTCACCCCCCCTCTAGGACTTTCATAACGTTTCCCAAAATAGCGCACCTTGTATCCTACTTCCCTTCCAACACCTTGATTTTCGATTCCAACTAATCATCAGATCATTTTCTTCCTCACTTTCAGGTTCCTCAATCACTCCTCTCTTCTTAGGATTAACTTTAAATTTTTAACCTCTTCAGTCTTGTGTTTGCAACGCGAATTAGGAATCTTAACAGCTGGTTCTTGAATAACACCAAAAGTGTTTATGTTTCTTGGAGAATTCCTTTGATAAGCACACATGAAGACGGTTTTGATAGACATCTCTTTCCACCCCAAACTCAAAACTTCAAATAGTGAGAAGCTAAGGCTTAGAACTTTGATGTTTTGAGGCTTAAGACTTGAAGATTATGGTGGAATAGGAGATGGGTAAAGGCTAATTGATGTGGGGGAAGAGGGAATTGGATTTAATTTGAAGCTTGGATGAAGAACAATTGAACAAAAGCGGGACTTTTATCGTATTTTGGATGGGAGATGAGTTGAGTGTATGTTTTTGTGGTGAAAGAGAGTAAGATTTGAGGATTGTGTGGTTGTAGATGATGATGTTCAGGAAATTCTGGGTTTTGGGAGTGTTTTAGAGGCTGGGTTGAAGAAGGAGGTAAAAATCTAGGACTAAAAATCTTCAAAACGGCCCTATCATAGATGCAAACCGGGTTCCCGGTTTCGAAAATCCGGGTTCCCGGTTCCGCGTCGCTGTGACGGCGCGGAAAAAATAAAAATACTCGTTTTTTTTTTAAATCCCGAGACGCACCAAAACGCTGGACCCAAGACGCGGGGTCAGAACTTTTGCTCGCCGAAACCGAGTTCCCGGTTCTGTGGAATGCGGGTACCTGGATTTTCTCGATGGCGCGAGTCAAGACGCGCCAAAACGCACCATCCCAAAACGCTGGACCAGAGAATTTCACCACTTACAGCTCCGAAACCGGGTACCCGGTTTTGCCAAATGCGGGTACCCGGATTTGTGTCGACGGCGCGAGTTAAAACGCAGCAAAGCGCAATCACCAAGACGCTGGGTCAGAAATTTCCAGAAGTTACAGCACCAAAACCGGGTTCCCGGTTTCGAAAAACCGGGTACCCGGTTCGGACGCTGTGTCGTGAACCAAGACGCCAAGTGTTGCGTTAAAAAGGTTGGTACCCGCTCCAAAACCGGGTTCCCGATTTCTCCTGGACATCCAACCTATTTTTCTCCTATTTTCGCCTCATCGACCCCAAACTCGTGACCTTTTTACCCCTGAAATCATCAAAAACAACTACCCTTCCTCATTTCTTAATAATAAACACTAAAATCAAACTAATCTAAATTGCAAAAATTTAAAAACTCAGCTAATATACAAGAAATTGGCTTTTGTTTAACGTCGTTAAGCTCGATGGGTTACCTCATTCATCAGTCATTGACATAACCTCCCCAGCAGTGAGTAAGGTTGTCAATATTTGCAACTCGAAATTTGCATCCCTTAGCTTTTATTCCCACTAGTTTATCTGAGATAACCTTCGCGGCCGTGAATGGTCCTAGCCAAGAACTTTTTTATTCACGTACCTTTGGAGGGGGTTTAGGATTTTTCATAGCTACCTCTTCTCCTACTTTGAACCCCTTTTTCTTTCTTTCTTTCTTAGGTTCTTTCGGAACCTTCGTGGCACGTGCTTTCTCTTTCTTCTTCGCATGATTGAGTTGTGGATTTTTAGGGTATGGAGGAGCTTTAATTGGTGGTTTCTTTCGTAGCTCTTTCTCCTCCACCCCTAAAGTGTCCACAACATTAATTGGCTCTTTTCTTACCGGTTCCCTTACATCTATACGAAAACATTCTTCCTTGGAATCCGGAAACTTCATAGGTCTAAACACATTAAACTTCATCTCCTCGTCTTGGATTCTCATAATCATTTCTCCGTTCTCTACATCAATCAAGGTACGCCCCGTGGCTAGGAATGGTCTTCCCAAAATAATGGGGACATTCCTATCCGCGTCGTAATCAAGTATAATGAAATCAGTGGGAAAAATTAACGTACTTGCCTTAACGAGGACATCTTAGATTCGGACTTCCGGATGTGCAAGAGATCGATCCGCCATTTGCAAGACCATAGAAGTGGGTCTTGCTTCGATATTAAGCTTATCAAAGATCGATGTGGGCATAAGATTTATGCTTGCACCCAAATCACATGGTGCCTTACCTTTCCATTCTTCTCCAATCGATATCGGAATTGTGAAACTCCCAGGATCAACTAACTTTGGAGGTAGCTTACTTTGACAAATGGCACTACATTCTTCAGGAAGACCAATCATCTCATTATCGCAATACGGCCTTTTGTTAGTGAGGGCTCTTTTCAGAAACTTAGCATACTTGGGTACATCTCGAATAGCTTCTAGCAACGGAATATTTATGCTAAGACCTCTTATCTTGTTAAAGAATTTTTGATACTCAGCCATATCACCCTTCTTTTGAACTCGCGGTGGAAATGGTGGAGGTGGACGATTGATTATAGTATCATTTTTCTTTTTCGGAATCTCATTAGACCTCTCCACTTCTTCCACTTCAACTTCTTTATCTTCATTCACCACCTCTTTCTCTTTTCTAACTTCTTTTTCTTTCATAACCGGGAAAGGAGGTGGAGGAAGGTTCTTACCACTTCTGAGAGTAATAGCTTTACAGTCTTCGATTTGGATTGGATTCTCAGTATCGCTAGAGAGTTGCCCTTGTGGACGTTGATTCAGTTGTTTGTTAATTTGACTTAGCTGATTCTGGAACAACTTCATATTTGCTTCAACTGCGTTTTGACGTTCCATAGCTTGTGTTTGAAGAGCAATCAAACTTTCAACGGTTTTCTGAAGGGTAACTACTCCTTCTTGTGGATGGGCAGGTAAAGCTTTCTGGTTTAAATTCTCATCATAGGTATTCTGAGGAGCTTGTCTTTGTACATAATTGTTTTGATTCTGTCCTCCTTGATGATTGTTGTGTGGTCTTGGATTATAGTTGTTACCTTGGGGACGCGGCTGATACGCATATGTAGGATTGGCTGCCCCATTAGGATTTGAGTATTGAAACCCCGGATGGTTTCTGTTAGGCTGATATCCATTACCACTTGAATTGAAGTTGCCTCTATTGGACATAAACATCACGGACTCCTGGCTATTCGGACAACTTTCCTCATCATGATCATCTACCCTACAAATCGAACACATATAAACCTCTTGTGCAGCATGCACAGCTACCTTCTTACTCGAAAAACCTTCTTTTACAGCTAAAGTAAGCTGCTTCAACTGTTGCTCTATAGTATTCTGAATCCAATTCTCAAGCGTAGCAAACTTTTCTTCCATATCAACATTATTCACTCCTTTAACCGGTGTTCTTACTGAATTCCACCCAACTTCATTCTTGACTGTTCTCTCTAAAATGATCTTAGCATGAGCGGGTTGAACTTGAAGAAAACCTGCACCACATAACGTATCTGATGTCTCCTCATTTGTGATAGTAAAATACACTCATGAGACATCATTTTAGGCTTATTTATTAGTTTATAGGTTGATTTTAGCTTAATTTAATGCACTTTCCTATTTTGGGTCTTGATTTGTAGAATTATTATTTTTAGAGCATATTGGGTTTAATTGTTTATTTAGTGTGAAGCTTTAAAGATAATTATGGAGATTAATTAGAGTCCAAGTCAAAGATTACAACTTATGGAAAAAGATATGCATGGAAATTGGAGATAGAAGGAAACTGAGTTCAATTAGGAAAAGGAAAAGCTGCCTAAATCTGGGATTCTGCAGAACACGTCTAAAGATTGGTGTTTTTACCTAAGAAATAGGCCGAATTTGGTAATTTCCTTCTAAAGGTCCTAGATAATTCTGTTGCGATTCTTTTGGTATCTTGTGGAGCAAAATCCGACCAATAACAAAGAAGTTATGACCAAAACAACGCAGCAGTGTTTATCTTACGAATTTGGGTTGGGCCAGGAGCCCATTACTTGAAGTTATCTCCAAGAAACGAATTAGGTCAACATCTAACCTATAAATACAGCCTCTTAACACTCTTAAATCATCCTTGGCCAGACCCTAAGGCCAAGAGGAAGCTGCAACACAAGAGAAGAAGTCTGGAAGGAGCTGTGCATCAATCATGTCTCTTTCAACCTCTTATTTTGTAATTCTTTCTTCTTCTTTTCTTTGTATGAACTAATTCTCTTAGCTTAGGTTTTGCATAATGTATAAACTATGAATTCTAGTTCTTCTATCTAAGTTCTTTGGGAATTATATGTTTTAATCTGATATTAGCTACTTACCTTTATATTTGATTATGTGTTTTGATTTAATGATTGTTTTCCTTGCTAGTGCACGAGTATAGGATTACCTTAATAGTAGTTAGATGGTCACCTTGTAAGGGTGTTTAACTATTGAACCACCACATAACGTCTAGTGTCGATAGCAGTTCTAACAAAACATACTTCTAACTAGATAGTCATTAAGGTTTGTTTTAACCACCATATCACCAAGATTGCAGTATTTGCTTAGGGCCTTAGTGGCGTTTGATAACCCTATTTTAAATCACTTCTTGGTTGTGCCGTTGCCCCCTTAGTCGCTCTCAAGGTCTAAGGTAGTGGAATTTAGAATCCTGACTAAGTATACCAAGAGCTAATATTCTCCCTTATGAATTAGATCTAATAGATAGAATTAGAAGGATTAGTGCATACTAGTAAAACCTAAGTTATATCTTTCATACTGTCTTCTTTTCTTTTCTGTTATTTATTTTATTGTCTTTAATTTAGTAGTTTAATTTTCTTATTAAAAACCAAATAAATATCTATCTTTCTCTTCTTTCTACTTGCGTATTATTATCTATCTTTAATATCTGCACTTGATAATTTGCATAAGTTCTCTCTAACTTTCGTCAGTCCCTGAGGAACGAATCTTCTTATCATTAAAACTTGCATACGTCCTGTAATACTTGCAGTACAGTGTTAGTTTAGGGTGTGTATTTGCACTTATTTTATACATCTTTTTATCACACCTTAGGCCACACCAAGTTTTTGGCGCCGCTGCCGGGGACTACATCGTTAGTCCTTGTGCAATTATCTTGTGCTTTTATTTTAGTTAGTTCTATTTTACGCTTTTCTTTTTAGTTTTTGTCTTTACAGATTTTTTCTAGGCGAGAGCAGATTTATTAGGAGATAAAGGTTTCGTGCTATTAGATCCTGAAGAAGCTATTAAAAGATGGAATCTCTAAAGCTCAAGGAGTTAAGCAGACAACTTGAGGAATTACGAGAACAATCGCAACAACTAGCTCAGAGGAATCTAGTACATGCCTCACCTTCATGTCCTAGTTGTGGAGCAAGAGATCACTCGTGGGGACATTGCATGAACAATCCAGCCTCAATTTCCTTCATGCCTTATCAAAGAGACCATTATCATAATGGTTATTATCAATCTCAAGGAAATTACGCTGACTATCAACCCCCACAGAGTTACAATTGGGTCGGAGATCAACAGCCGTGTCATTATGATAACCATTATCATGATGATTATTATCAACCACGACCACAAGCTTATTATCCTCCACAACCTATCTATCAAGAAGCGCCGATTTATAATGAAGCTTATCAAGAACCACTTCCTTATTCAATGCAGCAAAAACAACCTTCGAGTTTGAGTTCAAGTTTGGCTCGACTGATGCAAACACTTGATAATATAGAGAGTCGCCAGCAAGAATCCCAAGACTCGCAGAATGCGCTTATGGAGAAGTTGCAGAGAATGTCACAAAGGATGAATGAAACTCTAATCCCTGCAGAAAGGCAACTCCAAAGTGATAATACTGCTCCAGAAAACAAAGTTTGTCATGCAGTTGAATTAGAAAGTGAAAAACAACTACCTCCAACAAGACCAGAACCAGAACCAGTCCCTATTCCAGATCAGAGGGGGGAAGAAGCAACAGAAGATAAGGTCGAAGAGGTAGTTGAACAAGAACGTGTCCAAGAGAAGACACCAGAAAAGAAAGAGAGCCCAGTGGTAACCAATACATGTCCTCCTCCACCATTCCCTTCACATGTCAGAAAGGACAATGACCTGGAATTCAAGAAGTTCGTTGACATGATGAACAAATTAAAGAACAGCAGCCCGTTTGTAGAAGCTCTCACAAGAATGTCAAAATACGGTCAATTCATGAAGGACATTCTTTCTAACAAACGAAGATTCGAGATGAATGGATTACCAGAGGAGTGTAATGCTACACTTGGAATGGAGTTACCACCTATTCCCACGACATCTTGGATGGCACCATCCATGATCATTAAGAATCGAGCTGAAAAGTTCGTGGGAATTAAAGGCAAAGGGTGGAAATTTCGTCATCCTTAATCGAGGTAACACGTCTAACTTTGAAAGACGTTAAACAAAAGTGCTGTACGGGAGACAACCCGTAATTTCTTTTATGTTTTTTACATTTTTTAGTTTTTAATTTATGTTTAGATTAGTTAATTTTAGTTGATATTGCATATTTGAGGAAGGTATTAGTGTTTTTGATGATTAGGTATTGGAGAAATCGAGTCAGGGAAGCGAGCAAAATTTTGTTGGACAGAAACTTCGGCAAGCCAGATCTTTGCGCTCGGATATCGGAATCAGGTGATTTTTGAGCCTAAACTGCATAACTTTTCGAGATCTATCTGTTGGTGAGGTTTTTGTCACGTGCGGTACACCGGACCTCAGCCGCGGTGCACCGCGTGGTCAAAAACCCGTACTACGGGTTGCTACCGCGGGTTTTATCCAGAAACAAAAAAAATAGCTGATGGGTCCGGTATACCGGACCCTATACCGCGCCATGCACCGCACAAACACGTGCCACGGGGTCCTACCACGGGTTTTTTGACGTAGGAGGCGCGGTATACCCCGCGGTACACCCCATGGTCCGCAGGGGTAGTCCGCACGAGCCGCCAGAGAGAGAAAAGAAAGGGTTTCAAGGTTATATGAAGATCTAAAGCTTATTATTCCGAATTTATTAAACCTTAAACCTCTTTCTTCTCTCCAAAACTCTCCCAACTCCATTAGAGCTCATAAAAACCTTCACCAATCATCAAAACACTACCCAATCACCATGAAAACACATCCAATTCATTCTCCACATCATTACAAAGAAGATTCAACCACCTATATCATCCCAAAACACCTTGAATCCAAGATCAAAAGCTTAAAATTTCAAAAATTCATCCTACAATTTCTTAAATCCATACCAATCCATGAAGAACCCATCTTACCCACATAGAGAATCATCATCCAATCACCTTTCCTAACCCAAATTAAGCTTGTACAACCAATAATCAAGAGTTTCAAATTTCAAGAGTGGTTAAAGCTTTGAGTTGGGGGTCAATTGAGATGATTAAGAGAACATGAACATTATCTACTGAAAGGGTGATGAAGAAATCAAGGTATTGGATCTAATTGAGAAGAAATCAAGTGAGAAAAGTCCTAGTTCCAATTCAAAGGGTACAACAAGTCAAGAGAAGAGAGGTTAGCATGCTGTGTTGATTCAATGAGCAAAAAGGTTCTATATTTAGTAAAGAAGACAACACAACCTCTCTAGATCAAAGACCCTACACCCGAAGAAAAAGAGAAAGCTTCAATGGCCATGATAGCTTCTCCGAAGAAACAATTAAAGGAACTACCTTTTTCTTATGAGAAAGTATTTGAAGAAGAAGTTGAAGGTGAATACATGAAGGTTCATGGAGATTTGGAATGATGCGGTTGTTTGTGAATTGTATTTTGTGAGGAGAGAAGAAGATGTGGCACAGTTGATCTATGAGGAGGTGATACGGATTTTCGATCTCTCCTATGTCGTTATATAATGCAATATCCTATTATGATCACGTGTTCTGAACATAAAGCGAATAAAAAGTTGGGTGAAGAAGATACATTAGATTTAATCCAAGTATCGTCTAGGCGAGGTAAAAGCCTCGAAGAGTATGTTTTCTTTCTTCCCTACCATTTCTTTATGTGCAATATGTATGCTAATTTTAAATTTTATTTTTCTTGAGTCTTTTTCGAGTCGTGGGGACACGGCTCATTTTTTAGTTGGGGGTGGGGATTCGTTGTCCTCATCTTCCTTTTTGTTTTTTTCATAAAATTTAAAAAAAATTTGGGTTGAATTAGTCATAGAATATGTTGAATGTACCTATTTGAGCATGATTTAATTAAGTTAATGATAGTAAGTAGTATGTTTTTGACAGATGTCATAAGTTTGTTTAGAGGCATGTATGAGAACAGGAAATAAAAGATAGAAAAGTTAATGAGCAATGCTAAGAAGTATGTTGAAACTTAGGAATAGTTAGTTGGTGTGTAGAACGTGAGGTTTAAAATTAGTTGAAAACCCACTTGTATATGAACTATTAGTGAAAAAGTAACAAAATCCGGTAGTTAGAAAAATGAATAAGGCAGTTCTTTCATGATTAAAACACTTGAAGCCTTTATACTTTCTCACCCTTTTGTTTGATTATTATTTATCCGTCTTAGCCCCTCTGAGCCTTTCTAAAGCCTTTTCTTGAAACACATTATAATCCATACCCTAGTTTTAGGACTTATCTATATGACCCGCACTCGAATCGCAAAACCTGAGACAAACTCGTTTTAGAGCTTGAGTTTGGGGTGGTGGGTTTCATCATTTGGGAACATTGGGATTTGGAATTGTAATTGTGATTTTATTGATGATGAATTGTTATTATTGTAACCCTTTGCCGGGGTAATAGTGAATGAAAAAGAAGCTACGAGCTAAATTTGCCAACAAGGGCATTAAAAAGAAAGAATATATATATGAAAAAAAATAGCGTGATATCTCGAACATCAAAAAGAGAGTCATAGCTATACAAAAGAAAAAATTGATATGAAAGGAATATATATTCGGACCGGCAAAGTGGATTTTATATATCATCAAAGGTTTTAAATTGGGATTATTGGGGATGCAAATCAAAAGCATCAATAAATTGGGTTGAGTGAGAACATCTTCGAGTGAAAACTCAAGCTCTAGGGCGATTCGTTGATGGCTAGTGAGGAGAGAGCCAAAAGCTCACTTTTCATTATCCAAATATACCACACCCGTCCTTAAGCCAAGTTATAACCAAGGCCTTAGGATTTCTAACTACTAGATAGAGAAACAATTGAGCTATTAGGTAGTAGGTAAGTGGACCATTGGATGCTGTATTTGGGACCTATGAACAACCTATAGCCATTATCCTGAACTAAGTTATCATCCTCTCCTTCTGGCATTGCGAAATTAATCTTAACTTGAATTTATGGATTGTTGATTACATGTATATTAAGCATATTTGTGCATTATTTCTTGAGCATTACTACATGAGACTTTTTAGATATTTTGCTCTAGGATCATTCATTGTGTTCTGTTCCTATTCTCCTCCTACTTCTTCTTCTTGACTACCCTACTGTTCTTTACTTTTATTGTATCGGGACGATACAACTTTGAGTTGGGGGTCTTGATGTCTCCTCATTTGTGATAGTAAAATACACTTATGAGACATCATTTTAGGCTTATTTATTAGTTTATAGGTTGATTTTAGCTTAATTTAATGCACTTTCCTATTTTGGGTCTTGATTTGTAGAATTATTATTTTTAGAGCATATTGGGTTTAATTGTTTATTTAGTGTGACTTTAAAGATAATTATGGAGATTAATTAGAGTCCAAGTCAAAGATTACAACTTATGGAAAAAGATATGCATGGAAATTGGAGATAGAAGGAAACTGAGTTCAATTAGGAAAAGGAAAAGCTGCCTAAATCTGGGATTCTGCAGAACACGTCTAAAGATTGGTGTTTTTACCTAAGAAATAGGCCGAATTTGGTAATTTCCTTCTAAAGGTCCTAGATAATTCTGTTGCGATTCTTTTGGTATCTTGTGGAGCAAAATCCGACCAATAACAAAGAAGTTATGACCAAAACAACGCAGCAGTGTTTATCTTACGAATTTGGGTTGGGCCAGGAGCCCATTACTTGAAGTTATCTCCAAGAAACGAATTAGGTCAACATCTAACCTATAAATACAGCCTCTTAACACTCTTAAATCATCCTTGGCCAGACCCTAAGGCCAAGAGGAAGCTGCAACACAAGAGAAGAAGTCTGGAAGGAGCTGTGCATCAATCATGTCTCTTTCAACCTCTTATTTTGTAATTCTTTCTTCTTCTTTTCTTTGTATGAACTAATTCTCTTAGCTTAGGTTTTGCATAATGTATAAACTATGAATTCTAGTTCTTCTATCTAAGTTCTTTGGGAATTATATGTTTTAATCTGATATTAGCTACTTACCTTTATATTTGATTATGTGTTTTGATTTAATGATTGTTTTCCTTGCTAGTGCACGAGTATAGGATTACCTTAATAGTAGTTAGATGGTCACCTTGTAAGGGTGTTTAACTATTGAACCACCACATAACGTCTAGTGTCGATAGCAGTTCTAACAAAACATACTTCTAACTAGATAGTCATTAAGGTTTGTTTTAACCACCATATCACCAAGATTGCAGTATTTGCTTAGGGCCTTAGTGGCGTTTGATAACCCTATTTTAAATCACTTCTTGGTTGTGCCGTTGCCCCCTTAGTCGCTCTCAAGGTCTAAGGTAGTGGAATTTAGAATCCTGACTAAGTATACCAAGAGCTAATATTCTCCCTTATGAATTAGATCTAATAGATAGAATTAGAAGGATTAGTGCATACTAGTAAAACCTAAGTTATATCTTTCATACTGTCTTCTTTTCTTTTCTGTTATTTATTTTATTGTCTTTAATTTAGTAGTTTAATTTTCTTATTAAAAACCAAATAAATATCTATCTTTCTCTTCTTTCTACTTGCGTATTATTATCTATCTTTAATATCTGCACTTGATAATTTGCATAAGTTCTCTCTAACTTTCGTCAGTCCCTGAGGAACGAATCTTCTTATCATTAAAACTTGCATACGTCCTGTAATACTTGCAGTACAGTGTTAGTTTAGGGTGTGTATTTGCACTTATTTTATACATCTTTTTATCACACCTTAGGCCACACCAGTATCCAATTTCTCTCTCGAAGTCCCATCAAGACCTCTATAAAAGATCTTTAATTGTTGTTGTTCTGAAAAGCCATGATTGGGAACTCTACGCAAACACATCTGAAATCTTGTCCAACTCTTACCCACAGTTTCATCATATTCTTGACGGAAATGCGTCAATTCTAATTCAGCATCTAATCTCATGTTACTTGGGTAATACCTGTCAAAGAAAGCAATTTCTAATTGGTCCCAGTTGGTTATCTTCGTAGGGTCTTGCGTATCGTGCCATTCACTCGCTCCATCAATAACAAAAAATTTAAACGCAGCAAAATACATCTGTTCTCTTGAAACTCCTTGTGTGATATAAGAATCACATATCTGTTTAAACTTCTGTACTGCTCTAAGAGGATCTTCTGATGGTCTTCCACGAAAATTTCCAAAGTTTTGGAATTGAGCTAACATACCCGAATCTGGACGGAATCGCGGAACATCTATATCTGGAGCACCTACTCCTATAGCAGGAGCGCGGAATGGAACTTCTGGAGGACCATTAGTAAACCACGGATCTTGATTCATCACTATTTGGACTTGAGGATTTGGATTCAATGGTGGAAGTGGAGGAATAACGCCAGGTGCTAAAGGTTGGCCATTTGCGCCTAGTTGACCTGGTTGATTATTTTGTTGATCTTGAAGATTTATCTCCTCCATTCTGTTAATTAATTCTTCTACCTCTAAAGCTTCTCGTTCTCTCTTTCTCTTGTTAGCAAGTCTGATCAACGATTCTGGATTACTAAGGATCGGAGGTGTTGGCTCTAGATCCTTGAATAGTCTTCTTCGCATACACCAAACCTAAAAACCTGAAAAAGCTAAACAAAAAGCGTAAAACTGATAAAATAAAATAAATGCAACTATCACTAAAGGATAAACACCGTGGTCACACGCTACCGTCCCCGGCAGCGGCGCCAAAAACTTGGTGGTCCTTTGTGTGTTCTAAAAATAAATGCAAATGCTAATCGAACCACAACCGCAAGTGTACGGTTGTCCCAAGTAGTATAACTGATAAATCAGATTCGTTCCAAGGACGGAATGGTTGATCACAATGTCTAGCAAATAGTGATTGATGCACTTATGAAAATAAAAGATTATAAAATGTTTGTTTGGTTTTCGTATTAAGACTAAATAAATGAAAGACAAATATTAAAATGCAAGTAGAAGCTAAGACGCAAGTAAAATGAGTGAAAACACAATATGAGAAGTAGCACTTGAGAACACAAGGATCCTCCCAATATTATTTCCTAACTTATGTTGTTTAAGGGCTAAATTGGTCAATTACAATGGTCGGGATTCTAAATTCCTTATACCCCCGTCAGGGTGGACTATAAGGCGATCCTAAAGTGTCACTAGTCCCGTCAGGGTAAATATGATCCACCGTTGGATGTTTAAGATTTATTACCTCATTGGCCCTAGGATTAGCTAAGTTCGTCAGAATCAATAGCTTCTATCCTAGATTGAATAAATGGTTCTGTATTTAAACCCTCTGTCAGGATGATCCAATCGCCACTAATTGGAATAGCCTAAATACTAACACCTGTTCCTAGTTCATGACGCTAAAAACAGTAAAATAATCTCAATTTATTGAAAAGAGTAAAAGCCCTAATTTAGTTTAATTCAATAAAAACCCAAATTCAACATTCGTTATTTCATAAAATTAGGATTCACCCATTGTTTGTTCTCAAGCACTATGAATTGTTTAGCTCATATTAAAACGAAATACTAAATT
The DNA here is from genome assembly GCA_029959085.1 of Nemophila menziesii. Taxonomy (NCBI): domain Eukaryota; kingdom Viridiplantae; phylum Streptophyta; class Magnoliopsida; order Boraginales; family Hydrophyllaceae; genus Nemophila; species Nemophila menziesii. The sequence continues at coordinate 119,580,679 of JARWIR010000001.1, read as the reverse complement.
AAAATAAATGGAATTCATAATTGATTACAAATAAAAGATAAAAGAAACCTAATTTCCGGAATCGGAATGACTGAGAACGGAGCTATAGACCCACTCCAGCTCTAGCAGCTTCTTCTTCCTTCCTTCTGTTGCTTCTCTCTGATGTTTTTAATTGTAAAGAATGAATTGTACGAAAAATAGAAGTCCAGACCTCCTTTTATAAGCATAAAAACGGATTAGGGCTTGGACCAGAAAATAAATTACTAATTAAATGTCCAAGTCCGACTTCTAAGCCCAAAATCCCGTAACTGCTGATACACCTTCACTAAAACGGCTTTTCCCGATGCGTTATGACTCCGATTGACCTCATTCCAGTTGCTAAAGTTCCGTAACTCGATAAGGAATGATTTCTCTTCAAAGGTCAGCGGCTAAATCATCGCTTAAGCACCTCGAAATCAGCAATCTATGGCCTGGAAAATGGATTTTCAGCTCTAAAAATAATATCTTCGGGATTTATCTTCAAGTCTTGACTCTAATTCACGATCTTTGACTTTCTCCTCAGATTCCTCTCCTAGCTAACATCTAAAACCTGTAAACTTTACACTAAAAATACCAATATTACGCGCAAAAGTTTAATAAATTAAAAATGCTAGAAATAAAAAGGGAATTCCGGATTATTGCATATTTAGTCCAAAAGTCTATCAAATTAATTAAATAAACACAAAAAATGATGTCTCCCAAGGGTCGAAAATAAGAACAATTAGGGAGACATCAGGTACCTAGAATAAGATACTTTATTGAAAACAGCCTCATCCCAAATTACCCCTATAATTAACAATTTAAAAAAAATTAAAAACAAAACAAAACAAAAACTAATAAACACGCGTGCGCCCGTGAATTTTTTTTAAAATCGTCATAACTAATTCTAAAAAAAACAAAAAAATCAAAAAAAAAATATATATTTGGATAAATCAAATTAATATTTACGTCTATGATTTTTTTCATTATTTACATATTACTTTCACAACTAATGCGTAATATTTAATTAGATTTGTATATAATTAGTCCCCAATGTTCTAAAGATCATATTGTGAATTCCAACATTCATCTCAAGTATTCAAACTAATGTATTATCATTTTCTGATTGAAAAAGGTTTAGATAAGATTTTCACGACTATAATTCTGTTCCTTTATGATGTAATATTCTTTGGAAAATCTATACTGATGTTCTTAAGCTATAAATTTGAGATTAGTTAGTAAAACTCATCGTAATGGTTGATTAATAGTTATTAATTGCTAATAAGTGGTAATCATTTGCATGAGCAGATTTATGAACCTAAAGAAGAAGTTCAAGAGGTTAAAGTGGTTGTAAAGACTGAAGAAGACAAGATGAAAGAGTATCAAACAGCTGCAAATCGCCTTGCTTCATCTACAGTGGTATGTATTTTTTTTTATATGTTTCTTGTGTATCACTTAATCCTCATAATTAAGTTGTTGAAATTGGTACTGTGTGAGTAAGAGTAACTTGTGCTTATGATCTGATAACAAAACTAACACCCATGTCTTAGTTAGAAATCCTTTTGTTTACTTATGCTAACTATGTTTCATCCTAAAGGTTTTCAGAAGGTTTGTTAAGGTGGAGAGAGAAATTCGTGAACCTGTCACCAAGGAAGAAATTGCATCTGAGGTATGGATATTGTATATACGACAATGTTTGAGCTTGCTAGATATTGAGATACAAAGTTGTATACACTTAGTCAAATTATTGATTTTTTTTTTGTTTTTGGCAATATAGGTGGCAAGGCAACTATGTGTGCAGATTGAAGCTGAAAATGTGAATTTAGCAACTCCTTTGTCTTCATTGGGAGAGTTTGATGTGCCACTTCGTCTTCCAAAGTCCATTCCTTCTTCTTGTAGTGTGGCTAATCAGCTCTTGTAGTGTCATTTCCTTCTTCTTGTGCTTCAGTTGATTACGATATTCGCTCCAGGAAGGTGGAAATTTTTCTAACAAGATATTGGCTTGGAGAACTTCGCACATTTTCATACCTTCAGCAATCATATCTGCGCAAAGGTTCTCATAGACATGGAGTTGTTCGGTCATGGGTTTTTTATCGGTGAGACGAAAGTTGTACCAAGCCCCAGTGACATATTTCTTCTTCCCCGAATCCTCAGCCCCATATTTTTTCTCAAGTGTCTCCCATATGATCTTTGCCGATTTTTCTTTGGCAAGAAGATCAAAGATGAGGTTTGACACGTTGTTCAACATCCATCCTCGAGCCATGGTGTTAGCTCGCTTGAACTTGGCTTCCAGAGCAAGATGCCTAGTCTGTTCTTCTTCAGTGGGAACCCCATTGTCCACTAAAAGTGGAGGATCTTCGTATAAAACGAAGTCCAGTTCGTACTGTTCAAGACAGATAAGGATCTTTTGTGCCCAACGCTTGTAGTTGGAACCATTAAGAGATTCCACCTGATTCACGTTGGGAAAGGCTTTTGCATTCAATGATGAAGCAACCGCCGAGTTTGGAAAAGCCATCAAAAAGAAAACGGTGATAAAAAGAGAACTACGGAATATCTTTTTAAATTGTAGGTGATAGAGAGTCACCGTTTAGAAAAAATTTGACGAAAACGAAACAAAATAAATCAAGCTTTCAATTGACTGTAAACTAAATCTTACACGAAAATTGAATTACAACGAAAATGAATTACAAAGCTTTTACACGGAAAAAACGAAAACACAAACTTACACGGTAAAGGGATAATTCCCGGTGTTAAAAAGATATTCCGGCCGTAGTACCGGTATCTTCTAACAGAAACTAAAGAAAGGAAAATAATATAGAGAGAGTATTTTTTTTTTCTGCTTCGTGCTTTGATTTGCTCTGTAATTTGTATTGAACTCTGGTGGGGAATGAGCTCTATTTATAGGGGAGAGGGGAGTTCGAAACCTTTGACTCTTGTAACCGACCAATCAAATTCCGTGATTGCCTCCACTAATTGATTTGACAGTCTTCTATTGATTGATTGCCAACGTCCCTTTAATAGGGGATAGTAAAACCTGTTTCATTTTTCATTCCCCAAACTCCCACGACCCACGCCCTCGCCGGTGCCGGGCCGGGCGGGTGGTGGTGCGCGCGTGGGGGGCTTCTCCAATACCTTGTCATGTACATGGAGTTGTGATCTTTGGAAGCTAATGCCATCACTATGGCTAAAAGATGCTCTAAAACCTTTCTACGAGGAAAAATTCCTCCATGTCCATGTTTCACTTCAACAGGTTCCAACAGTGGCAATATAGGTGGCAAGGCAACTATGTGTGCAGATTGAAGCTGAAAATGTGAATTTAGCAACTCCTTTGTCTTCATTGGGAGAGTTTGATGTGCCACTTCGTCTTCCAAAGTCCATTCCTTTACCAGAGGGAAAACTTCAATGGACTCTTAAAGATACAAAAGGGAAGCAAAGAACCTACAGGATAAGCATCAAGTGCAGATGGTGCAAGAGCAGTTCGTATATATTTTATCGCAGCTTCACAGTCCTCTTTAGTTCCTTTCCTCAAAAGCTCAATAAATTTCTGTAATACAAACTCAAAGCTTAGTATAGAAATTTTTGACATAAGAAATAGAAGAATAAGCAAATGCACTCAGCTCAAAGAATTCTTGCTGAAAATGGTCATAAAGTTAAGCATAGCATTATCTCTTTCTTTCTCTCTATTTATGTAAACACGTGTACGCAAACATCTATACATAGCTACTTATATAATGTAAACAAAAACGGACAAATAAATAGATGCCAAAAAATAGACTAAATTTATGAACAGCTAAAATCTTATCCAATCATAAGCTTCAGTCGCAACATTTACAAAGAGAATTTTGAAACTAAAGCCACCTACTTCTGTAAGCGAAAGAGGAGGCGGTGATCGTCGAGAACGGACGGAGCGTGAGCGCGTAAGAGATCCACAGCGGTGTTAATTTCTCCAGCCTCCAACGACATCCTGATTTTACGAATTAACAGCCGTGACTGGTATATATTCATCTTCTGTCAATAAAAATTTAAACATATTTATACCTAAAATGGGAAGCACAGAAGAAATTTTAGAGGAGATTCTCAACGTTGATGAGACGACGATGATGGAGACGGCGATGGAGATGACGGCGGAGAAGAAGAAATGTTTGAGTCTTCGATTAAGCGTTCGGATTTGGCAAAATCGACAACTAAAGCGTCCAGAGCTTCCCAATTCACTGGCATCGAATCCATTGTTGCGTGTATGTTTTCCCTTCTATGAATTTAATTAAGATTAAAAAAAATATATATTGTTTGTTGAGTAATTTTGGGATTGTATAGATTTCGTTGAGGGGGAGAGGATTTACCGATGACGACGGTAATGAAGGCGGTGATCACTGATTGTTACCTATTATGCCACGTGGCTTTTCCTTTTGCTTATATTTGGGACATGAAAATATTTAAATTTTGAGTCCATAAATTGTCATCAATATTGAAATAATTACCGTTTTTGACGTACAATTGAATTTTATTTTTGATTTAATTGAATTAACTTTGATTCGGATAAAATTTAGTCTCAAGATATCTTGATCACATTTGAATGCTTATTCATTAGAGTAATTATCGATCTTATTATTAAAGAAATTTTATACAACACACTTAATGGTTGTCTATATGTTTTACTTTTTTTCTGGGGAAAGTTGGCAATACACTACTTCCTCCGTCCACAAATGTTTGTCATACCTTTTTTTTCACATAGATTAAGAAAAGCAATTAATGTCTTTTACTTTTACTAAATTACCCTCAATCAACTATTTAATGATTAAGAAAAGCAATTAATGTTTTCTACTTTTTGAAAATTAAATTAGGGTAAATTTGGTAGAACATGTAAAAAAGTTTTTTGATATTTTAAAATGACAACCTTTTGTGGACATCCATTTTCAGAAATTGTGACAAACATTTGTGGACGGAGGGAGTAGTCATTTGACTAAGCTAAGGGTCTATGTTGCTAATGATAAATAAGAGGTTTCAAATTTAGAAATAAGAATTTTAAAAACCTAGTTAAATTTTATGTTTTCTTAAGGGTCTAACTAGATTTTTTTCTGGTTAGGGTCACGTTTTTAGGGGTACATACCTACATTTTTTACTTTTTTTGAGGGTATATATCCCCTATTTTAATTTTTTTGGGTACACGTTCACCGATTTTTTTATTACATTATAAGTACATATTGTTTGTTCAAAGTTCAATGTTCTTTTTTCCTTTTTCAGGTCAGTCCAAAGTGGTGGTGAGTCCAACGTTAGTCTATTACCCACTAAACAACATGCTTACCCCTTAAAACAGCATACTTACCCCCTAAAATAACAAGATTACCCCCTAAAACACCACGTTTATCCCCTAAAGCAGTACAAAACAGTGGGCATATACCCACTGAAAATGAAAAAAAAGGGGTAAGCATTCTAAAGCCCATAATGGGCTGGACCTTTAAACACGCGCAGAAAAAAAAAAAAACTTAATGTAGGATCTGAACCCCAAGGGGGCTGAACCCACGTAAATGAACCCAAGATGCCAGGAACATAGCGGCGACGGTGCTTTATTTCTGTGCAATGGAGGAGTTGTTGGCTTAAATCTGGAGGAAATGTTGAAAAGGGGAAGGTGATGGTGGTGTGGAGGCCAAGATCTGGGCGGTGATGGCGGTGACGACTATTGCTGGAGCGGAGGAGACGTTGCAGCAGCAGATGCTGGTGGCGCGAGGCGGCAGATTTCTTCGATGGAGATCTGCTGCAGGGCTTCGACGGGAAGCAGGTCTGGTGCAGCAGCAAGGCTCCGGCAATTTTCCTGTGCAACAGCGCAGTGAAGAAGGTTCGTGTGGATCTGGTTTTTCGTGTTGCAGGTTCGTCGATGGGTTGTGGTGGTGTAGGGTGGTGTTGCGCCGACGCAGCAGAGGTGGTGCTGCTGCTGCACGAATGAGAACAGTGGTGGTGCTGGTCCTCGTCGGTAGTGCGTAACAGGAGAGCGCTTCTGGTGGGTGGATTGAGAAAGGGGGAGGGGACGGTGGGAAGTGGAAGCGGCAATGGTGGGAAGCGGAGCTGAGACGGTGGGAAGGTGGGAAGGAGAAGCTGCTGTGGTGGGAGGGTTTTGCTGCAATTACGTCGAGAGAGAAATGAGGAGAGGGGGTTTATGGTCTTTTTTAGTTGGATTCTAATTAGGCTAGTCGGTTTCTAATTGGGGCCTTTTTTTATTAAACAGTAGTGTAGATGGGCCCTAAAACCTCTTTTACCCAATGATAAATTTGAAGTGGTATGTGAGTGTCACAAAATAATTGCATAAAGGTATATGACAAACCTGGAATTGTTAGGGTCTCGATATGCCCTTCTTCAAGATGGAAGCTATCATCTTCAAGTAATATCTTAAAGGTTATATTTTTATCTGGGTGATAGAATGAACGGGTCTTAAAGACCAATTTAATTACTAATAAAGAGGTGAAAAAAAATTATTTTTATGAATGATCAACTACTAGAATATTCTCAAATACTATAAAATTATATAATTGATAAAAAAATAAGTGGCAAGTAATCATTGACTAGTTTGGAACAAAAATAAAATCATTGACCAGTAAGTCAGACAAGCACTTAGTATCGATATTGTTCATCATCAACCACTGTTCTCCGAGCAACGTTAGCACTGTTGACGGGGCAGTATGTATGTTCTAAAAACACCGAGTGAGTACGTATCGAAATCACTAATTATGCGTGAAAAATACCTTATTTTTAATTAAGAATTTTTAATACAAAACTTAACAGAAAATAAAATATAACACAAAATTAAAGGAAAAAATTGCATAAAAATTATTTTCATGATGGGAACAATATTACAAAACTTAATAAATAAATAATAAATCTTATATTTCTAAAAATTTATATAATAAAAAATATCTTACAATATTACAATTAGTAAAAAAATCAAATTACAATTATATAATAAAAAATAAACTCCCTACATATGATGTCAACGCGTGACATCAGATGACATCATCATCGTCCTCGATCAAACCCTCCAATTTTGTTTCCCAAAAATTACATATTGTAACTTCCATGGTTATTAAAGCAAAAAAAGCTCGAACACATTGATTCGTGCTTGCAAGACACTAAAAATCCATGTAAAAAAACTCAAATCCTAGCCATTTTGATCGGTTTGACTGTGCAAACAAAATACTACGAATATGTTAACCTTGCGAATGACTAAATCTTGGGTATTCTTCTTTAAGAGGCCAAAGATCTAATATGGCTGCTTAAGGTCATCATCTTTTTCAGTGTGCTCCTTCTCTGCTGCAAGCTCCCATGTGTTTCTTTCTTTGAGCTAGGGCTTGGACAAGAGGAACCCTTGTCCGTTTACCTATTTGTGAAATGCATGGAAGTCTTAACCCATATTATGCAACATATTGGCAAAAAATAAGTTTTAAATGGCACCCCAAAGTGTGATAAGCTTAAGATAAACAATATAATGTTTGTTAATTATCTTCTTGTGTTTGTAAATCCTCAAATAAATCTATTGTACGTGTGAAGAAAAGAGTGTGGTATTATACAAGCTTTTAGGCATTTCAAATAAGTGATAGAAGGAGTAATATATTTTATAGGGGATGATCAAGTGCAAGCAATGAGGGACTCAATAGTAGACTTAATATTCTAGAAGGATGCCTTCCCATTGAGTACTTGGGAAACCCCTGATTACTGGAAATTGAGTAGCATTGACTAGAAGCCATTAATTGTTAATATAACTATAAGAGTAGATCGCTAAAATACTAAACATATATCTTATGTTGGTAGACTACAACTTGTAAATACAATTTTAAGTGGTATTGTAAGTCATTAGTGTGGAGTATTTACTTTTCCGAAAAAGATCATCAAGTTATAGAAAATTAAAATGATGGCATTTCTTTGAAGTGGAAAGATTAAATATGATGGAGGAGCTGAAGTATCTTGGGACAAAATTTGAAAACCTTACAATAAAAGAGGTTTAAGGGTAATCGACTAAAAATTTGTAACCAATTTGCAACTCTTAAGCTGCTACTCATGTGTTGTATTCCTAAAGAAACTTTTTGGTCTCCATGGGTACATCACAATCCTCTACAAGATTTCCTCAAGACTCATCATTTGTTGGAGAAAATTTTAAAATTTAGAAGAGTTCCCAAAATAATTATCTCATATCATATTGGTTATAGGAAAAAAATTACTTTGGTGGGACTACTCGTTACCTAGTAATAAGTGCTTAAATGATTATCAGCGTAGTAGTATGGCTTCAGGCTATTACACAAACAGGAAAGTTTCAATGTTCATCCATGATGGAAAATAGATGTGGCTCATATGTTAAAGTCATGCATGAAATTACCAAAAATATATGCATATCAGATCACAAAAATGTAATCATATGTGCATATATGGAGAAAGGGATAAGGCTACAGAGATCTCATGACATATAATTATCTGGAAAGTTACAAGTCTGCCAAAATACAAGTTTATATTATGGCTTATTCATTTTAATAAGATACCTATTAAACAGAGGTTGCTTAAACGAGGAATGATTACTAATCATCTTTTTGAGTTTTGCAAAAGATAAAGTGAAAGCAAAAATCATATTTTTTTATAACGCACCTTCTCAAATCGAATATGAAAGAAATGCATCCAAAAAGAGAGCTTTGCTCCTCGGTACATGGCAAACCATAATTGAACTATATATTGAAAATCTCCAAAATCACTCTGAAAAATGAGATCTTTAATATTTTACTTGCAGTTGCTTCATATACCATATGACTGAATAGAAATAATTGGATCTTTGAGTGGAGATGATATCATTAAGGTTATTTCAGTGGAAGTTGCAGATATCAAGAGATATCGAAGGACATTTGGCCTCAAGAAGATACAGGTAGTGGTTTTGGTATTGAGGGGCTAGGGTTCTTTGATGCATAAATATAATGGTGTTGATAAAAAATGAGATTACTTTAGGGTTTTGTTTGTAAAGCTAGAATACATTGTTGTCTTGCATCAAAAAAAGGTTTTTGTTACGTAGAGGGTAGGGTTCTTGATTCAGAAATATTAATGTTGTTGATAGAGATTGTATAATTAGGATCACGGATGAATGGAAAGATTAAGAAACATGAAACGAAAGAAACGCCGATATACGTGGAAACCCCAAAACGGGAAAACCACAGGCGGAGGAGAAGATTTCACTATATAATATTAATTATAAAGTAGAGTTTAATGGATGTTGCCCCTTCTAAACGGGTTGATTAATAACATATACAATAAATTATATTTTATAGAAAATACTTCCATCCAATATTAAATGGTCCAAATACCAAACGTTTTATGACACATACCCCATGTTTATGTCATGCAAAAACTAATTATAGTAATTACCTAGTTAATCTAACGACATGTGTTTTATCAATATAATTAATGGTTATTATCTTAATATTGGACCATCCAATATAGGATGGAAGTCTTACCCTATAGTTATAGGTAAACAAAGATATTACGGTTATAACTAAATGGGTCAAAGTTGGTCCATAAACTCTAATAATCTCCACCTTGACACAAATTATGTAATCAAGTTCAAACCCTAACAATATCTCCAACTCGAACAAATATCTCTACCTTCACAAAAAACCTCCAATGTCAAGAAACAACTCAGAATATTTAAATATCCCTGAAGGGAATAATTCAAACGACATATAAATTAACTCCAAGAAGCACTTGACCTAGATATCATAACTTACAAACCCTTAAATGGTTCAACTCAAATGTAAAACACCAACAAAGTCAAATAAACACATGAACTAGATATAAATCTCAACTTATAAACATATATGCAAAGTAACCATGAGTACTAACAACAAAATCAACAAGGGAAATAACATCTCACACAAAATGATATTCCAAATCAATTTGATTTGTCATATCATTAAAGGCTTTCAAAAATTGAAAAGTGCTAGACATATCCACTTTTGCATTTTCGTCCAACACTTGGGTATGCTTTTACAATCCCCAACAAAAATTTCTTCCAAATTTGCATGCGCGGGTATAACCACACGCCTTAACTTACGACAACAATATTCTTGGATTGTAAACTATCTAGGGTTGTCATGATTAAGAGCAACATGACACAATACCAATAATAACAAGCTACTCGAAATCTGAAGAAACTAACCTCAATAAGTACTCGAATGTCAACAAAATTTAACGAACACCGCGAACAATGCAGTCAGATGTCAAATAGTCTTAATCAACGAATCTAAACTTGTCAGGTCAAAATAAAAGTAACATGCCACAACGTATATCTTGTAATGTAGTCCAATGGAGAAAGTTTAAAATTCATAGTTATTAACCACAAACTAACAAGTTAATACAATAAGATGGTAAAAATACCAAATTTTGGATAAACATACCTTACAACACCGAAAAAACTTTGGGACCACCTTTGGTAAACTCAGTCAACAAATAAAATATCCCTAATCAGCGTGGTTAAGGAGAAAATTGAAAAAACCAGCAAAACTACTCAAAATTTAGAGAAATTAACCTAAAAAACTGAATCAGGACGTCGAGAAATCTTAAGAACGTGTTTGATCAAATTAGTCAACACATAAAAGAGCATTGGTCAACATGCTCAAAATTTGTAGTCAAGGACAAAAACGTGGAAATTGCTAAAATACTCCTAATTTTGGAGAAAACAACGTCAAAAATGGATCTGGGACGTCGAAAATCCCCAGGAGGGTCGGTCGGAAAGAGTAAAATGAAACAGTCAACACATTAGTCAACGACAAGTTAGCAGTCAACTTATTTTTTTTTAAATAATCTGAAATTATTATATATTAATTATAAATATATATATTTGACCAATCATTGGTGCACGGACAACCTTGTGCACCGTGAAGTAGGGGATCGAACTTCGTCTTTTTCACAACAACCTACACAAATCCGACCGGATAATTTTAAACCCTAACACGGTCTTAACTTTTCCGTTATAGCCCCAAATATGACAATGGTATTTTTTTATTTGTCTCGACGAGGAGAACAATCCTACGCAAAAATATCTAAAGAAAAACGTCGATTTATTATCAATTAAAGCATGCCAAAAATTTGAATTTGATTTTGAAACCCTACTTCGAACCTAGCCTTTTCTCTCCTCAACCAAAAACAATGATTCATATGCCGTTTTGTTCGTATCAACGAGTAGAACAAGATTCTTCGAACAAATGTTATAAAACAATGTTGAATTGCGTAATTTAATTAACCCCCACAATTTGAAATTTCCAAGCTCAAAGTTGGTCTAAATTTCCTTAATGAAATTATGTGATAAAATAACCAAAGTGTTCATTTCTTACAAATAACACATATATACTTTTCTTTTCAAAACTGTCACTATTTAATAAATTTACAGTAATACGTAATATTTTTCTCCTGTTTTCTCCTCTTTTGCAGCAAGCCCAATTTTTTTATTTCGCACTCATATTTTCAACACAACAATTTATTGTTGAAACACTTTAATCCTTAGCTCTACTAATTTGTTATAATTAGGATCACAAATGAAAGGAAAAAATAAAAAGTACGAAAGAAAATTCGAAAATAGAAAAAAACACGTATAGAGGAGAAGATTTCACTATAAAATAATGATTACAAAGAATAGTCTAACGGCAGTTTCTTCTACTATAAGTGTGGGTGTGTGTGTGTATGTTTCTAGGTGTGTGTAACAGATATATTAGGGTTAATAATTATATAGGTCAAAGTTTACAGGAATTTGAGGTTATTAACTCTAATATTTTTTATGAACTCTAACATAAATGAGAGAGCTTTACGGTTTTGTATATTTAGAGTACGATTTCGTCATGCATAAATAAGGAAAATGTTTGATCTAAGTAGTGTTATTAGTAGATTTAATTTTATGTTTTCCAATAGTTCATTTATACCTTGATTTTGTTTGAGGAAAATATTTCCATCCAATATTGGATGGTCCAATACCAATCGTATTATGACACATGCCCCATATTTTAGTCATGCAAAAGTTAGTTATGGTAACCACCTAGTTAATTTAATGACGTGTTATATATATATATATATATATATATATATATATATATATATATATATATATATATATATATATATATATATATATAATGGTTATGATTTAAATATTGGAACATCCAATATAGGAAGGAAGTATTACCCTTTGTTTGATTTTAATGAAAATAGCTACTCCCTTTTCAAAAAAATGTCAAAAAAAAGGAAAATAGCATTACTCTTTTTAACATGACCTAAAAAAATCCATTCTACCGCCTGACGGAGTTAACAAAATCAAAACAATCAAAAGCACTAAACAAACTATTCTATCTAAAGTTTTTGTCTCAGAGAGACACAAAATAAGGTACTAATGGAAACAAAGAAAATACCAAGCTTCGTTTTGTCAAAGGGTTCCGCCATTGATAGATATCACGTCACAACATTTATAATTAGGTTACGTGTTGTCTTGGGCCCGCCTAATTCTCTAAAATTCAATTTCTCCTTTCTTAACTTTAACATTCTTAAAATATTCAACTGAGCCAAGAGGGTCACTTCACAGTTCACTGAGGAATATACACCTAGAAGACTCAAATTCAAAAATATTAATTTAAAAGGCCTAATCAAATTTTTTTTCTTTAAAAAGTCTGGTTATCTTACTCTAGTTCTAAATGGATTCAATTACTTTGTGATTTTACTTCACTGCCCCTCTTTCCATTTTAGTATGTATAAGTTCATTTTGATCATGGATATATACCCACTGTTTAGATTTTTTTTAATTGCATTATAGGTCTCTGTAGTTATTCCCATTGTTCAAAAAAAATTATTCATGGCATAATTCGATGTGCGGGTATATATCCACTGTTCTGAGATACGTTTTCCCTTACCAATATCCATGCCATTTCCATGTCAGTGATGGGTATACCCTCAAGTTTGTTTTTCTGTACAAGATTATATTCAACAATTAGAACCAACAAAATACAATTGGATACATACCCATATAGATTCATACATACATCCACACAAATTAATCTATATAAATGGGTATATACCAAGCATTGTGCACATCAATGGGTAAACACCCACAAAAGTGAAAAGATCCATACCCACAAAAATGCAAAACATTGGGTATATATCAATCATTATGCACTGCAGTGGGTACCCACGAAAATGAAGATCCATACCCACAAAAAATATAGAACAATGGGTATATGCTCACTAAAACGCAATTCATACCCACAAAAATATTGATCCATACCTATGTAGATACAGATCTATCCACGGAAATACAGAGTTTATACCCACTTCATTGAAACCCTACAAATTATGAGTGCAGATCTATACCTATAGAAATACAGATCTATACAGAGAAAAACATAGATTTATACCCACGCAACCTAAAAATGATGAGTTCTTACAATTAACAATGGATTCTTTGAACCTGCAACACTTTAAATTTCAACATAAATTCCTTTTTCGGGTTTATTTTGATGGATTCGGGTTGTGTTATATAAGAAATGAAAAGAATGGAGAGAAAGAAAGAGAGAGGTAGAGAAGAATTGTAGTATATGAAAGGAGAAAGAAAGATTGAAAGATTTTTTTAGCAGAATAGAGAGAGAGATGGAGAAGAACGTAAGAAACGTTCAGTGATGAAAAGGAAAAGATAAAAGAAATGAATGGAATAAGATATATATATATATATATATATATATATATATATATATATATATATATATATATATATATATATGCATACATATATATATATAATGAAAATGAGGGACTTTTTGGTCTTTTCCTTTCATTAAGTCATGATATAATGGGTTAGTCATGGGTAGTTACATATGCGTTCTTATTCATAATACTATACTAGTGTTAAACCGTTGAAAATATTTAACCCCAGTTCACCCAACTCTAAATTTTTTACCTCCCACACAACCCCAAAAAACCTTGCTACCTTCGAATAGGTTCAAACATATACTCATTTAATAAAGAATTTCATTTTTATTTTAAGGTAAATGTTTCAAAAATACCATATTCAGGCCAAGTCAAAATAACAATTTTTAGGCTATTTTACAAATTTCGTAAATTATTTCATTGATTTTAAAAATAATATGGGTATTTCAAATAGACTACTCTCTCTTTCCAATTTTATTTGTCTATATTTTTTGTACACAAAGATCAAAAAGAACATGTATTATTTTTACTCTTTATACAATTTCCCTTAATTAATATACATGAGATTATTTATTGCAATATTCTTTCTACTATTTTATTACGGATAATATAAGAAATGGTAAATAAAAAGTGTCTTGGTGTTAAAAGAAGGACAAATCGATAACCTTGAAATCATTCAAGGTATTGCGCAGGTGTTAGCAGCGAACTGAAAAATCCAACAGATCATCCAAGAGATAAACCAGATGACCGGGGAGTATGGTCCTATCACCTTCAAGCATATCCCTCGAAGGTGGAATGACCATGCAGATAGACTTACAAAAAATGTTAAGCACGGAGACACCTCTCGGTCAACAATACTACTAGTATGGTGTCTATTTTGAAGGAATTTCATAAGTTAGGAATAGGATAAACTAGTTTTGTTTTTTCATTTCCGTTTCCTTTTCTTTCCTTTCTTTACTTGTCCTAAGGAAAAAAAAGACAAACAATATTAGACACTTTTTTTTTTTAAAACAGACAAATAAAACTAGACAGAGGGATTATATCTTTTTTTGCCACATTATAAAATAAGAAAACTATTTAAAATGTCTAAATTATCCTTAAAGTCTATTAATATCATACGAAATTAGTGAAATGACCTAAAAATAGTCGTTTTTAAATACGTATGGCCTGAAAATGATATTTTTAAAACGTTTAGCCTAAAAATGGAACTTGCTCTATATTTAAACACTTCATTCCAAGATGATTTAACTCTCTTTTGTACCTAGCTTGGTCTCTTTTATAATGTGGTCCTTTAGACCTTAAAACGTCAGCAAAAAATAACTGTTCACTATTTTGCGAAGAAAAATACATATAACATAGGAAACAAATTATATATGTTAATGATCCTCACATCATCAACTAAGTGAATAACCAAAGATCCCAACTCAACATACTGTGCATATGTTTTATATTCAACATACTTCAACCCTGTTTATACAAAATGAGAAGAATATCTAAGAATGAGTATGCTAACACTGAGTTAATATCTCAGCACCACCAGGTGTAATTAAAAGGGTGTGCTCAAACTGTGTCGATAAACTTCCATCTTCTGTGACAACAGTCCAATTATCATCCCACATTATAGGGTTTATACTTCCAATAGTCACCATTGGCTCTGCACATATACAGTTAAAACTACTCATAACATCTTGTATTTATATATACATATATAGAGTAAATAGCACTTTTGCCCCCTGCGTTTATACCCGATTGACAGGTTGCCCCCTAACCTTTAAAATGCGACTCGTTCCCCCTTAAGTTTTACTTTTGTGCCCCGTTACCCCCTGAGTGCGTTTTCCGTCCATTTTCTCCGTTAAATATGACGTGGCAATTCCATGTCATATATTTTTTTTTTAATCCTAATCTTAATTAATTATTTACTTAACTTAAACCAAGGGTAAAAAAGAAATTTTATAAATAGTTTGTATATTATTAATAAAAATAATAAACCTACCCCCCCCCCCACCAAGACACCCCTACCCCTTCTTCTTCTTCCCCAACCTCTGGTTCTTCCAAAAAAAAAAAAAAAAAAACTCCACCAGATCTGAGAAACATCACCCGCAGCCTTGCCAAGCACCCCGAATTCTCCACCGTTGAAACTCCCCGAATCCATATTCTAAACTTTGTAAGCAAAACAGAGACTAGATAGATTCTGGCTTATATAAAAAATCTCAAAGTAATGGATAAAGAAAGAAACTGGAAAAAGGGGTTGGTTAAATATAGATATATACTAATAAGAAGGCTAGAAATCAACGAAAAAACAAGGGTTGGAGGTATTCTTAATATTAGGTTAATGAAGAAACAGAAACATGAAGTGGTTCGCAATTGATGATGTCCGTAATATATAGTACCGTAGTAGAATCCTAACTGAACTCTAATTTGAAACCCATTAGAAGAAATTATTAACTTAAGATACGTACTTATCCTTGTGTCAGTAACATAATGATGATAAGTTGTTCGGTAGTTTTTGGAATTTTCATAATTAGCATGTTTACCATTTATCGGTTGTTATTGTAAATAATATCTCAGTTATTCAAATCAGTCATATTTTATCATCTCCAGAAGCTGCAGCTCCAGTTGCTGCTCCAACAGATCTCAACTTAACAACATTTCTTTCAAAACAAGGCTGCGTAGGTTTCTCAGATCTGGTGGAGTTTTGCTTTTTTTTTTTTTTTTTTTTTTGGAAGAACCAGAGGTTGGGGAAGAAGAAGACGAATGGGGAAGAAGAAGAAGAAGGGGTAGGGGTGTCTCGGTGGGGGGTGGGGTGGGGGGGGAGGTTTATTATTTTTATTAATAATATACAAACTATTTATAAAATTTCTTTTTTGCCCTTGGTTTAAGTTAAGTAAATAATTAATTAAGATTAGAATTAAAAAAATATATATATGACATGGAATTGCCACGTCATATTTAACGGAGAAAATGGACGAAAAACGCACTCAGGGGGTAACGGGGCACAAAAGTAAAACTTAAGGGGGAACGAGTCGCATTTTAAAGGTTAGGGGGCGACTTGTCAATCGGGTATAAACGCAGGGGGCAAAAGTGTTATTTACTCATATATATATAACAAGAAATATTGCATTAGCAAACCATATTACCGATTGTGAAAGTCTGATTGACCACCATCCTTCCACGACCATTATTTCCTAGAGATAATAAAGTATTAAATGGACAATTTTGATACATATAGTTAAGGTTAACATAATCATTGATTTTTTGCAAATAAATACTATTCAAATTTAGAAATTACTGTAATGTAGAATCACTGGATCGCTATGGAAAACACGTCCCACTCCATGTCCAATGAACTGTTCAACGCCATAACCATATTCATCTGCATGATCACTTTAAAGAAAAATATTTAATATTAACTATTATATTTTGAATTGAGATAAAGCTATATAGCTCCTTTAATAATTAAGACACAAGAAAAAGGACACACTTCTATGCCTTACTTAATTGTCTTGCCAATTTTGTTAAACTCCACTCCTGGCCCGCATATGGAGATTGCCTTGTCTAGGCATTCTTTAGTCACCTGAAAAAAAAATGATTAATTTAAAATACTCAGTGTAAGTTTAACTAAAACATGACTTCAATGTTTACCTGTACCAACTTTTTTGCTTCTTCATCAACCTCCCCAACAAAGAATGTTGCTGACGTGTCGCCATGATATCCCTACATTTGAAACCTAATTTACATGAATAAAACGGACAATACCACAAAATTTGAAAAATGAGGGAATTATAACTACTTACATTAAGGTAAACTGTAACATCTATGTTTACAATATCACCATCCTGAAAACGAAAAACATGTCAATTGTTTATTAAATTTAGATGTGTAAGAAACTTCAAAAACTATACAAACCTCGAGTGGACGTGAATCTGGAATTCCATGACAAATACATTCATTCACAGATGTGCATACACTTTTAGGGAACCCACCATAACTAAGAGGTGAAGGGTATGCTCCATTATTAATAATCATTTGATGAACTGCTTCATCAATCTCATCTGTCATAATACCTGGCTGCCAAAACAACCAATTCAATATTTATTTAACAAATAAAAAACTAAATAGATTAGATTGTCACCTTAACTAATGTCCCAGCATATTGAAGAACCTGAGCAGCAAGTTTTCCAGAAGCTCTCATTTTTTCAATACCCTTTTCATCATGTACTTCTGAACGATTAGATATTGCAGGTGGTTTTCTTGATTTAACGTAAGGAGGCTTTTGTATATGATTTGGAACAAGACGAGGTGGAGAAAGCTTCCCTGGACTTAAACGCTTACGATTGCCATTTGATAATTGATTAACATTTCTGCCATTATTGTGATGGAAGTAAAACACATATACATTGATAATTCATCGAATTTCTGCTACTAATATTATATTCATACCTTTTATTAAACAATAAATTTGTTAACCCGGAAAATGTTCTTTCCAATTGCATTGAAACATGTTTCCTTCCTGTGTAAAAAGACAAATGTTTTCATAATGTAAATGTAACAGAAGTTTCTGGATTCAAGACACGGAATAAAGCAATTTTAGAAAGTTAATATATTATTTATTCGGTTTAGGTTCCATCTTGCATTCAGTTTATGCGAGTACCAAAGAGGGTCATTATTTGAAATTCTTTCTGAATCTACTTCCACTTAAGCTAAACTAAATCACACCCAATTGATTAAATTTCAAGAAATATTACCCAGTTCTATTATTTTCAAGATTTGAACTCAAAAATGTTTGGATTAATCAATATAGAGCAGTATTAGTAGGTAAGTAAATGTAAAAGCAAAGAAGTTGGGTGTAAGTGAATAATGAACCTGGATAGTAGCGGAAGAGTTGATGAAGGTGAAGAGGGGATTTTGATTGAATAAAGCGACAATCACTAATAAAGGTTGAGAGTAGACGAGGTTGAAGTGATGATGAAGCTACCGCCATTCTTCTTTTTTGTTATTCTTCACTCCCTTCTATTATCCGTTGTTGAATAATGAAATTTATCCCTCCTTTTCTCTTCACTCCCTTCTTCCTTTCTCGATGTTAAATTGAGACAATCTCGAACTTGGTCTTGGGCTAGCTTAATAGAAGGTAGAGATATGCTTAAAAAATACGGCCGATTTCAAATAGGTAATGGTAAACTGATTAATATCTGGAATGATAAATGGTTAGACACAGCATGGCAACTAGAATGTCCGCAGGGATGTCAATTAGAAAAACTACACGAACTCTGGAACGTGTACTTAGCGCCGCACTGTTTAGATTTTTTAATTAGAAAAATCTATCACTGGACTTCGTGGGAAGCTTGCGAAATGGAAAAGGAATGTTATATCACTAGCGTTCTTAGCGCCGCACTGATGTATATCATGCAAGTGGAGAAGTTGCTAAATTATGTGTGCCACGAGATTGACAAAATTACGAAAATTTTTATTTGAGGTATTACAGAAGAACAAAAACATATTATTTGGGTAGCTTGGAAAGATGTACTTAGACCAAAGAGTGCAGATGGTCTTAATTTTTCATTTAGCAAATGATATGAAAAGGGTTCTATTGGGTAAGGTAGGATAGAATGTGTATTATGATGATACGACCTTATGGACTATTGTTATGAAACAAAAATATTTCAAGGAAAATCATCTACATTATTCCTTCAAAGCTTATGATTCGAGAAGAAAATTTGTAAACCCATTGTGGAAGGTATTGTTGTGGTTAGACGATGATCTCGATAACTCTTATATAATGATAAGAATGTCTGCTTTTGGCTTGACTTGTGGATAGAAGATCGTCCGTTGATCAGTCATGCGATTGGAGACATCGGGAGGGCAGACAGATTTAAAAACATGGAAGAATTTGTCTTGTTTGATGATTCGTGTGATTGGAATAAATTCCAACACCTACTCCCAACATCTAAACTAATGGAGATCACGAGAGCAATAGTATAAAGAGGATCATGATCGAGATAAGTTTTCTTGGTTACATGAAGTTAGTGGGATTTACACGACTAGATCGGCTTAGTGGGCACATGAAGCTAATGAGTTGTCTTGTGATGTCAACTGGGATTAAGTGTGTCTCATTGCACTGTAATGTCACATGTGTAATTGCTAAACTTTTAAGGGATGTCCAACAGAAATCTATATTTCGCACCACACACCACAGTGCAATGAGATATTACTTAAATTTAAGGGTGAAGCCCTCTCGACGCCCCTGATCTTTCCCCAAAGTGCAGAAACCGCCCCTTATCTTTTTTTTTTCCAAAAAGAGCCCTTTAGGAAACTTTTTTTGTCACCGTTAGCCCTTTTTTCAATTTTCTGTTAGTTGACCGTTAGTCAATGCCAGTTGTCGCCACCTCACCGCCACCTCACCACCACGTAAGCTCCACATCAGCCTGACGTCACCACCCGCTGAAACCTTTTTTATTACGTGGCATGGGCAAAATTGTCTTTTCGTTATCTTATCTAACCCTTTACCTACGTTGTGTGTTTGACTTCGGGTCAAACATAAACATAACAAAATCAAAGCAAAAACACATAGTAGTAGGTGTTCTTGGTGTTCTTCGGATTTTGGGGGGGAAAAAGTAACAGATTTGCGAGATCGAGAAGTTAAGGCTTACCCACGCTTTTCTAACCGTATAAATGGCAGTGTTGAATGAAATTTTGAGTGATTCGGGTAATTAATCACTTTCCCCATTTCATTTTATTTTCTATTTTCGTTCTACGTACTAGGGTTTTCGTTATTTTACAGAAATTGTTAATAATTTCTTATTTCTTTCTTTGTTCTTTTAGATTCCGGTAGTGAAGTAAGTGGTTCCGATTTCTCATTCCATGATTTTGATAACGACGTTGAAGATGACGAAGACGACATATTGTACCAGGATAATGTCGACATAGGCATTGAATTTGCCGGTGTTGGTTCATCGCCTTCGATTAATATCAACGGGTTAGACCTACCTTGTCCAAAATTGTTACCTGAAATCGACGATGACGATTTTAACGAGTGTTCTGGGGAGGATTCTGAGCAATTGAATAGTTTGGAAGGTTCGTCGGAAGACGATGAAGGGCAACGTTCTGGTATTCAAAAGGGGATTCGTCCTAGGTTTAAAGTTTCTGCAGATATGGAGGACCCGAAGTTAGAGGTTGGAATGATCTTCTCTAATGGTAGAGAATTCAAGGACGCAGTTAGAGGAACAGCTATTGCTGAAATTAGGAATATTTGGTTCCCATGTAATGAACCTGGGAGAATTAGAGCGAGGTGTAGAGGGAAGAATTGTTTGTGGTTTATTTATGCAACTGTGTGTGATAATGGCAGCTTTCAAATTCGTACCTTAAACAAAAAACACACTTGTGGTTGTGCGTTGAATAGTAGGCATGTGAATTCTACTCTTTTATCTAAGAGGTATTCTCATCAGTTAAGGATGAATTCGAATATTAAAGCTATTGATTTACAAGAGCAAGTATTGCATGATCTACATGTTAGCATTAGTAGGAGACAAGCCTATAGGACCATAAAGAAGGGCAGGTCATTAGATGAAGTACATTTCTTAGACCAGTATAGTTTACTTAACAACTATTGTGCTGAGCTTCTAAGAACAAATCCGGGTTCTACTGTATTTTTAAAGACTGAAGAAGATGAAGTTACTGGAGAACACAGGTTTTTACGATTCTATTGTTGTTTAGAGCCTTTGAAAAGGGGGTTTTTAGCTGGTTGTAGAAGAGTTGTCGGCTTGGATGGGTGTCATCTTAAAGGACCTCACCCTGGTGTGATTTTGACTGCGGTAGGGATGGATGCTAACAATTGCATTTATCCAATTTGTTATGGTGTGGTTGAAACTGAGAATCTTGATACTTGGAGGTGGTTTGTTAGTTTATTAGTTGAAGACCTTGAAATCAATGAACCTGAGATGTGGGTTTTTATTACCGACAAGCAAAAGGTAGTTGTTTTTATCCCTATTTTGAGTCTCTTTTTCCGGATTATTTATATATTAAATACAAGCGTAATTAATGGTTTGTTTGTTTTGTGTATTTTTATCCACATAGGGGCTAGGTATAGCAATTGAGGAATTGTTGCCAAATGTTGAACATAGACATTGTGTTCGACATCTACATCAGAATTTTAAGAAAAAACATGGTTCATTTGCACTTAAAGACAAAATGTGGGAGGCGGCTAGAGCTACGTATGTTGAGAGGTTTACAAAAGTCGTGGAGGTTATTAGAAGTATGGATGGTGAAGCGTATGAATGGCTCGCAAAAGAACATCCGAGGTATTGGAGTAGGTCTCATTTTAGAACCAATACACATTGTGATGTTTTGTTAAACAATATGTGTGAGTCTTGGAATAAACTGTTGTTGGATGCTAGAGAGTCTAGTGTGTTAGTTTGTCTAGAGCGTATAAGGTTATACTTACTTGAAAGGTTAGAAAAGCGTAGGAAGTGGATATCTAGATGGCAAGTAGATATTTGTCCCAAGATTAGAAAAATTATGAATGATAGAAAGAAGTGGTCATCGAAGTGGATTCCTTTGCATTGTGGGTCAAACTGTTTCCAGGTCAAGGGGACAAGTGGGGCACAGTTTGCTGTAGATTTGACCACCTTTACATGTGCATGCAGAGGATGGGATTTGTCGGGGATACCATGTGTCCACGTCATTTCTGCATTATCGTCAGTGGGTCTTGAGCCTGAGGAATACACTTCTCAATATTTTAAGACTAGTACTTTTAAAAAAGCCTACGAACCATTTATTGGCCCTATTAATGGGCCTGATTTATGGCCTCAGACAAATGGACCAAAGGTGTTGGCTCCAAAGGGTGTGAAGCTATGTGGTAGACCTAAAAAGAAAAGGGATAGGGCAGCTGGAGAAGAGTTAGAAGAAAAAATAAAAAAATCTAAAAGAAAAGGTAATACAAGTGGAGATGTTAGGATGGCGGTTGAAAGTGTTGGAAGGAGTGGTTTAAAGGGTAAATGTAGTTTGTGTAAGCAAGTTGGACACAACAAGAGAAGATGTACACGTGTTAGTGAAGCTCAAAGTGTTGCAGAAAGTGGTGTTAATGATTCCGTGGAGTTGGGTGGTATCGAGGATCAAATTCCACCTACACCCATCATTTCACCAATGGAATCTCAAAGTCAGAGCAGTAGTGTAGTGAAGGTAGACAAAAGAAGGTCTAATAGAATAAGAAATAATTCACAAGTGACAGAGAACAACGTTATTGTTAATGCTACGAATAGTGATGTTAATATAAATGTTGCTAATAGCAATGTTAATGTAGACGCTTTAAGTAGTGAACTTCAAGTTAAGGGTTGTAAGAGTAAGGTAGAAGTTGATATTGATGCTAGTGAAGTTCGTTTGGATGTTAATGAGAGCAATGTCGTAGTGAATACAAAAGTTGTAAGTGCTTCGGGAAGGAGAACTAAATCTAAAGCACAACGGGTTGGTACACCATCAAAGGACGGGAAGAAATCAGAGGATGTTGAGACAAGTGCAGAAGGTCTACAAGAGTCAAAGAGTCAGGTACTTGTCTTTTTTCCTATTATAGATAAATTGTACTCTTACTATGTTGGTTTTATCTTAAATGTAGGATACAAGGGGTGATGATAATGTAGCAGGTGTTTTGACTCAAGCTAGCACTAATGCGTCAAATAATGTTGTTGTTGGGGATTCAAAGAAAAGAGTTGTGGCTGAAACTTCATCAAACAATCTTCAGGTGGGTGGTTTTTACTGTAATGTTAATTTTGTATCTAAGTATAACTTTGTACAATACTTTTGAATGTAGTTTATGCCAAATAAAAGACCATGTGTGGAGTTGGCTAAATTAAAAATTCATGATGGTAAAGATGGTTTCTTACCCACTGGTGTGAAGAATCTTGGACAACCTAGTGTAAGTATTATGTATGTTATGTGTTAATCCTAAATTTTTATTATCCATGACACTATGTTTTTCTTTTCTAGGATATTTCTAAGAGGCCTCCTTTCAGACCAGGGGGTATGGGTGTATACACAAGGGTCCCTACTCCCTTGATTAATCCTGGATCAATTACATTATGGGGTAAGAAATTACAAGAAAACCCATACCTTTGCAATGGAAAGAGGACAATTAGTTTAGAAACATTACGGGCAGCTGGACATAAATCTGACATAGACAAAGCCAAGTCCAAGAAAACTAATTTTGATATGGCAGGTGTGAATGAAGCCTTTAAGGAATTTGACAAGAACATGTCATCTTTTATGCAAAATTTGTTGACCCGTGGTACTAGTTCTAAAGGAACAGGTAAAAATGAAGATAAGGGCTCAGCAGAATTTGAGATAATGCAAATAGATGATACTAAGGCAACAGGGAAGGAAGTAGTTACATCAAAGTCAACTTCACCGGGAATAGAAAAGAAAGAAGTTCCAAAAGCTTCAACTTCAAAGGGAAAAATCAAGAAAGTAGCATCAAAGTCTTCTATTTCAAAAGGAAAGGTAAAGAAAGACATTGTGAAGTCCAAAACCCCCAAGATAGATGAGAAGAAAGTAATACAAAAGACTACTACTTCAAAGGGGAACGGGAAGAAAGAAAATGCAAAGGGTAAGATGGTGACTTTGGTTAACGTTAAGAAAGAGAAGATGTAGTAAGATAATGGATTGGTATTCGCAAACTTTTGTTATTATCCAACTTTTTAAATTGTTGCACTTTTTGTAATGTGATACCTAATGTGTTGTCCAATTGTGTTGTCCTACTTTTTGTTCAATTTGTGTAAGAAGAATCTATGCTTTTTAAATTGTTGCACTTTTCTTATTATGTTGTCTTACTTTGGGTCCAATTTGTGTAAGAAGAATCTCTTACTTTATTACTAAAATATTATATCTTTTCTTCGTAAATCCACTATATATATGGACCATTTGTTTTCCACTAAAATCACAACCATTCATCAAAAAACTTACAACACCAACATGTCTTTTGATAACTCAAGCGGAAGTGATGGTGCAAGTAGATCACCATTGTTTCCAGACTTCTCGCCAAGTGAGTACACAGACCAGATAAAGATCACTCCCTCCCCTTTAATGGACTCCAAGCCAGAAAACTATTCGTTAACTGAAGTTTGTCATTGTGGTTTGCCGGCTTTAATTTGTGTTAGACAGTTAGAATATAATAGGTACTTTCGTTCTCTTCGTTGTCACTTCGAAGATTATCGTTTGCAGGTTTATCCTATGAAGGAGTGCGACTTTTTCTGTTGGCTTCCTCAACCTAATGACCCACCACTCCCTACCACGAGCTCGACTACTCACATCGATGAACATGGTTTTATTACGTCGCTAAAATAATAGGTACTACTTTGTTTGTTTTAAATGTTCAACCTATGTAGTTTTTAACTTAAACTAGTAGTAGGTAGTTTTTTTAATTGCTCTTCCTGTGTATTTCTATTATGTTTCTAGTTGATTGAATTTTAATAATTGTATTACGCAATTCTACTTTTTTACTTCAATTGGTACTACCATTTTATTATCTTTGATATGGAATTCTATAAAAATCAAGATCTAAATATTATCATTAAACCAAAACGCATTCAAATACCCCATCTTAAGAAAAAGTTACATTCCAAAACCGAAAATATTCCAAAATACCCCATCTGGCCAAAACCATCCAACATAATGTCCAAAAAGTCCACTTACACCCTTCTGGACAACATAAAATGTCCACAAAACTCAACTTAACATAATATTAAACTAGTACAAAAAAAAAACAATATTTTAGTGCATAAAATAAAACGCCAGATGACACAAAATAACGAACCACCAACAACATTTAAACCGCAGACTCGTCTTGATCCTCTTCAAACTTGAAGTACTTCGGCGAAATCATCCCCACAGGTACCGGTCTGTTGATCTTCATCCTCTTTGGAGTAGGACTATCTTCCCCTTCAGAGCTAGATTCAACCACTATCAACTCTGCGCCGTAAGGTAAAGGAACGGTTCTTGTTTTGACATTCTCGCGGACCACATTGGGTGCGACTCTAACACTCCACCTGGAACCTGGGATATGACTTTTATACGTCTTGGGTTTGGGGCGGTTATTAGGCGGAGAAGTGATAGTAACGCCTGAGACTTCTGAGAAAGAAGAACAAAATACAGTTACTTAAAATAAAAAATATAACACAGAAAAAACTAAGAATCCCATTTTTTAAAACTCGTTTTATAAAAACACAGAAAATTGGATTTTAAAATTAATTTTTCACAAATCTAACAAAAAAATTGGTAATACAAAACCACTTACTCATTTTCCCCTTGTCTGACTGACCTTGTTGACGATCCATTTTTGAGTGTTCGTGTTCTTTAACAATGGCTCGCTTGATAATTTAAGTTTTATGGGGCAAAATATTTGAATTATATATTGGGAAAGGGGAATATAGGTAATGATTATCCACATACACGGTTTTTGGCTTACCCAATGCGTTTTTAGAACTGCCCAAGAAAACTATTAAGTAGATTCAGAAAAAACGTTTCATCTTCCGTCTTGAAACTCAGCACCGACTCACAAAAAATAAATTTTAATGTTAAAAAAAATAAATTAAAACGCTATGCGTTATTAAGACATAATCAATACGCGGTAAAAAAAAATACAAAAGGGTCTATAACTGTAACAAAATAAAACTTAAGGGGCCAATAAATATAACTTACAAAACTTAAAGGGCTGGAAGGGTAAAAATGCATTAGATAAGGGGCGAATTCAGCACCATCTCGGTAAATCTTTAAGTTAAAATGTCTACAACTCAATCACCAAACATTCTTCGAAAATTCAAGAAAACCCAGAAAAACAACGAACAACTAAACTTAACACAAGCTTAAAACATCGATAATAAACCGATAAAGCTACAATACAATCAACCAACAACACAACACTAGGAACACATCACGACATCGATCTAAAACATCTTAGAAACTACAACACCTATCACAAAACACATACAGAAATGCCAAATCTTCGGGTTTTTACCTTCATCGGATTTCAAACCGGCGATTTCATTATCTTTCCGGGACATCGATCTCAGCAACCCCGAAATCACGACTCTACCTCTTGGACATATCGGCGGATCTAACCACGAGAAGAACGAACATTTAGTCTCCGAGGCCGGAAACTTCGCGCACCCTAGAAAACGACGGCCTGGATTCGTATCGGTCCACGAGGTATTAACCTTGCATCTAAAACCGCAGTAGCACACCCATTCATCCTTGTCGGGGTCACGCATCGGAGATGATTCGCTCGTGTTTCGGGAGCCTACCATCGGAGACGAAGGCCTACGCTACCGGAGATGAAGAACGATTTGAGAAGTGGAGTTGGATTGGGAAAGTGGGAGTGATTCCGTGTTATTAGGGTTAGTAAAGAACCTGAAAAGACGATTATGCCCATGCCACGTAATAAAAAAGGTTTCAGCTGGTGGTGACGTCAGGCTGATGTGGAGCTTACGTGGCGGTGAGGTGGCGGTGAGGTGGCGACAACTGGCATTGACTAACGTCAACTAACAGAAAATTGAAAAAAGGGCTAACGGTGACAAAAAAAGTTTCCTAAAGGGCTCTTTTTGGAAAAAAAAAAAGATAAGGGGCGGTTTCTGCATTTTGGGGAAAGATAATGGGCGTCGAGAGGGCTTCACCCTAAATTTAATAAAAAAGAGTTTTGACACAAAGATCGAGGAAAATTATAAACATGACATCCTTCCAATTTTAAACTCATATCTTCTAACTTAATTTGTGCAACAAACTTAGCCCAAATATTAACATCACCAGCAATAACTCATCTAGAAGAACTTGACATTAGTTTTTTATAGTAGTGTGTTTGCATCAAATAAGCGTTTTATTGACCCATTTAACGAACGGTTCCATCAACTCCTTATACCTCTTCTCCTTGACTTCAGGAGCATATAAAGAGGTAAATTTAGGGGTGACTACTTGGGGAGTGTATTCAAAGTTGAGTGCTTGGACTTTAATCCAAATATATTCCTATTTCTTTGATAACACACTAGTCCTCACTACTTCTTTCATGTTTAACATAGAGAGGATTTGAAGCAATACTAAAACAGACAAATCGCTAATGCGATCTTGCTTTGTTCTCTTCATCATCTTCCGAATCATCTCCATCATGTTTAATTAAAACACGATAACTTCACCAAATTCCGATTTGTAACTTACGTACTCTGCACCACAATCCATAATTATTTAAACAACCTCTTGAATAATATTTCATATAACGATAAAAAAAATTAGAACCCAAGATACAAAATCCAATTGGGTATTTGATGTTTTATTAGTTTCATAACCTATAAAAAATTAATATTTTCATGTTTAAAATTGATGTTATTTCTAATGAAAAAATGACAAGTGAGAACAATATATTGCGACGCAACGTGCATATCTAAATATGTAATGAATGAACTAGTTCATGTGGGGTTAGGTTTGCGACTTACCTATGCATTCAAGGATTTAACAGGATCGATTGAGCTATCCCGTTTAAAGTGCTCAGTCGACTGATTTGATACGTTAGCTGAACAATAAAAAAGGAGACAACAATATTGACTAATGTAAATGGAAGTGGATTGAGAAGTCGGAGTTAATTCTATTGTTCTCTGTTTTGGCGTCAATTTTCCAGTGGAACGTTTTTTTTATTTTGAACGGAAAAAAATAGGGTGATTGTAAAGGCTTGCAATATTTACATATGCACGTTGTGTCCCAATATAAACGAGACGAGTCGAATACTAGTTGTACGGGCTTTTTGTTTAATTTATTGAGTCAAGTCGAGATTAAATTTTAAACAAGGCAGGTCGAGTCGAACTCAAATTTAAACAAGTCGAACTCGAGCTTTCAATAATCATAAATATTAAAATTTGTTTGTTTAACTTATACAATAAGATTTTTTAAAGGGCGAGTCCGTATTGTTCATGAACAATTTATTTTTTTATGGTAGAAAAAGGACTTTCATGAACCGTTGGTATTTGATGCACGGTGTGGTATGAAATTATGAGGCGCAATATTAATGAAAAAATAATTGCCTAAAGAAATTCAAAAAATATCCAAGTTGATATGGAAGGTTTAATAATATATTTATTAATAAATAATATATTAATTTATAATTCATAAATATAAACGAGTCGTTCACAAACGAGGTCGAGCGGTTTTATTTACTCAACGAACTTAATCTGGAGTTTAAACTTGAGCTTGTTTATATTTGAGCCGATCTCGAACAGTTTTTCTCCGATTCGAGCTCGAGCGGCTTGGTTCATTTACAGTTTTAAGGGTGGGAGTATTTTTCTAATAATTTTTAATAATAAAACAATGATTTGGGGATGTTTGAAAAAAATAAAAAAAATTGAGTGGTCAATTTTGATTTCTTTAAATTTATGGATTAGGATAATAATTCAAAATTATTTAAATCTATTAAATATATTTTGATAATAATTTAATAATTTTTTAGATGGAATCCGTCAATCGAGATTAAATAGGCAAGAATTTTTAATTTAAAGATAGTTGGACAAGTTATAAAAAGTAGAGGTAAGTTGGCATCGCGTCATAGTACAAAAAGACAATAATGTATCTACTTTAGGGTTAATGCTCAATAAATCCTTTGCAACTTTGTCCACTATCCAGTAAAAGACAATGTTTCTTTTACCTTCCTAAGATATCTTGAGTTCGCCCCCAAAAGTCAAAATCTGAGTTCTGAAATTTTTCCCATAACTCAAAATTTGAGTTTAGGAAATTTTCTATAAGTCAAACTGTTCTTTTTATGGACAAAAAAAATAATATAATATATGGTGTCTTTTATGAGAAAAAAATCATAGTTATGATGAAAGGAAATTAATTCTAATTTGAAGAATTTTTTGAACATTAATCTTTTACTTACTTACACTTTACAAAAATTTCGATCTCCAAATTTTAATTCACAATATTAAAAATAACTGTCTCGAAATGTTTGTCTATTAAAGTAACAAGTCACTATTTAATTATTTATATTCATTTTATCTTTATTGAAATATTAAAATTTATATTTTAACTAGTATTTAAGATTAGAGTAATGCTACTAAATCATATATTTTTTTTATTTCCTTTTATATGTTGATCAATTGTAATAAAGAGATAAAATAATAAATAAGAAAAAAGAAATTATATAATTGGTTTATTTAAAATCTAACTAAAAAGCAATGTGATTTGAGGTGGCATCCATCATTATTTTTAAGATTATTATAGTAATTATAAATTAATTATAGTACTTTTCTAATTTGTGTATAAAAGTAAAATGGATTAAAATTTGAAAACAAATATTAAGGATATTTTTGTCAATTTCTTTTAAAGAAGTTCATCAATAGTTAAACCAATGGTGATGTTTTTTTTTTTTGGACGGGTATATATATTACAACAAGAGTCAAGGACCAAAATTACCCTATGCCTAGTTTCGAGAACCTGTCAGTAAACGTGTCAATAGATAAAGATCCGTCGGTTGCCCTGTGTCTGGCTTCTTTTGCTAGTCGATCAGCACCTACATTAAACCTGCGGGGAATGTGCTTGAAGAAAGTTGAGCCCGATTCTCCGACCAGTTTGTGAATATGCCTAATGTATGGTCTAAGATCCCATCTAGCTGCCGACACTTGCTTTATACCCTGAACCAAGTCAAGGTTGTCCGAGAGAATAGTTTTCTCTCGTTGAGGCCATTGTTGTCCAATCTCAATCGCTTTAATGATGGCCAAAGCTTCCCCTTCCACGCTAGAATTACAGCTGGCCGTTGTCATATGATTAACTCGTGTTCCATCTGCTGTATCAATTTGAATAATTCCTATCCCCGTGGGGAGATGTGCTTGTGTAAAGGACGCATCACACGTGAGTGTGAGCGTTGTGGTACATTTGAGACTCGTACTCCCATAAATAAGCGTAGTGTTATTCTCGAGATTTGGATGTTCATTGTTGAACCAGTTTGGACCAAAGTGTTCCTGTACCTGAAAGTTAGTCGCACGGATCACTGTTTCTGGATCAATATCTGAGTTATTGTGTCGACTCTTCATTTTCGCCTTCCAAAGATTCCACATCATCAATAAAATATCGAAAATAACAACTTCCTTTTGCCAACCTCCTTTCGTATATATTTCAACCATTTTTAAGAACCAGTGGCCCACGTCTAGTTCGACGTTGTCCACACGTATCTGTAATGTCGATCCTGCCCAAATAAGTTTTGATACCCCACAGTTGAGCAATAGATGTTCCGTTGTTTCCTGATCTGCGGTGCACCAGCGACAGTTGATTTGGGCTTCACACTTCCTTTTTTCTAGATTTGTACTTGTCGGGATTGCATTGTTACAAACTTTCCAAGAAAATATTCTGACCTTTGTAGGTGTATTGGATCTCCAAATTGTTTTCCAAAGAATATCTGCCGCCGGTACACCTGTTGATTGGTGAGGTGCCTCGAAAAGAAACTGATCAGTAAGATTTTTGTATCCCGTTTTTGTCACGTAGTCTCAATTCTTTGCATGTGGCCATATAAATTTGTCAGGGTCTTCAGTCGGGAAGAAACGCGTTCTAAGTATATCTGGAATAATCGGAGCGGGAAATAGATCACTTATTAATTCTGTATTCCAAGTTGAAAGATCTACGTTCCAGAGTTCGTGTAGTTTTTCTAATTGACATCCCTGCGGACATTCTAGTTGCCATGCTGTGTCTAACCATTTATCATTCCAGATATTAATCAGTTTACCATTACCTATTTGAAATCGGCCGTATTTTTTAAGCATATCTCTACCTTCTATTAAGCTAGCCCAAGACCAAGTTCGAGATTGTCTCAATTTAACATCGAGAAAGGAAGTTTTCGGAAAATAAATACCTTTAAGTAGGCGAGCTGCTAGTGTATCAGGATTGTTTAAAATTCGCCACGCCTGGGCTGCTAGTAAAGCTGTGTTCATGCGCTTAAAATCCTTGAAGCCCATGCCGCCAAGGAGTTTGCTAACAACAAGTTTTTCCCATGCTAGCCAGTGTATTCGAGATTTATCCCCTGAATTCCACCAAAAATTCGAAATTGCCGATATTAATTTATTACAAAAGGTAATTGGAAAAGAGAAGATTGACATAGAGTGAAGAGCCTGGAGAACTGCTTTAATGAGGACTTCCTTGCCTCCTTCCGATAAAAGGTGTGCTTTCCATCCCTCTGTCTTGCTAAAGAGTCTTTCCGCAATCCATTGTAATGCTTCGACCTTTGACTGTTTATGACACAGTGGGATTCCTAAGTATTTTCCAAGATTCTCCTTTTCCTGTATTTGTAGTCTGGTAGTGACTTGTTGACGTATGGCCTCCGGAGTGTCTCTGCTAAAGTAAATGGAAGATTTGTTGTAATTAATTCGTTGTCCAGAGGCCATGCAGTACTTTGTTATACATTCTTCGAAATGTTCAACTTCGTTGCCGTCTAAGGTTAGAAAGAAGAACGAATCGTCTGCGAATAACAAGTGAGAAATAACCGGACAATTTCGCGTAATTTGTATACCTTTGAGATCATTTTTGCTAATCTTCGTGTCAATTAAGCTAACAAGCGATTCAGTCATTAATGAGAAGAGGAACGGGGATAGGGGGTCGCCTTGTCTTAATCCCCGTTGTGGTTTAAATTTCTGTAACCTTTCATCATTAAAATTTAATTGAAAAGTAACTTAAGATAAACAATTCGAGATCCAAGTGATCCATTTTTCATGAAAACCAAGTTTATGGAGAACTAGAAGTAAGAAATCCCAGCGTACCTGGTCATATGCCTTAGCCATGTCCAACTTGATTGCTGCCATTGGTTTGGCATTTTTTCGTTTCTTTTTCATGTAAAAAGAGACTTCTTGTGCCACTAGTATATTGTCTTGAATGGCCCGTCCTTTGATGAAAGCTGCTTGGGTCGGAGATACAATAATTTCCATGAATTCCTGTAATCTGTTAGCTAGTATTTTCGAGATAATCTTATAACCAAAGTTAACACACGATATGGGCCTATAGTCTCCAATTTGTTCTTGGATGTCCCCTTTGGGTATCAAGGTTATAAGGGTTTCATTTAAGGTGTCGAGAGAGATATTATTATTAAAGAAATCCTGGACCATGAGAAGCACATCATATTGAATGATGTGCCAGTATTCCTGATAGAACTTACCATTTAGGCCATCTGGGCCTGCCGCCTTGCTTGGAGACATGTCAAAAACCGCTTTCTTTGTTTCCTCCATTGTCGGTTGTCGAAGGAGTTTTTCATTCATTTCCTGTGTGACTTTCTTCGAGATTCCTTCCAGTGCTTCATTCATC
Source organism: Nemophila menziesii (assembly GCA_029959085.1). Lineage (NCBI taxonomy): Eukaryota > Viridiplantae > Streptophyta > Magnoliopsida > Boraginales > Hydrophyllaceae > Nemophila > Nemophila menziesii. Next base: position 119,547,685 of record JARWIR010000001.1, on the reverse strand, counting down.
CGGTCTTGGTTACTTTCTTTAAATAGGTTCGTATAGTAGTGCTGAAATCCATTCCGAACTTCCGAAACCTCATCAACCAAGGTCCCCTGTTGATTTTTTATCCGAAGGATCCGATTCAGATTTCGTCGACTAAGGGTTGCTAGGAAGAAGAATTTTGTATTTTTGTATCCATATTTTAGCCAGCTTTTCCGTGCTCGATCGTACCAATATTGTTCTTCTGCTTCGTATGCTTTTTTGATTTCCTGTTTAACTGTTGCTTGTTCTTCTAAAATTTGTCTTGTCACGGGTTGCGTGTCCAGATGGAGTAACTTCTCCGTTAATCTTTTAATATTAAGAGCGTTGTTGTGGAAAGTACGTTTACTCCAGATAGTCAGCGAATTAATTGTGTTGTCTCTTTTATCGAGAAAGATTGGCAAAGAAGCCTCGAAGCCAGGGTCACCCCAAGCCTGTGAGACCACCTCTTTACATTGTTCGTGTTCAACCCACATAGACTCAAATTTGAACCACTTTTTCCCTTGAAACCTAAATCAATTAGTATGTAAGAGAAGAGGACAGTGGTCTGACCCGATTGCTGGTGGGACTGTAATTTTCTTTTTAATTATTAAAATAAAACTAAAAAATTGAATGAGTTTGTCTATTAATGTAAAACATATCATTTCGGATAAAAAGTAGGAGAAATTACTTTTTACAACCCACAACACTATGTGTTTCTATTTGAAATCCCAACCCTAATTACTCCTTAACTAGTCTAACTAGAATAGAACAAATATTAAAATACCTCCAACCCTTTTATCCACGTTGAAACAAAACCCACCCCAACCCCATTAAATATTTTGATTCCTCACCACATTCTCTCACCCGCTCTGCTTTCTCCCTGTGTGAAGAACGAACCACGCCACTCACCACCACCGATTCACCTCACCCCTTCGTTTCTCTTATATCACCATACCACCACCCCTAACTTGCAGAAAAAGCCGCCTCCTATCATCACCACTAACACTCCCTCTTGTCTCTTCTCTCACCGCCCAGATGGACCCCCCAACCAGCACCCGCCGACCGAACCTTCATCCCGGAGAACCGCCGCCGCCAGCGAGAAACCCACTGGCGTCACCATTCTCCTGCGCCGGATCTCCCTCTTCTTCACCCTAACTTCAACCCACCATCACCACCATCCCAGATCTGATACTCCCCTCCATCTTCAGGACCACCTCCCCTCCACAGTCCACCGCTGATAACATTCGCACCACCACCCCCACCTTCATCCTCACCCGCACCTTCACCCTCACCTTTATCATTATAACCGCCCACTCACCCCTCGTCTTTGCCCGCTGGTGTCACCCCTCTGCCATCGCCGTTCGTGTCCAATAGCAGATTCGGTTTTTTTTATTAGTGTCAAACGGTATGGGCCAGCCCCAATATGTTGTTTGAATCTGATGGGGTCAGCCCTAGACAGTGTGTTGGTAACGGGTCCAGCCCCATATTGTGTGTAACTGTTGTTGTCGTGTTGTAATTGTCGAAAAAGTTTTCTTTGATTATGTAAATGGGTATAGCCCTATTTGATCTGTGAATATCTGTTTTTAACTACATGGGTACAACCCATTGAATTTGTGAATATACAGTTATAACGAAATGGGTACAACCCTATGTTGTTCGTGTTATTTGTTGTGTCATATGTGTTGTTGCTGAGATGTTCTGTAATAATATTGTACATGAGTACGGGGTCAGGTAGCTACTGTTCGAGATGGGTACAGACCCATATAGGTAATTTTCGAGATGGGTCTGTACCTACATGTATAAAGTGTAAAGAATCAAAATTCGAAACCAAAAATAAAAAACATAACAGATTAATTAAAAAAAGAATGAATTTAAATACGTGGTCCGTATCCATTATGAACAAGAGTAAAAAGGTCAAAACCTCACCCAAAAAATTATAAAAAGATGTAATTTTTTCTAACTAGAATTTAAATTATAAAGTTGAAAAAAATAGGCCCAACAATTTGTATTTTTACTTAAAAAAAAGTACTCCAAAGCACCCTAATTTCTCGTCCAATAAAGAAAACCATTTCCACAGCTGGAAAATTGGCGCCAAAACTGAGAACATAGTATTAGCTTTGACCATTTTCATCCACTTACTCTCATTGTTTACTTTCTTCTGTATTGTTTCTTAATTATTGCTACGTTTCTTTTTGCTAACGTATGAATGGATCACTTTAAGCGGGAGATCGAGCTCAATCGATCTTGGTAAATACTCGAATACATAGGTACGTTGATATCACATTTAAGTCTCAAAGACGATTCATTAGATCTCCCACTTGTATATTCTTAGATATATAGCAGTATATTTCTTAAATAATCTGATAGATTTCGATTTTCTTAAGTGCCTTATTACTTTTGGTGTATTTTATAATGGGTAATCAATATAAATTTGTTCAAGTTGAAATTTCTTGATTAATTTAGAGTTTATAAGCTTATTTTTAGTGATTTTGTGTATTAATTTGACAAAGGTTAACCAAGATCTCTTTGGTTGTTTAAAAAAACTGGTTAGGGTTAAGCTAAAAACCCAATTGGATTTTGTAACTTGGGTTCTAACTTTTTGATTAGTTCATTGAAAAATAAAAGTGTTTTTGAATGTATAGTGGATTGTGGTGCAGATAAGAGATAACTGAATTATTTTGTATTAAACATAATGGAGAAAATCTGGAAGAGAAGAACCAAAGATCACATTAGCAACTTGCCTGATTCAGTATTGCTTCACATTCTTTCTTTGTTAAACATGAAAGAAGTAGCAAAAACTAGTGTATTATCAAAGAAATGGGAATATATCTGGACTTCAATCCCAATACTTACCTTTGAATATTACCCAAAAGAATTCACTTCTATGTACGAAGATTCTCTTGAATACAAGGAGAGTAGAGGTAAGGACACGATGGAACCATTTGTAACATGGGTCAATAAAACGATTCTTCAATGCCAAAACAATACTATAAAAAAATTGCACGTCAAGTTCTACTATACGAGCTATTTTGCTAGTGATGTTGATCTTTGGATTAAGTTTGCTGCACAAACGAAGTTAAGAGATATGAGTTTATTATTGGAAGGCTGTCACGTCTATAATTTGCCTCGATCTTTGTGTCATAACTCATATTTATTAAATTTAAGTATATCACATTGCACCACAGGGATTAATAAAGATTTCTTTTGGACTTCTCTTAAAAGTTTATCAATCGCACACATGACATTACTTGAAGATACACTCACAAAGATATTATCCGGTAGTCCAATGTTGGAAATCTTAAAAATTTCTAACTGTGAAAGCAACCATGGTTTACATATCAATTCCAAGAGTTTGCGTGAATTACTGATAGATACATGCAAATGTGAACATCTTATTGAAATTTCAGCGCCTAATGTTCAATCTTTGCATATATTGGGAGAACTTTTCAAAGGACAGCTTAAAGTAGTAAATTTGTCATCGCTCTTAAGAGCTGAGCTTAAATGTCCTTTTCATTATAATTATAGACGTGATGAAGATGGAGATTATGAAAAGCAATGTAGAAGCAACTTTATGTCAATTATTAAAACCATCCGCCCAATAGTGGAACTTGAAGTGGGGTTTGGTTTTGTTCAGGTACTTTTAATTTTAATTCATCTGTCATGTTTTACTTTTTAAGACATTTTATGTGTTCATGTATGCTCATATTTACCTATGTATTTCGTGTTGTGATACATTAATATAGAACTTCTCATTGTTGGGGGAAAAAAACTTGTCATCGCTATTTTCAAGTCTTACTTGTCTAAAGGTGAGTGGATTAATGGACAAAATGGATGTAATTGGTATTATATGCCTAGTAAAATGTTTACCAAATCTCGAGAAATTAGTGGTGAACAAGGAAAGTGGTGACAAATTTTACCAGGTGAAAATTATTAATACTGTAATACAAACTATACCTTCATCTTTTCCTTTAGTCTATATAAAAGTGACTGTTATTTTGTACTTTTTAGCGTCGAAATTCATTTCTCCAGAAGCTAGCGGAAGAGTATTGGGAGTCGGATAAAAGAAGGGAGAAATTTTTACTTCCTTGTTTAAAGACAGTGAAGATGAATGGGTTTAAAGATGTTGATCAATACGCAAATACACTTGTACAATTCCTGCTAGAAAATGCTGTGCTTCTTGGAAAAATAGTCATTAAAATGGAAGAATGTCAAATGGTTGTTATGCCTCGTGTGGCATGACTTGTTAGTTATGACTGAAATATTGTCAAAGACTCCAAGATTACTTTCAAGTTTAGTTTTTCAAATCTCTTTTTTTTTTTTTGTTGGGAATTTTCAAATCTCTTAAGATGAATGTGGACTTTGCTTTTGGCATTTCGAGAGTTCATAGTTTAGTCAAACTTTATAGTTGTGAAAAGGCTTTTCTCAAACTATATGTTAACGTCACACTACATATTTCAGATTGTTGATGTGAAGTTATCATTTTTAGATTTAATATGTTGATATATTGAAATTACCTCAAACTAATTGGTCAAACCATCAAAATTCTTCTCAAACTTATAACAATATATATATACTAACGTATACAGTTTCTTTTTCCATATTATTAGGATAATTCTTTATCCTAAAAAAGAAATATCAGTACTATCTCTACTCAGTTGGCAGCAATACTTTACTCAAATTAGTTAATGGTCTTATATTAATGTAAGAATATTTTATTATTTCCCTTTAGATTATGTTTTGAAAAATAAAATTCAATACTATCTCTTCATGAAGATCGACCAAAAAATATTAAGAATTAATAATAATCAATTAAAGTAATAAAAGTTTGGTTCAAAGGGTGAAAAAGTGTTGTGTGAAGGGAGGAAGCTAGTGTTTTAATGGAGCTTCAATCCTTATACAAAAAAAAAAAAAAAACATTGCATTATGCTACCATGTTCTCCAGTTTGTGGATTCATTGCAACATATGTTAACTTCTCTTTGAAATCGGAATATGCGTTTTCTAAGCCCTGGACAAGACCTCCATCTATTGGCCTACCAGAAAGGGACTCAATTCCTTGCATTACATTCTCACTTATCTCGCTAATACTCCTTTTAAGATTCTCATTGTTTGAGATAATGTGAAATATTTTCGGAGGTTAAAACCAAACTTTGAGAAATAAGAAACGATCCTATAAATTTGAAGTATTTATTAAGACTATATACAAGGATAAAAAGATAATAGATCAATGCCCCTCTGTGTCAGTCATATTTCTTTCCGGGTGTGTATTTTGAAATCTAAAAGCACTGCACGAACAAAGAAATATATTCAAATTATTACATTGTGTGAATGGGATAGATAATTTATTCTTTAAACTAGGTTTATTTTTTTAAAGGTAAGGTAATAATTCTTCTAAATTAAACAATAAACAAGAATATATCAAAATATAAGTAATAATCCCTCATTAATGCATCATATAACTTTAAGAAAATGTCTTGTAATTAGATTAATCTATTATATAAATGAAGACATCAAGATCTTCTATTCAAACTTTTGTTGTCACGACAAAACAAAAAATAAAAACTAAATTAGGAAAGTCTATATACAAGTATGGAAGAGAAAGAATGTAAAAAATAACCCCAAAATAAGTACTTAGCAAATTTCATGTAATAATATACACAAACTAAATTACATAAATGAAGACATCAAGATCTTCTATTCAAACTTTTGTTGTCACGACAAAACAAAAAATAAAAACTAAATTAGGAAAGTCTATATACAAGTATGGAAGAGAAAGAATGTAAAAAATAACCCCAAAATAAGTACTTAGCAAATTTCATGTAATAATATACACAAACTAAATTACATATATTACTTATGTTATCATTTGGGTCTTTACCCAAGTGAAACTGCTCACTTTGCCTCAATTTTTAGGTGGGTCCGGGACCTCTTTATAGGTCAGGACAAAGACGAAAGTTGTTCGTCTTACTTTGGTAATGAATTTCATGTATTCACTTGTGTAAAACAAATGGAAAGTGAATGAGAAATTGAGTGTTAAATGTGAGGTATATGAAGAGTTTTGGAAAAGTAAGGAAATAATAGTCACTTAGTATATTGTTCTTAGCACTTAAGGATTGGGCCTTTGGGGGCACCAGCTTTTGGGCTTGGGCTTGGGCTTGGCTGGACTATATTTTAGTAAAATTAAAACGTTGTAATTTTTAACGTTCTAATTTTTTAAACAGCAGTCTTCTTCCTCAAACGTCATCTCCCATGTCTGAAACGTTGCAGGTCTTATTTAAACAGGTGCTTCTACACCTATAAATACTTGGCCAAAAATCATTTCCATTCATTTAATTTTTTTACAAACAAATATCATAAAAGAGAGAGATTAAACGCCATTTAAAGTTCGAAGTTCTGCAGATTTTCAAGTGTCTGATATTTGCAGTGTTGATCGTTGTATCCTGGAGGTTGAAGCCATTACAAAACGAAGGACACCAGTGCGTGGCTAATAAACCTTAAAGACATAGGATCCAATCCTAGCCTCGATCAGTAACAGGTTTTCTGTTAATTTTCAATTCTGTCATTTCTTCATTTTTGTTTTTTCCTCCATTTTTTTTGCTTTCTGAATCAAAATAAATCACTGGAGATAACAATTTAAGGTTTATTACTTCACAAGTTGTTTTGATTCAGACATTTTTTTTCAACTGTTAAATCTGAATTCTAAGTTCTACAACAAGATCTAAAAACTTGGGACTTTAATCTGCCTAACAAGAGCTAAACTCTTGGGAAAGATAAGAATCTAGATATTCAGTTGTAAGACGATTTTATTTTATACTTCTACTGTATCAAATTTCATCTTCTGTTTTGTTTTGTTGAAAGTAACAGAATGTCTAAAGAATCAGAAAATGCAAATGCTACTGCAACAATGCAAAAGCAAAATGAAATTGGTGGTAGTTCAAGGCATAACATGCATATGACAACACCTATGGGTCCTGCTGAAAAACCAGAGAAGTTTGGTGGTGCAAACTTCAAAACATGGCAACAGAAAATGTTGTTCTATTTGACTACTTTGAGTCTTGCAAAGTTTCTCAAAGAAGATGCTCCAGAAATGGGAGATGATCCCGATGCTCAAACTGTTCATGCCGTAGAAGCATGGAACCATTCAGACTTTTTGTGCAAAAACTACATTCTCAATTGTCTAGACAATTCTCTGTATAATGTGTATTGCACTATGAATTCGGCTAAACAACTCTGGGATTCCCTAGAGAAAAAAATACAAAACTGAAGACGCCGGTACTAAAAAGTTTGTGGTTGGTAAGTTTTTGGAGTTTAAAATGGTAGAATCGAAGTCTCTGATGTCGCAGGTGCAGCAGTTTCAGTTAATACTACATGAGTTATATGCTGAATGAATGAGATTGGTGGAATCCTTCCAAGTTGCTGCATTGGTTGAAAAATTACCACCAATGTACAAAGACTTCAAGAACTATTTGAAGCACAAGCGCAAGCAAATCAGTCTTGAAGATGTAATCGTTCGGTTGAGGATTGAAGAAGACAACCGACTAACCGAGAAAGGAAGTAACTTTCGTTCGTTTGAAGCCAAGGTTAATGTTGTGGAACAACCGAGGTCTAACCACAACAACAAACAGAAAAGGCAAGGACAATCTAATGACAACAAGAAGAAGGCTAAGTTTGACGGAAATTGTCACAACTGTGGCAAACATGGTCATCGCGCAAAAGATTGTCGAAACAAGAAGGCACAAGGTAACCAGAAGAAAGGTAACAATAGTCAAGCAAATATGACAGAGCTTTCTGATGGTGTTGAAGAGATGAATCTTGCTGCAATGATTTCTGAGGTGAATCTCGTTGGAAACCCTAAACAGTGGTTGGTTGACACCGGAGCAACAAGGCATGTGTGTTCGGAGAAAAACATGTTCAAGACCTACAAGACATCTCCAAATGAAGAAATTCTTTATATGGGAAATTCGTCAACCTCAAAAGTTCAAGGAGTGGGGCAAGTTGTGCTGAAGATGACCTCTGGAAAGGAGTTGACCTTGAACAATGTGCTACATGTACCTGATATTCGTAAAAATCTGGTTTCTGGTTCCTTGCTTAACAAGGCCGGATTTAAGCTTGTATTTGTAGCTGATAAATTTGTACTTTCGAAAAATAAGATGTATGTAGGCAAGGGGTATCTATGTGACGGTCTGTTTAAGCTAAATGTAATGACTGTGGTACCTCCTAAAAATGTAACAAATGATGTGATGAATAAGAATTTTTCTTCTGTTTACTTGTTGGATTCACCTAATTTATGTCATGATAGATTAGGACATGTTAATTTTGGTTCATTAACTAAACTTGTAAACGATGGTTTGTTACCAAATTTTAACTTTAAATCTCAAGAAAAATGTGAGATATGCGTAGAGTCCAAGTTGACAAGAATCTCGTTTAAAAATGTTGAAAGGTCATCAGAACCTTTAGAGTTAATTCACAGTGACATATGCGACTTAAAGTTCGTGCAAACTAGAAGTGGTAAGAAATACTTCATTACCTTTATAGACGATTGCACAAGATATTGCTATATCTACTTGCTTCATAGTAAGGATGAGGCCTTAGAAGCATTTAAGCAATATAAAACTGAGGTTGAGAATCAACTAAGTAAAAAGATCAAAAATCTTAGAACAGATAGGGGAGGAGAATATGTTTCTCCTTTTGAAGAATATTGTGCCGAACATGGAATAATCCATCAAACAACAGCCCCTTATTTGCCTCAGCAAAACGGTGTTGCAGAACGCAAGAACCGTACTTTAAAAGAAATGATGAATGCTCTTTTGATAAACTCAGGAGCACCACAAAACTTGTGGGGAGAAGCTTTGCTTAGTGCAAATCATATCTTAAATAAAGTACCCCACAAGAAACTAGATAAGACCCCCTACGAACTTTGGAAAGGAAAACCGCCTTCATTCAAATACTTAAAAGTATGGGGATGCTTAGCAAAGGTTGCTGTTCCAGCACCAAAAATGGTCAAGATAGGACCAAAAACGATAGACTGTGTATTCATTGGATATGCTCACAATAGTGCAGCCTATCGATTTCTTGTGCATCGATCAAACAATGTTGACATCAGTGTTAACACGGTAATTAAATCAAGAAATGCATATTTCTTTGAAACAATTTTCCCTTGCAAAATTACACAAGAACGAAGTTCTTTAATAAGGACTTATGTTGACATAGAAGATGGTCATCAAGAGAAGGACCAAGAAGCATTACAAGATAACGATGAACCGAGAAGAAGTAAGAGAATGAGAACCTCTACTTCTTTTGGTCCTGACTTCCTTACCTTTTTATTGGAAGATGAACCGCGAACTTTCAAAGAAGCTATGTCTACTCCAGAAGCTCCATATTGGAAAGAAGCGGTTAAAAGTGAGATAGATTCTATCATGCAGAACCATACGTGGGAGTTAGTAGATCTTCCCCCTGGGAGTAAACCACTGGGAAGTAAATGGATTTTCAAAAGAAAATTGAAAACTGATGGATCTATCGAGAAGTATAAGGCAAGACTGGTAGTAAAAGGTTATAGTAAAAAAGAAGGACTTGACTATTTTGATACCTTTTCACCAGTAAGCAGAATTTCATCCATAAGAATGCTTATTGCAATAGCATCAATCTATAAGCTTGAAATTCATCAAATGGATGTTAAAACAGCTTTTCTCAACGGGGAACTTAAAGAGGAAATCTATATAGAACAACCGGAAGGTTATAAAGTTCCGGGAAAAGAAAGAAAGGTGTGAAGGCTGATCAAATCCTTATATGGTTTAAAGCAAGCACCCAAACAATGGCATGAAAAATTTGATAAAGTTATGATTAGTAATGGCTTCAAAATAAATGAGTGTGACAAATGTGCATATGTAAAAGGCATTGATAAAGGATATGTCATTGTTTGTTTATATGTAGACGATATGTTAATTATTGGGAGTAATAATGACATAATCACTTCTACAAAGAAGATGCTCTCAAGTAAGTTTGACATGAAAGACTTAAGCATTGCTGATGTTATCTTAGGTATTAAGATAATGAGAAAATCTGATGGGTTAGTATTAAATCAATCCCATTACATTGAAAAAATACTAAATAAGTTTAGTAAAGGCGATACTAATATTGCAAAGACTCCAGTTGACGTAAATCTACACTTGGCAAAGAATACTGGTGATACAATCAATCAGTTAGAGTATTCTCGTATATTGGAAGTCTAATGTACTTAATGAACTGCACAAGGCCTGATATTGCACATGCAGTTAGTAAGTTAAGTAGATTTACAATAAATCCAGGAAGAGACCACTGGATTGCTTAGTAAGAGTTCTACGGTACTTGAGATACACTCTAAATGAAGGATTGTACTACACTGGAGAACCAGCTGTATTAGAAGGATATAGCGATGCTAACTGGGTATCTGATTCCTCCGACTCAAAATCCACGAGCGGATTTGTCTTTATGTTAGGAGGAGCAGCAGTCTCGTGGAAATCTTCTAAACAAACATGTATAGCTAGATCCACAATGGAATCTGAATTTATAGCTTTGGATAAAGCTGCTGAGGAAGCCGAATGGCTTCGTAATTTCCTAGAAGATTTTCCTAATTGGCCAAAACCAGTGCCAGCTATCTGCATACACTTTGATAGTCAGGCTGCCATCGGTAGAGCCTCAAATGAAATGTATAATGTTAAGTCTAGACATATACGTCGTAGACACAATACCGTAAGACAACTGCTCTCAAATGGGGTTATCACAATTGACTGTGTAAGGTCAAAGGATAACATTGCAGATCCCCTGACTAAAGGATTACCAAAAGAGAAAGTGCGTAACTTATCTAGGGGAATGGGTCTAAAGCCTATTGAAATGAGTTGCCATAGTGGAAACCCTACTTAGTAGATTGGAGATCCCATGATCTAAGTTCAAAGGGAAAACCGAATTATGCAAAAAGCAACTCGGCGCTAAGCATTGTGGGGATTTCTCCCGAAACCATTTCTAGAACCTAAATACAATGCTTCTTGTACAAATTTGAGCTTAAGAAAAGCTTTTAATGGTTCTTGTATCTTAATTAAAAGGTGGGGTATTACAGGATACTCTTGACAAGGAACCACCTATATGAGTAAAGGAGTGAGGGCCGCTCCTAAGAAAATTTTGAAAGGCTGATTTTCTGAAAAATTACTCATGAATCCAGGAGTTGTCCAGGGCCAAAAATGGACACAACCGTGAGAACCATATAATGGTCGGCATGGTACTATGTAAGTTCTATTGACTTGATTTACATCAAAGCTAAACAGTTCAAGACATCAAGTTCACTGGTTAGCAAGTAAATCCGATAGCCCTTACTAGAGAAGGTTCAAGGCCAAAAGCTACCTTTCTCGACGTAGTATTCTTCCATGTTTTTTCTCTCTCATTTTGTTTTTCATATGCATTATGACCAGTCAATTTCATTCATGTGGGGAATGTTATCATTTGGGTCTTTGCCCAAGTGAAACTGCTCACTTTGGCTCAATTTTTAGGTGGGTCCGGGACCTCTTTATAGGTCAGGACAAAGACGAAAGTTGTTCGTCTTACTTTGGTAATGAATTTCATGTATTCACTTGTGTAAAACAAATGGAAAGTGAATGAGAAATTGAGTGTTAAATGTGAGGTATATGAAGAGTTTTGGAAAAGTAAGGAAATAATAGTCACTTAGTATATTGTTCTTAGAACTTAAGGATTGGGCCTTTGGGGGCACCAGCTTTTGGGCTTGGGCTTGGGCTTGGCTGGACTATATTTTAGTAAAATTAAAACGTTGTAATTTTTAACGTTCTAATTTTTTAAATAGCAGTCTTCTTCCTCAAACTTCATCTCCCATGTCTGAAACGTTGCAGGTCTTATTTAAACAGGTGCGTCTACACCTATAAATACTTGGCCAAAAATCATTTCCATCCATTCAATTTTTTTTACAAACAAATATCATAAAAGAGAGAGATTAAACGCCATTTAAAGTTCGAAGTTCTGCAGATTTTCAAGTGTCTGATATTTGCAGTGTTGATCGTTGTATCCTGGAGGTTGAAGCCATTACAAAACGAAGGACACCAGTGCGTGGCTAATAAACCTTAAAGACATAGGATCCAATCCTAGTCTCGATCAGTAACAGGTTTTCTGTTAATTTTCATTTCTGTCATTTCTTCATTTTTGTTTTTTCCTCCATTTTTTTTGCTTTCTGAATCAAAATAAATCACTGGAGATAACAACTTATCATACAAATAATCAGTACGATATGATTTCAAAATTAAATTAATTTGGCAATGCAAGAAGAGTAAGTTTTTTGCTATAAGATTTCAGAAAAGAACGTTCAGTGTTTGATTGCACAAGTAAAGATAGTGTGACAATAGATATATCCCATATTCGCCTCTTCTGTCCCTAGTTCAATCCTATATGTTAGTCAATTCTTCTAAATGTAATTGTATCCCAATATCCATGAAAACAATTCAAAGCTACTTTTTTGAGATTTGAGGTGAAGTTCGACTCGATATCTTTCTCTTGTGAAAGCCTTTAAATACGGAAACTTCTCTTTAGTGAAATAATTTGATCGAGAAACTCCAATGCTGGATATCAAGGCAACATTTTGGTCTCATCTTTAACATAAAATATGCAACTCAATTTTTGATGTTTTGGTAACATTCTCAATAGATTCTCTGCATCTTCTCCATAACAATGAAATGGTGTCCCTAAGGTCTTTAAATTATAAGTCATGGGTGTACCTCAAAGTAAGCATAGTGAGTGATGCACACATACCCCAAGTGCACGATGTTCGAAAGAGAATCTTCTACATTTATGTTTTTAACATTGAGCAGCAAATATTGCAGGGTCCAAAGGTTGGATATTGATGTTGGAATTGAATATATTTTAGCTTGAAATGGATAAGTGCCTAAAATGGTTTATATTCTACTTAAATACCCTTTTATATATACCCCATCAAAATCTAAGACTCCAAGAATTTGCGAAGCAAATGCACATGCACCAAACTGTTAAATTTAGTTTGTGTACCAACATTGCGGAGTCTAGTAGTTACAGTAATATATTGATGTTTGACTTTTGTAATCTGGAAAAGGTCTTGCCAAATTATTCCAATCCTCAATGTGCCAAAGATCGTCAATAACAATGAGATATCTACGTCCTTCTAAACTCTTGTCAAGCTTTTCAACTAGATCTTCATCATTGAGCTTTTGATTTATTCAGTCATTTCGATAATATCACCCAAATATTACACAACACTTGTTTCCTGTGATAGATTTGTGAAATAGAGCACTGTGCTCGAACATCAAAGTTTTCAATAAGTAATGGATCCTGTTACCTTGCCAACTCAGTGCAGGCTTAAAGGAGACGTGCATGCTTAGCAGAGGAGATGGATTGATCTAAGCAATGCATGTAGAAGAGATGAATTGATCTAATCCATGCACGCGGAGACATCGAGGTGGGTGGCGGTGGAGAAACTCAAACCCAGGACCTCAAGTACCTGGTGTTTTGATACCATGTTAACTTTCCAACTCAACTAAAAGTTCGAACTAGTAGAAGAAGGCGGAGAACATGTTATAGGAGATTTATACTCCAACAGATCCTAAAGTATTTTCCTATCCAAAGTTTTCTTGCCAAGTGCAGACAAATTAAAAATTGAAAAATCGTCTTGTTTTATCGTGTCTCTAACAAGGGACTCCTTTATCTTTTCTGATATATCTACAATAGCTTGTGATATGTAACAGTGTCGACATTCTTCTTCTGTTCATTGATACCTATAGTCTTTGATTCAATAAGCTTGATCTTCTCATTCAATTTAGAAAATGTGAACTTGATGAGAGGAGAGAAATTTATAACCTAATTTGTAGAGAAACATCGGCTCATTAGCTTAGTTGGTTCGAAACCTGCATGAGCCAAAGATGAACTTTTGTGTTACACTTTTGTATGTATCTGTTCTCGAAAAGACTATTTGTTTTTTTCCTTTCGTATATAAAAATGCATTAAATTATGAATGTTACATCATCCATTTCGCATAAAGGCAGTTCGCATTATATAATTAAATTGATCTACTGGAATTATTTAATTTACGTAAGACAATAGATTATGTATGATTTATGCAAAAATAAGTCATCCTATAAATATTACTTTTGGAATCCGAAAAAACTCTATCTATATTGTGTTCGGGAACTAACATAGTCTTGCCTGGTATGCCAAGTGTATAATGTTTGTCCTAGTATTTTCGAATCTTTCACGCTCCTTGATTTGGTCAAGTAGATATATCAACAAGTGAAATTCATCCTTCAATGTTTCTGTAATATCCTAAAATAAATAGAAATAAATTAGTGGGTCAAATTTTTTACTTATTATAATTTTAGGAGTTATTTTATATTTTGTTAAATTTTGTGGTTTTATTTGTTTTTTTTAATATAATATTATATATTACTTATGACCCTGGGAGGAGGGAAAAAAAAAAAAGGCAAAACGTGATAAAAGAAAACAAAAGAAAAGGGAAAGCTATCAAGAGAGAACCCTAAACACTGTTTGTTTTTGTAGAAAAAGGGAATCAAGGAGAGGATTTTGATCAAGCTACCAAGTGACAAGTTAAATTATCAAGCTTCTTAAGGTTTGTATTGTACACTAATTTATTTAGTAAATGGGTATTCTGTAAATAGGTGTTAAGCTGCTCCTTTAATTAAGAGTACCATTTGGAGATGGTAATCATATGATATAATTTGAGTTGGGTAGCATAATATTTAAGGAATTCAGTGTCTATTTAGAGAAGAATTGGTTAAAAGTTTGATCTCAACATTTTGTTTATTTGTGAAGTTTTAGTGAAAAAGAACAATCTGTTTCTTTGATTTCAATTTAATAATATAGGTTGGAATTTTTATTACACGTGATTAACCTTTGTGAAGGAAGTATGAAACAGAGTTTTAAAACATTTTTCTTTCATAGCTTCAATTATCTTTTTTATTCCAAAGCTTGAAGCGTCCTACTGTCATTACTTAAGCTTGAAACCAACAAAATTATTTTACTCTTTTGTGTCTTTTGATCAAGTAAAGAAAATATACAATCTTGGCCTTATTCATGCTTGTGTGTATATTGATTATTTATTTATGTTAAAAGCAAAGACGAGTACTTCTGTAACAGTTTTACATAAGATATTAAACACTTTTGATTTATGTATGTACGGGTTATATAAAGAAAATCATGCCTGGTGGGGGCGTTTGTACTCACTTTTCGACCGCCGCTGCACGGGTTAAATGCAGTTTTTTACCGCCGTTGCACGGGTTAAATGCAATTTTCGACCGCCGCTGCACGGGTTAATTGCAGTTTTTGACCGCCGCTGCACGGGTTAATTGCAGTTTTTGAAGTTTTGATCAGTTATACGAATTCTTCTGAATTAAAAAGGGAAATATTTTCGGAAATGAATTGTTCATACATTTCTTCAAAATTTGGCTACCTAATATATATTTCTATTAACTTTATCGATTTTGAATCATTAGTTTGGTTTTAAAGAAAGTGTAATAATTTATTTCTTTATTTTCCTTCAGTCTCCTCACTTATTGGGGTATAACTCACTATAAGATGTGTTGTTTGTTTTGCAGATAAGTTTTAGCGTGTGTCTTTATAAGGCGAGAGTACATGGTTTTGCTAGAATTTTGGGAACCCCTTTAGTAGATTTTTGAAGAGCTTATGTTAACAAGTCTCTTTTTTTGTTTAAGTAGTATATTTTGTCTTGGCTAGGATAAGGAAATACTGAAAGTAAAGTTACTGCCTTAGGACCTAGGTGGGGTTCATATGAATTCTTTTGTGGATGGATGTAAATATATAAGAATGATTGTGTTTTGAAATATAAGTTCGGTACTGAAATGCAAGTGTTTTATTTTAATTATTTGCCTTGAGATTGATTTTTCTTTAAGTTCGGGTCAAGGACCGTCACCACCTCGAATTTTCTCGCTAGTAAAATTTGGGGGCGTGACAGTTTCAATTTCAAGCTTCAGATTATTCACTAAAACAACAAGTCACCACCTCGAATTTTCTCGCTAGTAAAATTTGGGGGCGTGACAGTTTCAATTTCAAGCTTCAGATTATTCACTAAAACAACAAGACATAGCATGACCACTTCATTTTCTGCGTAATGCCTACTTTTGTGTCTCTATTATATGTAAGAAGAGCCCGAAGGAACATCAACTTCTCTTTGATAGATGGATCAATTAGATCAGCCTTTCACCTTGATAATTCCCCCAAACTTTTTGAGAACAAAATCATAAGCTGTCACAAAAAAATAATTTGTGGATTCATTGCAACATATGTTATCTTCTCTTTGAAATCAGAATTTGCATTTTCTAAGTCCTGGACGAGACCTCCGTCTATTGGCCTACCATATTGGGACTCAATTCCTTGCATTTCATTCTCACTTACCTAGATGATACGACTTTAAGATCCTCATTGTTTGAGATTGTGCGAAACATTTCCAGATTTAATACCAAACTTTGAGAAATAAGAAACTATCCTTTAATTTTGAGGTATTCGATAAGACCATGTATTCTTTTTCGTGCTTATCCATGAGTAACAAGGATAAAAGAAAAATAGATCAATGCCCCTCCGTGTCAGCCATATTTCTTTCCTGGTGTATTTTGAAAAGTCTACAACACTGCACGAACTATAAAGAAATATATTCAAAAGTTTGCATTGCGTGAATGAGCAGATAATTTATTGTTTTTTCTAAAATTAATAATTTTCCAAAATTATACAAGAAACGAGAATATATCAAAATATAGAGAATAATCCTTTTAATATGCATAATATTTAGGATGTCTCATTACTAGATTAATTTATCACACTATAGAGACGTCAAGATCCCTAACTCAAAGTTATGTTGTCCTGACAAAATAAGAAATAAGAACTAAATTAGAAAGGTCTGTAACAACTAAGTATGGTAAAGAAAGAATGTAAAGAATGACCCTGAAATAACTACCTAACAAATTTCATGTAATAATATCTTCAAACTAAATCAATTTATACACCTATCATACAAACAATTAGTACGATATAATTTTGTAATTAGTTTTATTTTGCAATGCAAGAAGAATAGGTTTTTTGCTACAAGATTTCAGAAAAAAATATTCAGTTATTGTGTTTGATTGCATAAGTATAAACAGCGTGACGATAGATATATCCCATATTCGCCTCTTTTGTCTCCATTTCAATCTTATATGTTAGTCAATTCTTCTAACTGTGATTATATCTCAATATCCCTGAAAACACTTCAAAGTCACTTTTCTGAGATTTGAGGGGAAGTTTGACTCAATATCTTTTCAAACAAAAAAAGACTCAATATCTTTCTCTTGTAAGAGGCTTTAGATAGGAAAACTTGTCCTTAGTGAACATGAGTTAATCGAGAAACTCCAATGCTAGATATCAAGGCAACATTTTCGTCACATCTTAAACATAAAATACGCAACTCAATTTTTGAAGTTTTGGTAACCTTTTTTGGTCAGCAAAAGTTTTGTTACCTTCTCAATGGATTCTCTGCATCTTCTCCATAATGATGATATGGTGTCCCTAAGGTCTCCAAATTATAAGTCTTTTGGGGTGTACCTGTTGAATATATAGTAGAGAAGAGAGAATTTTGTGTAATGTATTATTATGTAATGTTGAATACATACAAGTGTTTATATAGGCTTACAATAGAAGAGCTGTTACTATCAATCATACGTATATAACTACTCTAACAAACTAGTAACTAATTACAGCTGTATATTGTTGTTCCCTATATATTGTTTATCATCCCCCCTCAAGCGCATCATGTTGAGTAGATGGAGATTGGAAGTGATGAACTGAAAAAGAACAGGAGCAAGCCCGTTAGTGAATAAATCAGCAAGCTGAAACTGAGTAGGAACATGCAATATTTGAAGTTGTTTTGATGTAACTTGCTCTCGAACAAAATGATAGTCAACATCTATGTGACGAGTACGCGAGTGATGAACATGATTCTAGGCCAGAGCAATTGCTGACAAATTATCACAGGCAAGTACTGGAACAACTCGAGGGATCTTCAAGCTAGCAAGAAGATACGTAATCCATTTTATTTCAGCTGACACATGAGCCATGGCACGATACTCAGCTTCTGTAGATGATTTAGATACAGTTGACTGTTTCTTAGAGCCCCAAGAAATGAGATTAGAGCCTAAGAAAATGCAATACCCTGTAGTAGAGCGTCGATCAATAGAGTTGCTAGCCCAATCCGAGTTAGAATAAGCTTTTAAAGTAAGTGGAGATTTATCAAATACTAAGATAAAGGCAAGTGTACCCTTGACATAACAAATTAAATGCTTAACTGATTCAAAATCCAAATTACGTGGTTTGTGCATTGATTGGCACAATTAATTAACCGCAAAAGCAATATCAGGACGAGTAATAGTAAGATATTGCAAAGCTCCAATAAGACTTAAAAAAAGCGTAGGATTCTCAAAATGTAGAAGATCATTTGAGGAAGGAACTGTATATTTGTTGAGAGTAGGTGTAGGTGATGATTTACACTCATCCAAACCAGCCTTATGAATGATTGAACGAGCATATGTTGATTAATCTACCACAAAACCTGATTCAGAACGAGTAATATCCAAGCCAAGAAAAAATGAGAGTGTACCCAAATATTTCATGGCAAAACACGATTTGAATGCAACAATAATAGACGCAATCAAGTTAGAATTTGCACCAGTTACCAGTATACCATCAACGTATACAAGAATAATTGTAAGAGAATCACCCTCACCTTGAACGAACATTGGTGAATCAGCAGAACTAACAGTAAATTTATGAGAGATTACAAATGATGTAAGTAACTCATACCACGCTTTAGGCGCTTGCTTTAGACCATAGAATTACCTATTTAGTTTGCAAACATAGGATGGATTTGTAGAGTTAACAAATCCAACAGGTTGTGACATATAAACTTCCTCTTGTAAAGAGCCATGGAGAAAAGCGTTGGACACATCAAGTTGACAAATCTCCCGATTGAAATGAGCAGCAATAGAGAGTATAGTTCTAAACGTTTGATGCTTGACAACTGGACTAAATGTTTAAACATAGTCAACTCCATATTCTTGAAGATAGCCACGTGCAACAAGTCGAGCTTTGTAACGAGCAACTGTTCCATCATAATTATGTTTAATATGATAGACCCATTTACAAGTGATAGGAATCCTGTTGCAAGGTGGTGGAACTAATGTCCAAGTCTTTAGATGAAGAAAAACATTGTATTCCTCAGTCATAGCATCTTGCCAATGTTGGAATTTAGAAGCCTCTTTAAAGTTAGAAGGTTCAGTTAAAGTTGAAGACACAGAGAGAGATTGACACTTATAGAAGGTTTAAGATGACCTGTTTGAAGTCTAGTAACCATCTGATGTCTTGGAGGTGGTGGTGGAGAAGGTGGTGTCCAACTATGAGAAGACTGAGATGATGAAGTAGAAGACTGAGTTTGAATGGGAAGAAGATCAAAAGGATTGGAAAGAGATTGAGGATTGATAGGTTAATTGAAAAATATCACAAAAAGAAGTGTGAATATCTTCTGAGGTAGACACTGAGGAAGAAAGAGAAGAAGACGATAAAGCAAAAGGAAAAGAGCTTTCATTAAACATAACATGTCTTGAAATATAAAGACATTGAGATTTGATAGGTAAACACTTGTAACCTTTTGAATTGTTACAGTAGTCAAGGAAAACGCATTGTTTAGATTTAGGAGATAATTTGTGAGGAGCATAGGGTTTTAACCAGGGGTAACAAAGACATCCAAAGACTCTAAGATGTGAGTAGGTTGGTTGAACATTATAAAGTCATTGAAAAGGAGAAATATTGGAGAGAGTAGGAGTTGGAAGTATGTTAATAAGGTACACAGCTATAGAAAGAGCATCAATCCAAAATTTGGAGGAAAGAGTTGCATGATTTAACAGAGGCATAGTTGTTTCAAGAAGATGCTTGTCTTTTCTTTCAGAAACTCCATTTTGCTCAGGTGTATGGGGGAAAGATGTTTGGTGAATCATGCCATGAGTTTGAAAATAGGGTTCAAACTGATGATTAATGGTGTTGCCTAGGGTGTGATAAAATAATAGAATAAAAGATATAGAAGCGATGCACAATTCACCCTAGATAAGCACGGTATTGCAAGTATTACAGGACGTATGCAAGTTTTAATGATAAGAAGATTCATTCTCAGGGACTTAGTGTGTTATACGAATGAGCACTAATTAGGAGTAGCAAGTAATTAATTAAAAGAACAGAAAATAAAGATGAATAATTGAGAGATGATTAATTAAACTAAGGAAAATAAAAGACAATAAAATAAATATGAAGAAATATGAGATGAGAGACATAGATTAGGTTTTGCTAGTATGCACTAATCCTTCTAATTCTTTCTATCAAATTCTAGTTAATAAGGGAGATAATAGCTCTTAGATACTTAGTTAGGATTCTAAATTCCCATACCCTAGACCTTGAGAGCGACTATGGGGGTTACGACACAACCACGAGGCAGCCTAAACTTAGGGTTATAAGCGCTACCAAGGCCCTAAGAAATTGAATTCCAACCATGGTGATAGTGGTTAATACATACCCTAATGACTATCTAGTTAGAATCAGTGTTGTCAAGACCAATATCGGACACTAGAAGTTATGTGGTGTTTCAATAATTGGACACCCCTACCATGCGACCATCTAACTACTATTAAGAAAGCCTAAAGTGATCAGGTTTAGGAGATATTTCAACTCGTGGTCTGCTTTTAAACTCTGGCGTTCGTGGAAAAAAATTCGAGTTCATGAAGAAGACGAAGTGGAAGCTTCGTTTTTGTGTTATTACTTAGTAAATTTTGTTTAGTACTTAATGATTTTTACATTTAGCACTCAGTAATTTTGTGTAATATTCATCAATCAAACGCAATTTGTTGTTATTTTTCTATACTCAGTGATTTTGCGTAATACTCAGTGTTTTATGTTTTATAGCCCGTGATTTTATGTTAAATCTTAGTGAATTCAAATGATACTCAGTGAAAAATCCACCTTCACATTTCTCGTCATTTTCTGTCTCATTTTTTCGTAAATCTACCACATATTATTATTATTAATTTATTTGATAATCAGGTATATATTTTACATAAATTTAACCAATATTTTATATTTAAACTTTTCCATACAAATTGTAACAATTGTTAATTTAACACTAATTAAAATAGATCGACGATAAAATTTATTTACCATCAATATAAATTATATACATATACATTTGATACAATACAATTATTTAATATAATGATATATATTTAAGAAATATTAGAAAAAACTATAATATTATATTAGATTTATGTAAGTTTTTAGTAAATTTTAAATTTGAGACAAACCTTATATTTGTTTTAAGTAAGAATGGGATGTCATGTTAAAAGTCAATTTAATATTTTTTTTATCATCAGTAAATATCAAAATGCCAAAATAATTATTGGAGACATCCTTAACGCAAATTTATGGACATAAATCCCCTTTACATAAAGTTTCTAGATCTCACATTGATTTGCTATCTTAATTTTCATTGCATTGCTATAAAAATCACAATTCTTATCACATTGTTTCCTATTTATCGCATAATTAGAGTTTGAATTTAAAGTTTTGTCTACAGTTTTTAAATTCTCCTTGATATTATTGGATAGATAATATTTTATTATGTAGTTATAAGTAAAATCAAATAATATAATTTCTAGTTAAATCCATTTGTTTAGGGCCTTTCAAAGACGCGAGATGTTCTATTTCATCATCTATGCATCTTTTCAAAGATGCGAGATGTTCTATTTCATCATCTATGCATCTTTTCTTTATACTGTTCCCATTCATCAAATTACTTTTCTTTTTTAGCAATCTAATGATGATATAAATAATACGAGTACAATGAGAAAGTCTAACCAATCAACGATATTGACTAAAAAACAAACCAATCAACGATATTGACTAAAAAATAAGCCAATTAACGATAAGATAGATTTTTGTCAAAAAAAAATAAAAATAAGATAGATTACCAGTAAAAAAAATATAATTAACAATCAAATTAGCTAATCAAGCTAGGCACATGGCACAACAGGAGGAAGGAAATACTTGCAATATACTTGTTTCTCGATTTTCTCGATTAGGTATTGGTTGATGATTTGTAATAGGTTGTCTGAAATGTATTAAGTGTCCAAAAAAAAAAATATATATATATATATATATATATAATTAACAATAAATACAAGTGGCACTTGTAATTGCCGAGTTTATTACTTGCTACCATGCATATTTGCGGAATGTTTCTAACGGTGATCTATTATTAAAAGCAGACCGACCGGGTCCTACGTCAGGTCACTGACTTTGAGTCTTGTTTCAAGATTTAGACCCTCGATGACCAATTGAATCACGTTTACATAGAGAAATTAACTCGAAGAAATTAGTTGGGTTAGCTCAATCGGTCAAAATCTTGGTATTTTTCCCGTGTAACTATTTGTGGTGCATGCAAACTAGTCCCAACCACTCACATAAAAAAAATAACTCGAAGAAGATTCAAAATATTCAAAAATTATGGAAGATATTTTCTATTCAATCAAAAACTAATAATTTTAAAAGAAAATCCTATTTTCTCGAGGTTTAGAAAATTGGATTCTCGCACTTTTATTTTTAGATTGAACAAAACTTCATAGGTTCATTTGTCGTTGTCTTTACAATTATTTGTCTATCTAAAAATACAACACTAATCTTGAATTAATCTTAATCA
Source organism: Nemophila menziesii (assembly GCA_029959085.1). Classification (NCBI taxonomy): domain Eukaryota; kingdom Viridiplantae; phylum Streptophyta; class Magnoliopsida; order Boraginales; family Hydrophyllaceae; genus Nemophila; species Nemophila menziesii. Next base: position 119,524,898 of record JARWIR010000001.1, on the reverse strand, counting down.
AAGCTCACTTAAGGGCCACTTGAAAACCAGTTCATTAATCCAGGTATATTTACAACTTTTTTCATGAAGATTCTCTTATATCCATGATAATTTAATCACATAAATGAGATTATCCTTTTGTTCCCTAATACGGGAAAAGGCTACTGAAACTCTATACATTATTTTTTTGAAATTTTTATTCGATCGTCACATCAAATTAAGAAAATAATTCTAATATCACTTTATAGTATTTGTTATTGGATTATTTTATTCATGACCATCAAACTTATACGTATACTGCACAATAAACAACCTTTAGTATTAATAAGATACAAATCATGGATGAGTTAACTACTTAACACATGGGTTAAATAAACAACTTCTTCTTATTGCACAGGATAACATAAGTAAGTAGTATATAGTGAGTACGAATAGCATGTGATACACTCAATAGCTGCCTATATATATATCTCAAGTTGTAAAATGTTTAGCACACAATAAATATATACTAATACTATTTTTCTTATTCTCTCAATTACTTAACATCGAGCTGAAGGGTTTTTTTATTCGCTTCGAAGCTTTTGTTCTCGCTATTAATGGCAGGTTTCTAAGCATTAATCCCGCTAGCTAATATGAAATGTGAGAAATATATCTTGATAATTGTTTGTAATCCCCACTAGTTACGACTCTGAATATTCTTTACTAAAGGGTGAATTGGTACTTTTACCGTTAGTCGGAATTCTTTTATCCGCCTAAATCTCTCCCGAATATATATAGGGGTAGTTGTCCGACTCTAGGTACCTTTCTTCAAATTGATAATATGCGTCGTCATTGGAATAGTCTTCTCGTTAGTGCAGTGGTTTCTCGTATCGCAAGTCAGGGTCTCGCCAGACCGTGGCACCAATTCTTCTACGGGGAGCAACAACGGGAAGAATGGATATGGTAATTATCTAATTGAGGAAGAAGAAGGCATCAACGATCCAAGGTTGTCACGAGGCAAAGTCGACAAAAGTCGACGGACCCCCAAATAGCCCGAGGCGCTAGGCGTTAGCCCGAGCGAATTGAGGCGATAAATATTGATATATTATGTATATATATAGACATCCTACTTAAATAAGCAAATAATAGACATATTAATTAATTTTGAGCTAAAAAATGTCATAGAAACGCATTAGATACTAAAAAACTCAAAAGAAACACGTGAAATGTCACAAAAGTCGCTTTCTAGACTCGAAATTTCCTAATCTCTACTCCATATAATCCTCGTCCATGTCATCATCATCATAATTCTCATTCATAATATCCTCATCGTCATGTTCGTTTTCATAATCCTCAATCTCTTCATCCTCTTCTTCAACATCTTCAAGTGGTTCATCTATGAGCCTCGACCTCGAACTCGAAGCTTGTCTAGTAACCCTACTCGGTTCTCCAACTCCACTAGCTCTTCCCACTAAACTCCATTTCAAATCACCACCATCGTGAACTAACTCTTCTGATGCATCCAAATTAGCCTAAAACCAGCAGCAGCGATTCATGATTAAGTCATTATCCAACAACCATTTTCTTATACATTGTCATTAACATGCTTATACAACATGATTTTCATGCAATTTTCAGTTGTAAAATGTTTATAAACATGCTAACATTTAAGAGTTTTGAGAAAAGATTAGAACTTTGATCACTAAAATAAACGAAAAAACTCACCTTTTTTATCAACCAAAATATGCTTATAGCCTTATACGAACTCTAACAAGCTAATATAAGAGTTTTGAGAAGCAACTAAACTTTTTTATCACAAGAAGAAAGGTGTTGGCAGCAGCAAACTCGTAGAAGAAGAGAAGAGCAGTAGAGCAGCAGCAGAAGAGGAAGGGTCGCAACTTGTCTTGAAGAAGAAGGAGTTTGACTTTCCTTTTTTAAACGTGTTATTTTTGTTTTAAACCCTTAAAATATTGAGTTAATGTTATGGGTTTAAAATATTTGCTATTGGGCTGAATAATAAAGAGTGAAAATTTGGGAAAAAAGAATGGGTTGTTGGTAAAAGGCCATCGACTTTGGGCCTAGTCGTCGCCTATCGAAATGGATCAGGCGGCCGACTAGGCAATGACTATAACCTTTCGCGCCTGGCCTTAATACTAGGCGTCTCGCCTTCGCTTATCGCCTAGTCACGACTAGGCGCGCCTGGTGAGAACATTGCAACAATTACAATGTCGTCGTCAAGTGTGCTAAGATTCAAAACGCTATCTCCAAGGGTAAGATCTTCGTTGATGCAGATCTTTTATGCTGTTTTTTTTTTTTTTTGAAAATATATAATTTTACCAATAAGCTAACTAATATGTATATTACAAATTTTGTTTAAGTAATATGTATGTATATCTTTATAGATCTTTTTAAAATACAATTAATGTTTCATTGTAGTGCGTATAAGTAAGTAAATAAGCCGTAAAAATGTTACATGTGAAAAAAAATTAGAAAATTGTATATTCGAGATAAAAAAATGAGTTGTACAGAAGTTCTTAAGATCAATAAAGTTAGTAATTCGCTAATCGGTACAAAAGTTTAGGTTCATCTCTAACTAACCGTGGTAATAATGGTGATCTTTATTTTCAAAAAGAAAAATAATTTCAGCTTATGTTTTGTTTTTATTATTTTTATTTACTTATTTATGTATCATTTAATTTGCTATTTTGTGCGGATCCCATGTTAAAGATTCATCATTATTTAGTTAAAAAAATTTTTGTTAATAATTTAACTTTTGAGATAATGACACTAGGGGTCTTGAAGACACACCCCTCTTCGAGTTAGCACCCTCACCTAGAGCCTCTTCTTACTAAAGACCTCAGGAACTTTTTAACACATGAACCCCAAAACCTCAATTACTAGACTACCCTTCTTTTGTTTTTTCTATACCTATATATACTAATTGCTATTTCTAATTTCATTCACATTCTAATTTCATTTACTCACCTCACTACCTCACTGCTTCTCTCTCCTCTCAACCACCACCGCCACCACCTAAAATGGCCACCACCACCGCCGAAATGACCACCACCACCGCCGAAATGGCCACCACCACCACTAAAACACACCACCACAAGTCTTCTTCACCGGATCTCTTCGAACCAGCAACTCATTTTTACAGCACCACCTCCATCGAGCTTCGAACCAGCGAGATCTGGCAAGAGGAAGCCGTGACTTGCTCCGGCGAGCTCGAACGAGGAGGCATGGCGGCGCGGTGTTTCGTTCGAACGGATCTCTCTTCACGTGAATGTAACGAGCAATTTCAGATCTGAAACTACTCCGGTGCTGCTGCGGTGGAGGAGCAGGTGGTGTAGTCCAGCGAAGAAGTCCAGCGCCAGCATCTTCTTCTCCGCCTAGCAGTCCAGCGCCAGCATCCACGGTCTTCCCCATCAAAGCAGTCCAGCGCCACCAGCGATTCGAATCTCCTTCTTCAGCTCACATCTCGAAGCTCATTCTTCTTCTTGTTCGAGTTCCGTGGATGTGTGTGCGAGAATGCTGCATTGAAATCGAAGGTAGAAGCCTCGTCATGGTGGTGGTGGTTCCGTGAAGACCTCCGACGCTTGAAGAAAGCAGATCGAGCCCTCCTTTTTTTTTTGTTTCTTTGTAAATGGTTGACCAGATCTAGATCTGGTCAAACCAGTTAGTTTTTTTTTTTTACCTTGTAATAAAATGTGTAAATGTGTTTTTTTTATAATAGTCAATAATTTTATTTTTTTAGCATTTCCGATTATATTCTTTGTGTGTTTTAATAGTACCCCAAATTTTAAGAGTACTCAGAGAATTTCTTAGAGTACTCCGAGAATTTCTTAGAGTACTCCGAGTTTTTCTTAGAGTACTCCGAGTTTTTCTTAGAGTACTCCACATTTTTATAGAGTACTCTGCATTTTTCTGGCAGCCGGAGGTAGGTGGGCGGATTTTTAGAATATTCATTAAAATATATAGAGTACTCTATGTTTTTCTCAGAGTACTCTATGTTTTTTCCGGTGACCGGTGACTGGTGGTCGGAGGTCGGTGGTCGGAGGTCGGTGGTCGGAGGTCGGAGGTCGGAGACAGGTGGTAGGTGGGTAGTGGTAGAGGAGAGAGAAACAGTGACATCATACTTTTTTGTCTTTTAGTGTTAGTAAGTGTAGGAAAGACTATTGTAAAAAATGAGGTCCCTAAGAATAACAACTTTCAAGACACTACTCTATAGAGAAAAAATAGTGCTCCTAAGACCCTATATATAATTCACCCTTAACTTTTTGATCATGTAAACAAAACTTTTGTATTTATTTCTTTTTTTTGTTACTTCTTAGTATCATTCTTAATATCATGTAATATTTAAAGAGTTCATTCAAAAATATATGTCGAGTAAGAGTATATCCTAGGTGGTAATACTGGCCATGGTGGATGATAGTGACCGAAAATGAACAATATTAATATTATGTTTTTTACAATTTATCTTTTACATTATGTAATTTTTGTTTATTTTAAAATATTTTAGTATTTGTTGGATTTTTTGAGAAAAATTTAACCACATACTTTATATTAGTAAAAAAGGATGATATATAGCAATGCTCATTCAAAAAATATATGTCGAGTAAAAGTATGTCTTAGGTGGTAATACTGACCATGGTGGATGATAGTGACCGAAAATGATATTGTGTTTTTTACTACTTATCTTTTACATTATGTAATTTTGTTTATTTTAGAATGTTTTAATATTTGTTGGATTTTTTTAGAAAAATCTAACCACATCCTTCATATTAGCAATTAAAGTGATTTTCAGAATCCTGATCACCTGTTAAATAATTAGATCATAAAAAAGGATAAGTCATAATAATTAAAAAAAAAAGTGAAACACTTTCAAAATATTACATAAAGCACATAAAGAGAAATTGTTGAATACATGATTTATGGTCTCAATATAGTCCATTTGAAAAAAAAAAAAAAAAGGTCACAATATAGTCCTTCTCGCTAATAATGTTTTCCTTGAGGTAGATGTCATATTTGGGCATACCACGAGTCTCAGCTTTCATCACCCTACTATCTCATCAACTATTTTGTTATGCAAAGCAGCAAAAGCAATGTCCACATTGTTTGAGTCTTAATTAACAAGTCATTCCAAACGAGGCGTAACAATAGTTGGAAAGCCTCCCATGTCCATGACTATATTTCCAATGAACCCAGCATTTTTTAGCAGGAATTGTACCAATGTACGTGTAGATTCATTAAATTCTTCAAAGCCGTTCAATTTCACTGTCTTTAGACAAGGAAGAGGAATTTTCTGTGTTCTTCTTTCTGAGTTCCATTACTTCTCCGCTAGCTTCCGTAGCAAATGATTTGGCCAATGATGCTAAAAGTAGAAAACAATGTCACTCCCATATAACACCCAAACAGTAAAAAAAAATTGTAAAGACATTTGACTAATTGAGTATACCTTCATATCACGATCCTTGTTCACTACTAGTTTCTCGAGATTTGGTGAACATTTCAAGAGGCATATAATGCCATATACATCCGTTTGGTCAATAAATCCAGTAAGCTTTAGACAAGTAAGACGTAAAAATAGACATGACAAGTCTTGTTCCCCCAACAATGACAAGGTCTAGTTATATTTATCACAACAACCAATATATTCAAATGTGAGTGATTGGACTTTAGTCCAAATATATTCCCATTTCTTTGATAACACACTAGTCCTCACTACTTCTTTCGTGTTTAACAAAGAGAGCATGTGAAGCAATACAGATTCAGGCAAGGCATTAATGTGATATTGGGTTGTTCTCTTCAATCTCTTCTGATTCTTCTCCATCAAGATTAATACAAAACAATAACTTCACATTACTCAATCTGCATAATAATAGACAAAACATCAACTACAAGGATACAAATGTAAGCATCATCTGAATTAATATTTCATAACGTTTGTCTATACATTCAAGAACACTTTTCTTCAATAAATATACTCAACAGGCTTAATCCAAGTTACAGAATTTTATTGGGGGTTTGATTTAGCTTTGGGTTCGATAATTCATAGCTAGTTTTAATAACCAAAGAGGTAAGGCTTAACCTTTGTCAAACTATACTCAAAATCCTTTAATAAAGTTTATGAGCTCTAAATAAATCAAGAAAACCGAACTTCACACAAATTTATATTGATTACCCAGTACACTAAAAATATTTAGGCAATTTAGAATCATAAAATTGGTTAAGAGATATACCTCTATATATCTAAAAATATATAAGTTCGCAGATCAAAGCAATCATCTTGAGACTCAAATGTGTGTGGCTTAACATGTTTCATTGCATTCAAACAAGGGATGGGATTGTCATTATCCTTTAATACAATCCCATCCCTTCTAATCCCTCCATCCAAACATACCCTTTAAATCCGTCCAAAAGAAACCCCCTTCAAATTTTAATACTTAAAATTAATAACATTTCTAATGGAAACATGTCAAGTGAGAACAATATATATAGCTATGCAATAACTGAACTAGTTCAGGGGGTTGCGACGCACCTGTGCATTCGATTGAGCTCCCCTGAATAAAGTGATCCACCGACTATTTCAGAAGTGGAGGAAGACAGTAGAAACTAATAATATAAGTAGTTCTCTGTTTTGGCGCCAAATTTCCCGCTCAAAATGATTTCTTATATTTATGGGTGAATTATATATAGGGTCTTGGAGACTAACTCTCTTCTCTATAGAGTAGTTTCTAAAATGCCATTCTTTTTAGGGACCTCAATTTTGACAATAGTCTTTCCTACCCTTACAGTCACTAAATGACAAAAAGGTGTGATGTCACTCTTTCTCTCTCCTCTACCTACCACTATCCACCTACCTCCAACCTCCCACCACCTACCACCGACCTCCGACCACCGACCACCGATCACCGACCACCGACCTCCGACCAACAGTCACCGGTCACCGGAAAAAACATAGAGTATCGGAAAATTTGCGGAGTACTCTCTAAATTTGCGGAGTACTCTCTAAATTTTTTCGAGTGAACTAATAAATCGTAGTACTCTAAGTAAAACTCGGAGTACTCTGATAAAAATCTCGGAGTACTCTAAGAAAATATCGGAGTACTCTAAGAAAATCTCGGAGTACTCTATTAATTTGATGAGTATTATTTAAAAACAAAGAGTAAAATTCCAAAATAAATATTTTATTAACATTTCTAATTAAAAAAAACGAAACAAATGAAATTATCTCTTACATTGACTGGACAAACAAAAACTAAAAAAAAATTAAAAGAATCCAAGCGAGTCTTCTTCACCACGCTGGACAAGAAAAAAAAAAGAGCAGCGCTGCAAGTCTTCTTCGCCGGATCTCTTCGCTGCAGCATCACCACACCGGATCTCTTCGCTGCAGCATCACCACACCGGATCTCTTCGCTGCAGCATCACCACGCGTGAAAGCTTCGAACCAGCAACTCATTTTGACAGCACCACCTCCATCGAGCTTCGAACCAGCGAATGAGGAGGCCGTGACTTGCTCCGGCGAGCTCGAACGAGGAGGCATGGCGGCGCGGTTTTCTGTTCGAACGGAGCTCTCTTCACGGATCTGTAACGAGCTCCGGTGGATCTGAAACTACTCCGGTGCTGCTGCTGGCCGAAGAGGTGCTTCAGTTTTCCATGGCTGCTTCGGTTGTTACACCTTAGCGTGGCAGTGACGAGCAGGGGGAGCAGAAGGAAGAAGAAGAGGTGCTTGTTGGTGGTGTTGGTGTGGTGGCGGTGGTGCAGGCGGTGGAGGAGCAGGTGGTGTAGTCATTTCGTCGGTGGCAGTTTTGGGAGTTCACGGAGGAGGAAAGTTGGGAGGAGAGGGAAGAGAGGGAGGTGAGAGAAAATAGATCTGAAATTATAATTGTAGGGGTTCTAATTTAGTATATATAGAAAAAAAACAAAAGAGGGTAGTTACGTAATAGGGGTTTTGGGGTTCATGTGTTAAAAAGTTTAAAAGGTCTTTAGTAAGAAGAGGCTCTAGGCCGGGTCCCCATCTTGAAGAGGGGGGTGTGGTCAAGACCCTAGGTGTAATTATCTCTATATTTATTTGGACGAAAAAATTGGGTGATCGCTACTTTTTTTTTCATGAAAAAAGATTAAATACTAAAAAAAGCAATCCTATCAAGCCAAACATAAAAATCTAAGATAGACATAGACTGACATCTTATGATGTCCACTCTCCTCCTACTAAGCTTAGCAGCATTATCAGCCAATTAGATTAAAATTTCTCTTAACATGTATTACTTTCCATGACGGAAATCTCTTCAACTAGCTGAGCGCTTCACTAACAATTGGCCTGATTCTCTAATTGGAAACACCACCATTTAAAATACCTTGAACCACCTCAAGGTTATCAGAGTAGAAAGAACTATTCTAGAAATTGAGATCTGCAGCTACTTTCTAATTAAGTAAAAAAATTCAAAAAATAAATAAATTTTTGACCGACCACCATCACCATTTTCGGTCAATTTATTTTGGTAAAAAATTTCAGGCATGATGTCTCCTCATTTGTGATAGATTTATATTAGGATGAGACATCATTTTTAGTGATTTAGAAGTCATTATAGTCGATTTTCTTGAGAAATATTACACTTTCCTATTTTGAGTCTTGATTTAGTAAAATAATATTTTTAGAGCATATTGGGTTTAATTATTTATTTAGTGTGAAGCTTTAAAGATAATTATGGAGATTAATTAGATTTCAAGTCAAAGAGTACAACTTATGGAAAGAGATAAGCATGGTAATTGGAGATAAGGAAATAAAAGCTAAAAACATGGAAAAGGAAAAGCTGCCTTAATCCTGAATTTCTGCACCTACGACCACAAATCAGCTTATATCTCAAGAACGGTGTGGAATTTGGAGAAACGGTCAAGAGCAAAGTTGAAGAGCTTTCCGAGACGATGAATTTGGTGTACTCATACGCGTCAAACGGATGAGTATTGAAGCTGCTAGGACCAAAAGAAACACGGGCCTGATTTCATGTTTTTAGGGTTACGAATTTGAGTTGGGCTTGAAGTCCACTACTTACTTCTCCTTCAAGAAAACGAATTAGGGCTTCCAAGACACCTATAAATACACCCTTATATCATTATAAACATGTCCTTACTCAATTGCAAAGTATAGGCTTAGTCTTTACTTATATTTTCTTAATTATAAACAATAGCTTAGTCCTTTAGTTAGATATTCATCCTTAGAATCAAGCTATTCATCCAAGAAGCAAGTTGACCTATAGAAGAAGACAAGAAGAAGAAGATTGGAGCATGACAACCCCTCTTCTACATCTCACCTTCTCTATACCTAGAGTAATTAGCTATAGATCTATTCTCAACCATATTTCTAAGCTTTTATTCTGTAAGTTTACTTTTAATTGTTGGATTATTATTTTGATCTTTAAATACTATTTGTTATTTTAATTGGTTAAGCTTGGCGTATATTGTATTATGTGTTTTGACCTATTTCCTAGATCTGATCAATCTTAGGATTAATCTTAGTTATTGACACACCACATAATCGTCTAGTGTGACTAGATAGCCACTAAGGTTTGTTGCAATCCTGGTTAATATATAATGCTTAATGTGACAGGTTAGAATAACAATTTAGTAATAGACGTAGTAATCCTAATCTATTAGACTTATTTTCATATTTAGTTATTTGTTTTGTTTAATTGTTTTATTTATTTATTTGCATTAGATAGTTATTTATCTTTTCATATTTTATCCAAACATCTAAATTCATCTACGTTTGTTGAACATAAATTGATTTAACGGATACAATCCCTGCGAACGAACTTGACTTATCATTAAAACTTGCATACGATCTGTGATACTTGCAGTGAGTTCCGTGGTTCTCAAGGGTGTGTGACTCTTTATTTATCTATTATTTTATCACACCTTTGCCCCCACCAAGGCACTACCGCCTCATTCGGTTAATTTTTTTTTTAAAATTTCGAACATCATCACCACACCTTCTTGATAGGTTTTTTTAACAATAGAATATAATTAGAACAATACCACCAATCATCGTTGCAACCACCATTTCCACCTATTTTGAAAAAAAAAATCGGGCACCACCACCGACCAACGTCGTAGCCAACACGGCAACAACACCGGACAATTACTTTTTTATCCGAGATCACCACTGACCACACTTGTCGCTGTCAACAGCCTATCCAATTTTTTTCGATCAGATTTCTGGTCAACTACTCATAGAAAATGAAATTCATTGTTTTCATTGTTAAAAATAAGGATACCATTGTTCAAAAGAGTGAATTTTATTATTTTTAACAATGAATTTCTTGTTCCGAACAATGAAATTCATGTATGGGAATGATTTCAATGTTTTTAAAAATGAATTCTTTGTTCAAAATAAAAAATTTCATGTATGCGACAAAATTGTTTATCAGAGAAAAATTGATTACCTCAATCTTAGCACGATCAACTTCTAAAATTGAACTCGAAACCTTGTGTCCCAACACTATACCTTCTCCAAGTTCAAAACCAAATCAGTCTCCTTGCATCTAATTAACACCTTCTCCAAGTTCTGTAAACACTCATCAAAGTTATCACCAAACATATAATAGTAATCCATAAATACCTCAAGGAAATGATCGATCATGTCCTAGAAGATTGCAATCATGCATCTTTGGAAAGTAGCAGGTGTGTTACATAATCCAAATGGCATCCTTCGAAAGGCGAAGGTACCAAAAGGACATGTAAAGGTTGTTTTGTGTTGGTCTTCCAAATCTACATATATCTGGTTGTAACCTGAATACCCATCTAAAAAGTAATAATACTCTCTTCCAGCTAACTTCTCTAACATCTGATGTATGAAAGGGAGAGGGAAATGATCTTTTCTGGTGGCCTTGTTCAACTTACGGTAATCCATACTTACTCTCCAACCAACAACGTCTCTCGAGAGAATGGATTCATTCTAAGCATTTAGGATAGTAGTGATACCACCCTTCTTTGGTACGCATTGAACTGGACTCACTCATTCGCTACTAGATATGGGATAAATGTTTCCCGCATCTAGTAATTTAATAACCTCTTTCTTCACCACCTCCTTCATAGGTGTCATCAATCTCCTTTGCCCTAACTGAGCGTGCACAATCATCTTCCAGAATAATTTTGTGTTGGAAATAGGAAGGACTAATACCTTTGATGTCAGCAATAGTCCAACCAATCGCCTCTTTATTAGCTCTTAATATACGCAACAATTTGTCTTCTTGAGGACTTATTAAAGTAGCTGAAACAATAATACGTAGAGTGTTATTAGTGCCTAAATAAGCATACCTCAAGTGTGACAGAAGCGGTTTTTCTTCTAATCGCGGGGGAGATTCAATAGATGGTTTCTTTTTAGGTATTATCTCCCCTGGTTCTCTTACAGGTTCATAGGCTAGACGCCTATACTTTGGATTCTCGGAATTGAGAGATGCCACTGTTTCGGAAAACTCTTCCATTATCTCAGGCAAGTCAAGTGTTAGGGCAGTCTGCAAGACATCATCAAAATTAAAATTATCAAATACCTCTTGCGTGGCATGCTCTACTGCATCTACTCGAAAACAGTCCTCTTGGGAATCTGGAAACTTCATTGTCTTAAACACGTTGAACTTTACCTCCTCGTCTTGGATTCGCATAGTTAATTCTCCGTTTTCTACATCAACCAAAGTAAGCCCCGTGGCTAGGAATGGTATTCCAAAAATGATGAGGACATTCCTATCTGCATCTTATTCAACTATAACAAAATCAACGGGAAAAATTAAAGTACCTGCCTTGACGAGGACATCTTCTATGCGTCCCCCCGAATGTGCAAGGGATTCGTTAGCCATTTGCAAGACCATAGAGGTAGGTCTTGCATTTTCTATCTTCAACTTCTTGAAAATTGATTTGGGCATGAGATTAATACTCGCACCCAAATCACACAAAGCTTTCCCTTGCCACTCGTTACCAATGGAAATAGGAATCATGAAACTCCCAAGATCAAGTAGCTTGGGTGGCAACTTACTTTGGCATATGGCACTACATTCTTCTAGCAACCCTATCATCTCATTCTCAAGGTATGGTCTGTTTTCGGAGATGACTCTCTTCAATAATTTAACGTACTTCGGCATCTATAATAGCATCTAGGAACGATACATTAATGTTAAGACCTCTTACCACATTTAAAAACCTCTGATACTTAGTCATATCTCCTTTCTTCTGAACTCTTGAAGGGAAAGGTGGAGGAGGACGGGTTTCTAAAACATCTTTCTTCTTTGGATTTCCCGGAATCTTCACCACTTACACTACTTCGGGTTCATCTTCTTTATCCTTTACTGGTTTTGTTTTAACAGTTGTTTCTTTTTCTTTCATAACCGGAAAAGGAGGTGAGGGAAGCTTCTTACCACTTCTGAGCGCTATAGCATTACAATTTGTCTCTCTGTTTTGGATCTTCAGTGTCACTTGCGAGTTGCCCTTGTGGAAGCTGATTCAATTGTTTTGCCATATGAGCCATTTGATTTTCTAACACTTTAAGTGATGTAGATGAAAATTGTTGATCTTGGTGCGCCTTCATTTGAAGGTTGATTAATGTCTGTAATGACTGTTGTACGTCTAACACACCTTCTTGAGGTTGAGCAGGTAGAGCTTTCTAATTCATAGTCTAAGTATAGGTGTCTTGAGGAGGTCGCCTCTGAGCTTGATTGCCATAACCTTTTCCCCCTTGGTAGTTATTCTGTGGTCTTGGTTGTTTGTTATTACCTTGGGAACGCGGCTGATATGCGTATGTCGAATTAGCAGCCCATTTGGATTCGAATATTGGAAACCCGAATGGTTTCTATTTTGTTGATAACCTTGACCACCTGAATTATAGTTCCCTCGGTTGGAAACAAACATCACAGATTCTGGATTACTTTGACAATTATCCGAATCATGATCTTGTACACCACAGTTAGAACACCTATATACTTCTTGTGTAACATTAACATCTGCTCTTCTACCTGAAAAACCTTCTTTAACAGCTAAGGTAAGCTGTCTCAATTGCTGCTCACGTGTGTTCTTTAATTTATTCTCCAACGAAGAAAATTTCTCATCAATTTTATCACTATTCTCTCTATAAATTCCACCTCGGATAGGTGCTCTCACAGTATTCCAACCCAACTCATTTTTCACTGTTCTATTCAAAATAATCTTAGCATTATCTGTAGTTACCTGTAAGAAGCCACCACCACAAAGCAGGTCAACATCCTTTCTTGATTGTCTTTCAAGGCCTTTATAAAATATTGACATTTGTTGTGAGTCTATAAGGCCATGATCTGGAACTCTTCTTAAGCATAGTTGGAATCTTGTCCAACACTTACCCACAGATTCATCTTGCTTAAGTTCAAATGACGTTAAAGCTATATGTGCATTTAATCTCATGTTACTCGGATAATAACGATCAAATAACGTGGTTTGTAACTCATCCTAATTGGTGATTGATCCTGGTTCTTGCGAATCATGCCAAACACTAGTTGCGTCTATCACGAAAAATCTGAAAATTGCGTAGTACATCTTCTCTCTGGTTACATCTTGTGTTATATACGCATCATATATTTGCATAAATTTCTATATTGCACGAATCAGATCTTCTCCAGGTACTCCACGAAAGTTTCCAAAGTTTTGGAATTGAGATAACATACCAGGATCGGGTCTATATCGTGCAACATTGATATCTAAAGGACCAATACCAAGAGCAAGAGCGCGATATGGAGCTTGTTCAAGACCTTGTATAAACCATGGATCATTAACAACTTGAGGTTGAGCTTGTCTTCTAGGTGGAGGAGGATTTTTATTCACCACCCTAGGATTAAGTTCATTTTAATTAGCCATTTCTGCTTCTCTGGCTAATCTCTCTCCTTCTTTCCTTTCTTCTTTCTTTCTCTTCTTCTTTCTTTCTTTTGTTCGCTTGCTTGACTAGTATCTCGGGATTTTCGAGCATACACCAAACCTGTAAAATCTGAGAAAGGAAGAACAAACAAAAGCGTAAAACTGAAAAATAAAAATAACAATTAAGCTCCTAAAGGACCGGGGTCACACGCTACCGTCCACGGCAGCAGCGCCAAAAACTTGGTTGGGCCTGGGGTGTTATAAAATAAGCGATAAAAATAGAGGAACCACTATACCACAAGTGCACGGTTATCCAAGTAATACTCCGATAAATCGGGTTTCGTTCGTAGGGATGGATTGTTATAACTCTAGTATTAATAAAATAGTAGAAGTAATTGTTGAACAGAAAAATAAATGATAAGATTTTTGTTTGTTTTTTCTAAACTAAGACGCAAGAAAATGAAGTACTAAATTAATTAATTGAAAAGAAAGTAAAATAGATAAATAAGCATGGACGCAAATAAGAGAAGGAGTACTTGAGTCTCGCAAGGGTTTCACCTAAATCTACTCGATCAATGCTGTCTTTTAAGGGCTGAATTGGTATTTTGTATTAGTCGGGATTCTAGCATCTTCTAACCCCCGTCAGGGTGGACTTAGGAGCTATCCTAGGGTATTAGAAACCCCGTCAGGGCGATTATAAGCTACCTTCAAATGTTTAAGTCTTTTACCCAATTGGCTGCAAGGTTAGTCAAGCCCGTCAGGGTCAATGACGAATACCTCGCGTCTATTACATATGTCTGTAATTAAACCCCCCGTCAAGGTGATCACTTTGCCACTTAAGTGAATAGCCTAATTGCTATATCCTATTTTTGATTCATGACTTCAAAGACAGTAAATAAATTCACGATAATACTCAATACGAAATTACCCAATTCAAATTAAATATTTTAATCCCAAATTCAAAAACATTAATTAAACAAATTAGGGTTCAACCCATTATTGCGATTCTCAAGCACTAATATGTTTAGCATATAACAAAATTAAAAACTGAAATAAAATTAGAAGAACTCATAGTCAATTACGGAAATAAAATGAAGAACCTAATCAAAGGATTGATTTTGACTGTTGGTATTTAAAGGAAATAGGTTAAATGAAATAAAAACCCAATCCTAAATTAAAATTCCATAGTTGATGTGCAACTGTTAGTAAAACAGCTTTAACATATGCGTCTCAACTCCAAATCACTTCATTCTAGTCGCAAAATCTTCCTAACTAAAATTGCAACTTCCTTATTTCACGACTCTAAGGCTGAATCAGTGGCTAAGTGGCTCAAAAACAGCGATTTGTAACAGCCTTCCAGATTTTACTCTCCTCTAGTTAATTCTTTGGATGATCTTTTCTTGCATTTGACTTCTCCGCTCGATCTAAATATTTAATTACCGCTTCTCCTCCTTGTCTTGGTGCTCCTTATCATCCATGGACCTAAGAACTTTTCACTAAAAACAACAAATTAACGTACAAAAGCTCTAAAATGAAATATCGTAATTCCAAGGGGCAAAAATGCAATATAACGAATTAAGCCTAAAAGTCTATCAAATAAGTCAAATATTCATCTAAAATGATGTCCCCTAAGGGCTAATATTTAGAACAAAAAGGGAGACATCACACCTCTGGTCAAGAAAAACGGAAACATGTATTGATATAGTTTCTCGTGTGTAATGCCCTGAGTAATGTAGGCATCACAAATCTGCATAAACTTCTAAACCGCTCTTACCGAATCTTGAATTGCTACACCACTGTAGTGTCCATAACATGCAAACTGACTAAGAATACCCTTATCAGACCTGGATTTCGTGGCTTGGATCACTGGAGGGCGAATCCCCGATGGTTGAACTCGAAAAGGTGCTCCCAGACATGGGAGATCTTGTTCGCGGTTTTGAATATTAAGGGGAATCTCTCCTTGTGGTTCTATTGGTGGGGGAAAAGGAAATTGTTGATTGTTATTCATATTGTCCCCTCGAGGTGGATCTACGTTCTCTATGATTACTCCAAACATGGCTTCTTTCTTCTTTTCTTCTCTCAAGCGTTTATTATAAGCCCTTATTATGTCCTCAAGATCTGAGTACATACACCAAGACCCAAATAACTTGAAGAAGAAAAAACAAAAAGAAAGCGTAAATTTGAAACAACTAAAAACTACTACACTAAAAACTTAACACAATGACTAACGAGGATCATCCCCGACAGCGGCGGCAAAAACTTGGTGTGGACTAGGTTGTGATAAAATAACGATATAAATAAGACAACTAGCACCCTAAACCAACACAAAAACTCACTGCAAGTATCACAGATAGTTTACAAGTTTAGTTAATAAGAAAGATTCATTCGCAGCGATTAAGCCTGTTAGCGTAGAATCATGTTTAGAGAAGAAAGCGTAGTAGAGATTGGTTGTTTAAACTAAAATACAAGTAATTAGAGAGATATATAATTGAGAGACTAATTATAAACTACTAAAACAATACATTAAAGTAAATATAATAGAGATGAGAGATATAACTTAGGTTCGCTAGTATGCACTAATCCTTCTGACTTTATATTACAGTTATAAGGGTGTTTAAAGCTCTTAGAGATAAGTAGTCGGGATTCTATATTCCTCCTAACTCCATTCCCTATGGACTTAGGTGGCAACCCTACAATTACTAGGGGACTTGGGTAAGGAAACCCTGCACAATGATAGGTGGTTAATCTCAAACCCTAGTGACTATCTAGTTAGGCTAGCCCGTTAGGATCACTACCGCACACTAGACGTTTATGTGGTGTTTCAATAGTTGAACACCGCTTCTGGGGGACAATCCAACTACTATTAATGGAGTAATCCTGTACTCGTGCACTAGCAAGGACTACAATCAATAACTCGAAGCATATAAAACAAATATATGAAATAGATAAAAAGATTAATCAATTTAAAGGCTAATCCCAAGTTACATAAAATAAGGAAATAGAATTCAAAGATTATACATATGCAAAATCCAAGCTATGGGAGAATTATATCATATTAGAAAGAAATAAACTAAAAGATAAATACATACTTGTCAACTTGCTTCGAAGGATCTCTAATTGTAATATTGATCAATAACTGAGCAAGGACACGTTTACAATGATAACTAAATGTATTTATAGGTGTTAGCTAACCCTAGGTCGAAATCTTAGAATGCAAGGCAAGTTATTGGAGTCATTTTCCAATTCAAATTCGTTTTCTAACATATATGATATGATAAACACTGCTGAATGATTTGGTCATGTCTCCTTCGTTACTTATCGGATTTTTGCGTACTTTATATGGAAACGAGTGTAATTTAAAGATCCACTTGATCATAAAATAACTCCTCCAGTTTCGTAACAGATTTTCTGCAGTCTTCAAAATACTGGACAACTTTTTAACATGGTAGATTTATTTCGCAGCTTTTCCTTCCCTAATTCGACTTTGTTTCCTTTTAACTCTAGATTTTACCTTGACATTGATTTGACCTCTGATTATTTCCTTTTACTTAAGAGTTTCACAATAACACACAAATTATACCAAAAACGCTACAAAAGTAATAAATCTCCAAATCAAGGCATGAATTAAGAAATTATCTAATGATGGGAAAAAAATCCTTAACAATTAACAAAATGCATCTAAAATGATGTATCATGAGTAGATTAGTATATCACAAATATGGAAACATCAATCTACAATGTCTTTCCCTTGCAACGTCATCAGCTAGTGCATGATGCTCTTTTCCATTAACAACCTTTTTTTGGGTTTGCCCCATAGTTCAACTTTGGTATCCACATGGTAACTCAATGGATCAATTTTAGGAAATCAGTTTTATGGTATCCACATGGTAACTCAATGGATTAATTTTGGGAAATCTTTAATCTCTCACAGACGAGGTCAAATTGATAGAGCAAAAAACATTATGTCCAAGCGTAGTGTTGAACGATTGCCACATTCCCTATTTCGATGGAACTCTTATGTCTACATGTAATATTAAGTGAACATGTTAAAACTCAACAATAAAGTTAATACACACGGGTGAAGGACTCCCAAAGATATTCTAACGCTCAGGATAATAGAGGATTAGAAATAAAGCCCCCCTTCTCAAGAGGGAATCTGGTGAGAGAAGTTATTAGGAAAACTTGTATAATATACTGTAAAAGATCAACCGTAATGATCGTTGTATATTTTTACTATTTGTAAAAATTGTTGCATATTTTTACTATTTGTAGAAATTGTTGTATATTTTTACTATTTCTAGAGATCGTCGTATATTCTTTAAACATATACTCCCCCCGTCCCAAAATTAATGTCCACATTACTAAAAATAGTGTCCCAAAATTATTGTCCACTTATAATACCAAGACACTTTTCTCCAACTTTTTCCACTATTATCCTTAATAAAGAAATAAAATTTACATTTCCAATGCATATTTAAAATATCAAGACCCTTTATGAAGGGTAAATTTGTAAATGGTGTATGTAATGATTAGGTTTCCTAATTTGTGTGAAAAGCAAAATGGATATTATTTTTGGGACGGAGAGAGTATATTATACATGGATAGTAGTTCGTTACTAAATAACCGTCTCCACGTATGGTTGATTATGTGTTTCAATATTGTAAAGATAACATGTTCCTTAATCACGTGGTTACCCATTATGGCTTACTACTTACTTTTTTTTGTTATTTTTTTGTTACATAGGAGAGCCACTTTGGACTTGGAGTCGTTGACTCGGTTCGAACCTGCACCACTAGATTGGATGACCAAGGCCCTGGCCAGTGAGCTAATCCCAACTGGTTGGCTTACTACTTACTACTTACGTTAGATTCTAATAAGATCATACTTACTACTTCCGTTAGAATCTAATAAGATCACATGGGGGTAAACCGGATGATGATGTTGTGCTAGCTTATCATACAACCAAGATTATGAAACTATGAGGCTTGAGGTGTCGACCGATCCTATCGGTAATAACTTGTAATTGCCATCTGGACTAATAAATTTGAGATCCAGTTAGTGTTGTTAAAAAACAAGGGGATGCAAGCACACCTCGTCTTGGGTTGGGGTGAGGAGCATTGAATGTTGTTGTGTGCGGTTTCGAACCTGGTGATGAGGCCTGTGACCAAGTTTATAGAAGAAAATAAAATCATGCAAAGTTGCAAACAATTTTAGCATACTAGACTTATAATTTATAAATGAATGAGAAGGGATATCTTCGACCCAAAAAAAAAGAGGAAATTACTTTTTGCAGCCAAATTTTTCCAAACTTTATATTAAACCCCCTAACTAGAAAAAAAATCCTAAAAACATCCAAAATCTAACTAGTTGGTTAGGTTGTTGTCTATTTTACCCTTGCTCGTGATGGGTACGGCCCCCGTAGAAGGTACATTTTACATTTCACCTTTTATACGCCCAAGCCCTATCTCGATTACTAACTCGATGGGTACGGACCCTAAACCACAAAAACAACCCCAGGTAAGGACATATTGCACAAAAACATCACACAAGTAACCATGGGGCTGCACCCACAGTGTCTTCACCAATTCCATTTACAAATAAACACAAATTCAATCATTCAATCACCAAAATTTTTATCAAATTCATTTATAGAACCAAATCAGAACCATTTCATAGCAAGCATTACTAAATAACCATTTCATAGCAAATAAGAACCATTTCATAGCAAATCAGAACCATTTCATAGCAAGCATTACTAAATAAAAACCAAACAAGAATGAACAAAACCAATATTCTGGTAAACATATACAAAATTACATGAATCAGTAAACAAAAACCCAAAAAAATTTCTGAATGAATCAGTAAACAAAAACCCAAAAATTCTGGTAAGCATTATTAACGCTGCTGTTTGAATTGAAGCCATGAATGGCGTATGGGTTTCAAATCGGTGAATGGAATTGATTGATGTGTGGTCTGGACCCATACTGATTTGGGAGTGGGCTGGAACCATATTTCGTTGACGCTGCTGATGGGCTGGACCCATATTCTTGCTGCTGCTGGTGGGTTGGACCCATCACGGGATGGGGGCTTCAACGGTTTGCACCCACCATGAATACCCCAATTATGGGGCTGGGTTCGACGGAGGTCAAGAGACGGTTTCGGGGGTCGATGGTGGTGAATATATGCTTTTCAGTGTAAGCAAGATTGATGGTGGTGAAGATATGGTGGGGTGAAGATGGTGGGGTGCTCGGTGTCGATGGTATGTCTACAGTGGTGAACATGGTTTGGTGGGTCGGTGTCGAGCGTGTTGAGCAGTGGTGAATGGAAGATCGCGGTGTGTTTCGAATGAAAGATGGTGGTGAGCAGATGCTTATTGGTGTCGATGGTGGTGAGTAGTGTAGAAGATGGTGGGGTGGTGCTGTGTCGACGGTGGTGAGCCGTGGTGAAGATGATGGGGTGTCTTGGTGTTGATGGTGGCCTTCTTCTTCTTCCTCGACGGTGAGCAGTGGTGAAGATGGTGGGGTTTCGAATGGTGGTGGCTGCTGGTGGGAGGTGGTGGTGGGTCTGATTGTAGGCGGGGCGGTGGTGGGTTGCTTGGGTGGGTGGGATTGTAGGGTGGCCGGTGGTGGGTTGCTAGGTTGGGGTTGGGTGGAGCTGATTGTAGGGGGTGGCGATGGTGCTTGCTTAATGTAGGGAGAAGAGAAAGGGGACCGACGGGAGGGGGAGGTGGGTTGGGTTGATGAGAGAGAAAAGGGGAATGGAGGATTATATAATGGTGTGCAGGGGTTTTTGGGCTTTTTGTCCAAATTAATTGGGTTTAGTTGGGAAATCGGAAGTTAATAATGACTGGCATTTGATGTAAAATGCATTCACACGGATTTTGATTAACAGTAGAGATACTAAATAGTACCCCATTTCTGTTTCGCATTTTTATCATTAAATAATATAAAGTACCAAAAAAATTTAACAACGAGAGAAAAGAGAAACCTATCAATTTTAGACATTACGCTTAATATTTTAATTTTTTTTGCCTAATTAATATCTTAATTCATAACTGAAATTAAAAAAAATTGAGTTATTTTTTCCTTTTTCTGCTATGGTGGCATGTACTTTAGGAAAAAAAGAAAAAAAGAAAAAGTATCAATACAGATAACAGTAGGAAAACCAGAAGATTAAGATTGTTCCAGCAAATTTTTTAAATACAAATTTAAGATGTATCTACCCGTGGATGTTACATCAAGGCGCTTCTCACGAGGTTCGTACTTCCCTTTCCGGAGCTGGTAACGATGAGTTACAGATGATACCGTGTAAGCTCGGCCTTCAATTTCCACACTTTCCCCACATTGCAAGTTCTGCCACCAAATTATATTAATTTGGAAATATGAGTTTATTACACCCTATTTTCTTATATTAACATTGTAGGTGTATCCAAATTAGGAGTAATTTGCTTACAATATCAAAGCAGCGAACGCCAAGGCTCTTAGGTGGAGGAGTAATTTCGATGACCTTGTAAGGATAATTATTGTTTTGACCTCTGTCTTTTTCTTTCTTTCTGCACACAATCTGCGGCACCTGTGACTGCCATAGATTAACAAAAGAAAAACATAATATTCAAACAAATTTTCAGAAAAATATAAATGAAAAGGACTAAATTCAAAATTCACAGTTTATCTTAAAGAATCTTACCTTGCGAAGTGCTGTAACGTTTGACACCATTGCCATTATTTTTTTCTTTTCTTTTTTTGCTTATATACTCTCTTCTGAAAATTAGATTGTTTCTCAGATCATTTAAAAGGCCATTTCTATTTTGTTATTTCCTACCGAATGCGAAAGATTTTTCTTAGATCTCTTTACTTTTTGTGGTCAGGATTGTTTCACGATTTCAATATTCTGGACCCAGCTTGTTTTTAGTTTGGGCCCATCCCAACTATAAGTTATATATGGGCTGAGGTCCAAAGATTCATGAGAACAATACTAAATATATAAAAGCTAACTCCATGAGGCTGAACATTTTTTCTTAAGGATCTTTAACCCAAAAGATTTAATTGCCTAAAACACCAACTAGGGCTGTAAACGAACCAAGCTGCTCGCGAGCCGCTCGAGCTCGGCTCGGGAAAAAGCTCGTTCGAACTCGTTCGTTTATATAAACGGAAAAAATAAGTTCGTTCGAACTCGTTCGTTAAAAAAACATGTTCGTTCGAGCTCGTTCGTTAACTCGTTAATAATTTATAATCTATAATTAATGGTTTAGTTATCAATAAATATATTGTTAAACCTATAAAAAAACAAACTATTCGTTAATAACTCGAGATCGGCTCGAAAAAAGCTCGTTCGATATGTTAACAAGCCATAAAATTTAAGCTCGGCTCGACTCGTTAAAATTTGAGCTCGACTCGGCTCGACTCGTAAATCTTATCAAATGAGCTTGCACATCCAGTATTCGGCTCGACTCGGTTCGTTTACAGCCCTAACACCAACACTCCTATACTTTTGGTTTCATTAAAGTACACTACACACAATTTACTCTTACATATGGCTAAAAGTTTACGGTAGTATCTATCTATACATTATTTTCTATTTCAACATATTATTATTAAAAATCCACTATCATCCAAGAAAGTATGATAAAGGTACAATGTGAAAAATATCGTATTGTAAAATTCTTTACACAAATTTAAAGATAGAGAGAAATTAGAGTATGCCAAAGACCTACAACAACATGTAAATTGCTGAATAGTAAAGAACACAATCAGTTATCGTAGTTGAGTGAAAAGATCTACATCCACGTTGAGTTCCGCCAAGAGTAACTAATTCACTAGAAACCTCATATTACAGATTATAATATCTCTTTTGAATCACACGAACCACTTAACCTATAGATATTACAAATTTTACCACAAATCCCCTCTAATCTATCAACTACATTAAAAAACTACTTGCAATGATTCAAGATGATTCTTATTGTTACAGATTTACTCGCTATTACAATGATTTTAATAATTTAGAGTGTAAACAACAAAAATCGACGATTTTAAGGAACTAGAGATGTAAGATGGAGTTTCAGTGAGGATGAGAGAATGGATGAATACAACTGAACAACAAAATAAGCTATTTATATGAGATATATCCATGGGCGAATAAGGGTCATTGATGCAGCATGAGATCAAGAGACCAGATGTGGCCACGTGTTCCACCGCTATAGTAAATCAACTTAGTTTTGTATGGGGTCCAATACTATGTCAAATAACTTGTCACTACTTTAATTTCATCAAATATAACACTTCACCTTAATAGAAATATACACTTAACATATATATTTTCAACAATCTCCATCTTGAAGGGTTAGCTTCCAAGAACCTTCACCTTTATCGGCATAGTGCACAACTATCTCATCATCTTCTCAGTTCAAAAGATCTGGAAAAACCTAACCGAGAAATGAAAATTCCAAGCAATGCTTAAACTTGACATTAGTAACAACTTTAGTACTGAAATCTGTAAGATTTTCTTCAGTTGCAATCTTTAGCAACTTAACGTCACCATTAGTAAGAACATATGTAATATACTGAAACTTAATATCAATATGCTTAGTTCTTTTATGATACACATGATTCTTACTTAAATGAACTGCACTTTGACTGTCAGAATAGAGGGAAACTTTCCATTTGACAATTTTAGCCTCAGAAAGTAATTTATGTAACCAAATAAAATCTTCTTCTTAATCAGTAATATCAACATATTCAACTTTAGTTGTTGATAAAGAAACTAAAGGTTGTAGTTGAGATTATCAGGAAAAATAGTTATTGCCTAGACTACAACAATATAAGGTAGTGGATTTTCTAAAATCCCCATCTCCTACAAAATCCAAGTCATATCCAACCAACTCAAAAGGAACATTATGATTACCATAGGAAAGACAAATGTTCAAAATGTTACCGACATAAGCCAACATATGTTCCAGTGCACTCTAATGTTCAAGTCCAGGGTTAGACATATACTTCTGCTTAAAAGAGAAATATCAAAAAAGAACTATGGTTGTGTGATTATCATATCATACATTAAAGATACAATCACATTAACATAAGACACATTACTCGTTTTAGCTATTACCAACTATGTCTTGAGGAAATAAAGTCTAGATAAAACTTTATGTCCATCCAAAGGAGTCAAAACATGTTTGCAATCCAAACTTTCAAAATCAAAAACAACTTTTTTCAAGTAAGGTTCTTGGTGAAGTTTTACCATGCATGATTCTCTATTTATACTAATTACCATGCCAAGTATCTTTTTAGCTTGCCCTAAATCCTTCATATCAAATTCTTTACTTGGAGATGTTAAGCTAATTAATCATACTTATAGATTCACTTATTAATGAGCATATCATCAGCATATAAGAGCACAAACACACTAGCCTCAAGTTTCAAAAAAAAAAAAATAGAACCATGGATCATATTTAGAAGTGTTAAAGCCAATTTTCATCATAAAAAAGTTAAAACCTTTTATACCATTGTCTAGGAGACTGTTTCAAACAATACATAGACTTTTTCCAACAAACATGATTAATTAGTAAAATATTTTATTAAGCTTTAAATTATTTTATTTATAAGGTTTTTTAATTTTTTATAACAAAATATATGTTATTTTGTATAAAAAAAAGAAGGAATTTATAGCATGATTAATTAGTAAAATTAATATCAAGACTTATATTGCAATCTTTATACAATATAGGGTCCTTTAGTGCAATTTTGCATATTATAAAGACCTATTTTGTAATTTTTGCATAATACTTAGACTTTTAGTGCAAATAGTGGCAATTTTCTTTTTTCGGGGGGCGTTGCCCCCGAATCCCCTTGCCCCCCCCCTGATCAATATGTTTTTTTTTATCAATGAACCCTTCAAGTTGTCTCATATAAAAAGTTTCTTCTAAGTCACCATGCAAGAAAGAAGATTTAACATCTAACTGCTCTATCTCGAGGTTAAAACATGCAACAAAGGCAAGCATAAATCTTATCGTTTTCAATTTAACAATAGGCTAGAAAATCTCATTAAATTTAATTCCCTCCCTCCGAGTATATCCCTTAGCTACAAGTCTATATTTATACCTAGGTGGGTCAGTATCATTAATACCTTCTTTAAATTTATAAGCCATATACATTAAACAAACTCTTGATTATTAGGTTGTGTAGCCAATACCCAAGTTTTGTTAAGGTTAAGGGACTGCATTTCCTCGTTCATATATTTATTTCAAAATTCATATGCGTCTATATCTAAAACATCAAGGTAAGAAGTAGGTATAGTTTTTTTTACTTCAAGTACAGTATTTAGAGTTATATAAACCAAGTCTGCATATTTATACCTTTAGGGAGCTCTAATATGCCTCGTTTGTCTATCTCTAGCAAGTTGCTAATCTTGGAGATGCCCTAGTGATGACTCATGCAACTGATCAGATTCTCCATCTTCTTTAGGTTCAGGAAGTTCAACTTCATCAATATCCTTAGCATTGTTCTGATCAAGTTCATGGCCACCAACTGCAACTGCATCCTCAACTTAAGGCTTCACCTCAAACTCTAATCCCACAGTTTACTTAGTCGCTGATAATTTAGCCACAACATCATTACTTATACTAGCATAAGACTTGAAATGAAGTGTTATTTCATTAATCACAACATCTCTACTCACTGTTACTTTATTGTCTCTAGCATATTTTTCCCACAATCTATAGCCCTTAACCCATCTTGTTATTGATAGCCAACCATAATGCACTTAAGTGATCTGGGGTCTATTTTATTATATTTTGTATGAGCATAGGTATCACACCCAAATAGCCTAAGATAGGATAGGTTAATCTTTTGGCCTTTTAATATTTCTATAGGGGACTTTAAATCAATACACATGTTAGGACTTTTGTTTATTAAGTAAGTAGTAGTGTTTAAAGCCTCGCCCCATAAAGTTTTAGGTAACCTAGAAGTAAACAACATGCATCTAACCTTTTCAAGTAAAAATCTATTCATTCTTTTAGCTATACCATTTTGTTGAGGGGTATGCTTAATGGTTTTGTGTCTCAGAGTTTCATTTTCTTTACAATATGTATCAAACTTTTTATTACAAAATTCTAATCCATTATCGATTTTAAGAACTTTCAAGGTTAAGGAAATTTTGTTTCTTCTAAGGGTTTCCATTATTTCATCCTAAAGAAAGTTTCACCTTTAGTTTTAAGCAAGAAAGTCTATTCTCTTATACTAAAGTCATTACTACATATAATATCGTCTCCCAAGGTGTGATATAATAATACAGTAAATGCACACCTCGAGAGAATGAGACTTTTCGCAAGTGTACGGATCGTTGACAAGTAATAAAGACAAGTAAGTAAATTATTGTCTCCACAAGGGATACGAAAGTTAAACTTCGAATAGTGTTCTTAGAGAGTGTATTAGAATGAGTTTGTTAGATTAAACACAAAAAATATAAGAAGATATTTATTTGTTTTTTGTTTTAATAACTAAAATGGTAATAAAGATTAAACTAAGGACAATAAAGTAAATAATGAAGGAGGAAAGATATGACAATATAGCTCGAGAACTCACAAGTGATCCCCACTAGTCTTGATCTTACATTTTATTAATTAAGGGATAATCTGGAAACATGCAATAGCCGGGATTCTAAATATCTCCTAACCCCCATCAGGGTAACATAGGAGGCTACTTCAGTACTACTATGGGACTTGGGTAAGGTTAC
This sequence comes from Nemophila menziesii, assembly GCA_029959085.1. Classification (NCBI taxonomy): domain Eukaryota; kingdom Viridiplantae; phylum Streptophyta; class Magnoliopsida; order Boraginales; family Hydrophyllaceae; genus Nemophila; species Nemophila menziesii. The sequence goes on along the minus strand of JARWIR010000001.1, from coordinate 119,498,336 downwards.
CATACACAATTATCAATGTTTAAATCTCTGCTTGATTATCTAGTTAGACAAGCACGCCAAGATCACTACCACACATTAAATGACTATGTATCATTTTAAATACCCAAACCCCTCATCAAAGTGACATTCCTAATTATTAAAGATGAAGCCCTATACTTACGCATAGAAAGGGTTGCAGAGATATGACAAATACACAATACAGAGTGATGTCTCCTCTTTTGTGATAGCTTAATCTACTCACAAGACATATTTTTGAAGGTAAGTGGTACCTAAGTAAGGTATTTTTCCTTAATAATTTTCATATCTTACTTTTCTACATTCTTTTGGACATTATGTTATTTATAGAGTTTTTGTGCTTTAATTGAGTGTTAAGTGTATAGATTTTAGGTACGTGGTTGACGCTAGAGTCCAAGGAGAGGAGAAGAAGTCAAGAATTGAAGTCCAAACCCAATCCAAGGCGTAAAGAGAGCTTAAAGTCACTTTTGGGAAGATAGAGCATTTACCGAAAAAGTCTTGACATCACATTGTTTCAGTCATCAAGACAAACTGGTCAGAAATTTTGAGAAAATTATTTTTGATTAAGATGGAACTTGACGTTAGTGTTGTGTTAAAGGTAACGGAAGTCAATTCGGAGTTGAGATGAGAAAGTTATGTCAATTTTTCCAACGTGACTCGAACCTGGACAACATTGGTAAAAAACGGTTTGGGCCAGTTTTAAGCCACTTAAGTGAGCCCATTAGGTTCAAAACGTTTTTGTACCAAGTATATAAGCATATTAGAGCTCCTATTTCATTATCCATCAGTACACATCATTAGACATCATACTATTTCAGTATAGGAGAGCTTACACGCCTAGAGAAGAAGGAAGGAGGGTTTCCACCCAAACTTCATCATTCCCCACCATTCCTCAACCGAATCATTCGGTATTTTAGGATAATTCGAGTCTATTTTATCTTTTGAACACGGTTTTATCATTAGTTTTACTGTTTTTTCATTTTATTAGTATGAGCTAAACTTTTTTTGCTTGAAACTTGCAATGGGTATGAACCCTAATCGACTATTACATTTGTTTTGGATATTTGGGATAGTATTCTATTGAAATGAATTGAGGTTATATTTATTTTGTTGTTTTATACATTCATGATTTTCGCCTATTCATGCCTTGATCAAGTATTTGGTAGTTTGAGACTTTTGGCTAACACTCCAAGTAGGAGGGGAGTCAAATTTCAGACATAATGTATAAACGCCTAGTGCAAGGTAGTGAACGTAATAGTCTTGCCCATTAGGTAGTCAATAGGGTAAGATTTTAACTCTTCTGAAAACCAATTGGCAGGTAGGATTGCGCTCTAAGATGCCTTGACGGCAGTTAGAGAAACCCTTAAATCCCGGCTAATGAGGATCACCCAATTCTCCCTCATACCAATAACAAGATAATAGTTGATTAGGAAGATTACTCGCAAGAACCAAGCAAAACTCTCATCTTTTTTAATATTTCTAGTATTTTACTTCTTTTCACCTTAGTTAATTAATTACGTTATTGCAATTTAGTCTTTAATTAGATAAATAAACAAATATCATTTACATTTTATTATTTACCCTACATCTTTACATTATATTACATTTGAAACAAAATTATATCAACCTTGGTAGTCCCTGAGGAAACAAAAGCCCTTAAGCTTATCTCATTGTTAGATGATGACAACCCATACACTTGCGGGAAGTCACAGTTCTTGGGTAGCGATTTATTATTACACATGGGACCACAACATGTAAATGGCGTCGCCGTCGGGGACTATAACGTTGTAATGTTGTGTTTTAGTTGTAGTTTAGTGTTTAGTTACTTTTTTTTTTTTTTGTTTTCTGCTTTTGTCTCTACAGAGTTTACATACTAATCCTAATCTATCCAAAGAGAGATATGGAGGCTTTGAATATGAACCGAGCATATCCACCTATTAATCCAGTTCAAGGTATCCCTGAGCCGGGAATGCCTTTTCCTGTTCAACCGTTAGGGGTTCCCCCTCCAATCATTCAATCCGTGAGATTTTGGCCCGATCAAGGAATGCTAAGCCAATTTGCTAGTTTTGGGAATCATAGCGAAGCCTTACACAAAGACCCGGTTCGATCAGTTCATATGCAAATTTGTGACGCCTACATTACTCAAGGAGTTACAAGGGAACAAATAAACTACTTTATGCTCCAATTCTTTTTTACAGGGGGTGCAAGTGAATGGCTAGACCGTTAACCATCCAAAGCAATACCTGATTGGGATACACTTCAAGTACGATTCTTAGACCGTTACTATCCTCAAAGCATGAGGGTGGAAGATCAAGTGGAGCTTGCTAATTTCAAACAGGAATATGGAGAAGATCTAGGAGCAACATGGACAAGATTCCAACAATAATTAACAAGATGCCCCTCTTCATGAGTACACTCCTATGATGCAACTTTCCATGTTATACAAGGTAATTGATAAAATTCAAGAATAAGAGTCGATAATCTTGGAGGAGGTGGTTTTGTATCAATCAATACTCTTCAAGCAGCCAATTGTATGGAGAAAATTATTGACATCGAGAGAAGTTAGCCTACATCACAAAATCAAGGGGGTACTCCATATTTATGGTGGAGCCACACGGGAGGCCAAGTTCTCTGCATTGGCTAAACAACTGACGCAATTGGCGTTGGTTGTGCAAGAAGGATTCAAGAGTAAGCACCAAGAAGTGAAAATGGTGAAAGAATCTTATGGATGTTCTAAATGTGGAGTTGATGATCACGCTTGGGAAAAATGCTAGAGTAACCATGAATCTGTGTTCTTTGCGTCTATAAAAGTAATCAATTTTTGAAATGGTCAAGGTTTTGGTCAAACAAATCGTTTTCAACCCAGAATACAATGGTCAATTCCTAATGGGGATGCAAATAAAAATAATTACCAATCGCGCCCCCAAGGAAATAACTTCCAAATTAAACCTCAACATCAATATCAAGAAGGTCAAGGCCAAGTGCAAGAAACTTATAATGAAGGCTTTGTTCAGAAAGCACTCCCATCATATCCACAAGAAGGTAACACTGATGTGTTGCAACAAGCATTAAGTTCATTTATGATGATGACACAAGAAAACTTCAAATCACATCAAGACGCATGGAAGCGCAATAATTAAAAGATGAATGAGCATTCTGTGGCGTTGAAATCGCTTGAGAGTCAAGTATATCAAATTTCTAATCAACTGAATGAGAGCACAAAAATCCAAGTTCCTAGCAATGATGAGACGCTACAAAGAAAAGAAGATTGTAACGCAATCGCTTTAAGGAGTGGGAAGAAACTCCCACCACCTTATACCGTTACACAAGAAGAAGAAGAAGAAGAAGAAGAAGAAGAAGACGAAGCTAATTCAAGCAAAGAAAAGATACAAGATGTTGTCTAAGAGACAAGAGAGATGGTTATTGTTAATGAGAAGGCTGAAAAGGCTCTGAAAGAACAAAAGAAGAAGAAAGAGATAGTTGTGAATGAAAAGAGACTTCCTCCACCATTCCATTCACGTGTTCAAGCCAAAGTAGATGATAAAGAATTTAAGAAGTTTATGAACATCGTGCAAAAGTTACAAATCAACTTTATGTGTGTTGAAGCAATCAAGAGAATGCCTAAATATTTGAAGTTTATGAAATATGTTCTCTCCAAAAAACGCAAGTACATTGAAGGGGAAACCATTGCTTTAACTGAGGAGTGTGGTGCGATTTGTCAAAGAAAATTGCCACCAAAGCTAAAGGATCCCATAAGTTTCAACATTCCTATATCCATTGGTCAAGAATGGACAAGGAGACTTTATGTTATTTTGGTTCGAGCAATAATCTTATGCCCAAGTCATTGTTTGAGAAATTAAAGATAGGTGTTGTGCCCCCAGGTGTGATATGATAAATCAATAATAGAAAAGGGTTGACACTATGCAGTGTACAGATCAATGACAAGTAAAGTAGATAAGTTACAAGATTATTCCAAGGATTATCAATAAGACTAAAGATGTTTAAACTAGTGCAAATAAATATTAAAGATTTCAAATGAGAAAATGTTTGTTGGGTTCTCAATGTTTGACAACTAAGATAATAAAACTAATATGATTAAATAATAATGAAAATTACAAGCAAATAAATAAAAATGGATGAACTAATATGGGAGAGTTGCTTTAGGAATTGCTAGTAGTTATTTCTGCTACTAGTTAACAGTTCTATCGATAAGGGCGGGTTGGTGAATGGTTCACATTAGCCAAGATTCATGTGTCCTTTTAACTCCCATCCGGGTAGACTTAGAAGGAAACCCTATACACCTAAGTCTTTTGGGTGAATGAATTTCCTATTTCGCTGACTACCTGACGGGAAAGACCTTCTGGTTCAATACCTCGCATTAAGCGCTTATGTATTAGGTCCGTAATTAAACCCCACGTCTGGGTGGTAGCTCAATTACAACATACCCACTACTTGGCCAAAGCACATGTAGTATTAAATAAAAAATATAAGGCAATCGAATAATAAATCAAACTAAACTCAATTAAATATAATCATATCCCAAATTTAATTATTCCATTAAAAAGCTAAGCATAAACTTCTATAATAGCGTCCTCAAGCAATGGGGGTTAAGTTCATACTAAGAGAAGAAAAACTAATTAAAACTAATGCATAATCCTGTTTAATAGCAAAAATAAATAAAGTTCACTCTTAATGACGAATAAAAATAATAAATGGTTGAGATTGAATTGATGGTTCATAGAAAAACGCTTTTCTTCTTCTCTTCCTTTCTTCTACTTTGAGCGTGTTTCCCCTTCTAAACTGATGAAAAATTGATAAGACGATGAAAAAATGATTTGAAGGGAGTAAAATGGCTTATATATAAGCTAAAAAATGTTTGGGCCCCCTTTAGGCTTGCTTAATTAGGTTTGGAAGGGGCCCAACCCGTTTTACTAACCAGAATTCTGGTTTGAGCCATGGAGGAAGCCAATGTCATAACTTCTTCATCTCAACTCTGATTTGACTTCTGTTACTTGACAAATGACCCTGACTTCAAGCTCTATCTAAATCAAAAGGAATCATGTCCAAAGCTCCCACGAATATGTCGTAGTGTCAGAAACATTAAGGTGCAAATATTTCTCCGACAAACTTTCCAATTTCCCAAAGTGATTCTAAGCTCAAATTCCGCTTTGACTTGGGGTTTATCTTGACTTCTTCTCCTCCTTTTTGAACCTTGTATCAATCATGTACCTAAAACATACACACTTAACATACAAGTAAGGCACACAATATCTAAAAATAGTAATATGTCCAAACAAGAAGCAAAAGTGCAATATAGCAATTATTAGGGATAATCCCTCACTTAGGCCCAATAAAATCCCAAAATATTGTCTCATGAATGGATCAATCAATCACATAAAGAGATTCATCAAGACACCTAACTCAAAGTTGTGTCGTCCCGACAAAATAGAAAAGAAAATAGAGTTTAGAAGGGTCAAAGTTCAATAAGTCAAAGAAGAGTGGAAACGTAATGAATGACACTAAATCACAAATATTAAGAAGTATCATATAGAATAATTTACAAAATAAATCAAATATACACCTATAAAATATACAATCCATACAAATTAATTTCAAAATCAAAGTAGTTTTGCAATACGCGAAGTTAAGGTCCATCCAACTACTCTCTATAGTACGAAAGATCCTAGATTGTATAGTCAAGAATCCTAGGTCTTTAAGGTTGTAATGTAGGCTTAGGGTAGGTTTGATACATATATTTGGATAATTTAGAGTGAGATCTCTCCTCACTGTCCATCAATGAGTCTCTCTAGATCTTGAATTACTCTCAAAGATGTTCTCACTCAACCCAATTAATGCACTTATTCGCATCCCAATGACCCAAATGAAACCCTTTCACGATCACTTAAAGGAATCCCACCTCGACCATCCAAAATGCATACATTTTTCTATTATAAGTGGCAATGACTCCATTTTTTATGTGAGAAGTCATGCCACTATGTTTCTTTTTCTTTCTCATATATATTTATTTTTCAAATCTTTTTTTTCTTTCTACCCTGGCAAAGGATTACAGTGTATATATAACAAGCGATTAAGAAGCTCAATTATATAGCACAATCCCAACCAATGATAATTCCCTTAAAACCACCACCCCAACCCAAGCACTAGATTAGTGTCAAAGCATCGAGTGCAGGTCATATGGAGAAGTACTAAAAATCTAAGGTATAAGACTTGTAATGTGGCTACATAAATATGCTTCAAATGAAAATTGGGGGATGAGACGGATAATATATCAATTATACATGGACAGCAGGCTAAAAGGCACAAGGGGCTAACACATAACCACCTCAATCATGTCCTATCATATACAAAGTAGTCACTTTCTCATTTCTAGCATGTTCATTAAACGGTTTATAAGCTAGTTTAGATATCACGTTCTACATACCCCCATGTTCCCTAAAATCAAACTAAGTTCGTTGCGTTGCTCACTAATGTCCCGTTTAATTTCAATTTTTGTTTCATGTAAATTCTTTACGCATATAGAAGACAAGTTTATAAACCTACTATCTATATCCTCAACTCATTAAAATTTAGCTTAAAAGATACATTCACTAGATTCTACACCAACATTCACACTTATTGAAAGCAATTAAAACACATAAAAGTGGGGGTGGAAACAACGGATTTCCATACTCAAATCAAAGATGAGCCGTGACTTCCACGACTCGAAACAAACTCAATAATATTTAAGACAAACACCTATAATACAAATAGAGAAAGGGGTAGAGAAGAAGGAAACATACTCTCGATGCTACTGCCTCGCGTGATCACCATCCAATATGGGATGCGGTGGATCCTTCGCAATGTTGCATCTTATTTGCTCCAAGACTGTCATGATGTGAACTTGATTAGCCTTGATTAGCGCCGCATCATTGACAAGGAAGGTTTGAGCTAATTTGATTTGCTTAGGTTGCTCACTCGCCTTCTCTTGCCAAGATGACTTTTCCGACTATACTCCTCTCAAAATATTCTGGATCCAAGCATCATCAGAAATGACACTCGGATTGCTAACAAGCTTCTCTTTCTCCCCAAGTTTCACATCCACCTTCATTAAAAGGCTAGTAATCTGTGATGAGTACTTCAAGATAAAGAAACTTTCTGGTTTTACTATGAATCGCATGACCTCATTAAAAATCACTTGCCCTATATCTTCTTCTTCCTCTTTCATAAAAAAGTCCAACAAGATGGTGGAATTTCGTAGTACATCCGCGACTCGAGCATTCCTAAGGGCCGAGGGTGCGAGGAAATGGTACCATACTTTAGCATCCGGTTGAAGAAATTTGTAAGGCCAAGATGTCTTCAACTTCTCCTTATCATGAACGAGTGCCAACTCTTTATTAAACACGTGCTCATGTAGTTGGTTCCAATAGAAAGTCTCGATCTTCTTCACCGCCTCTTGAAACCTGCATGACTCAACTATTTCTTCAACTTGAATTGGCTACGAATTACGTGTCACCGTTCTTCGTGTCATCTTCCTTTACCCTCAACTCAAAATTTTACCAAGTTTTGAAGTTACCCTTGAATGGTTGAATGAGGTAATATTTAGAGTGGAAAATGTGTAAAGAATGTTTTTTGATAGTGGGTGTGAAGGATTATTGGTGGGATAAGAAGGAATTGAAGAATTTAGGAAAAAGGATTCTGAATTTTTTTGGCTTGATTCTTGATTTCTTGTGATGTTGGGATGATTTGTGATGGTAATTGATGTTAGGACTGATGTACAGATCATTTTGGGTGTGAAAGTTAGGTTATTTGGGTGTATTTTCTGGTGGGTGAAGCTTTGGTCGAAAATCTAATGGTGGGTGAAGGCTTGGGGAAGAAGAGGCTTAAGGTTTAGGTTACAGTGTAGATACATGTCATTTTCTTGCACTAAATCTCGTGGCGCGCACCGGGTAGCCGCTTAAAGTACTGACATGTCGGTCCCATCACTTAACTTTTTTGAGTTAGCGAACGTGGGTTGATGATGTCTCCCTGGTTGTGATAGAAAAATCCCCTTAGGAGACATCATTTTAGGTATAAATTGGTCTTATTTATGAGATTAATAGTCGTATTTTGCGAAAATGCACTTTTTCCTGCATTTTTGAGTTATTTGTACTTTTAGAGGTTTTGTGGGTTAATTTGTTTGTTTAGTGTGAAATTCTTAGGTATATGGATGCTCAGAGGTATCAAGATGAAGATAAGAAGTGAAGATACAAGTCCAGTTACAAAAAAAACGTTAAGGAGCAAAAGAAATCACTTTAGTGAAGGTGGATGAGAGTTAGATTGAGTCAAGTTGGCATTTGTTTTACGTCCCGAGTCCAAAGGGTTAGGATTCAAACTTTGTAGTTCAAATGAAAAAGACGGGACTTGGAGTTAGCGACATTTGAGAAATGGAATTACTGGATTTGGACTTACGATACAAAAGTTACAACCTTTTTACTAGAGTGGTGCAGTACATTACGAATTAATTAATAACAATTTGGGCCCCTTAATTACTTACTTAAACCTATGTGGCCTAATTCATTTTTAATCATTATAAAAGGCTCATTAGATAAAGATGATGAGAATATTTTAGACTAGTATTAGTATTTCAAACTATGTTAATTGTATATTTAGACTATACATTTGATATATTTGTACTTATTCCATATTGTTAAAATTATATGTATATTATTGATATAATTTGCAATTTGTATTTCTAATATATTAAAATCTTTATTGATAAACTGAACAACAAAATTATATGTAAGTTAGTTTATATTAATATAAAAAATATAATAAAATTTCATTTAATTTTTTTTACACTATTTAGCGACAACATGATCATGGCTAGATAAGCAATAAACTTGTCACTATAATTTTTTCTAATTAGGGACAGAAATAGGGTCGGTAATGACTACATTTATTACAGCCGAAAAGTTCGTGGCTAATGATGATCTTTACGAACGAAATAATTTATTGTAAATGAGTACCAGTACCAATATGCCGACGACATAATTCGTCGCCAATGAATCCATCATTATTGATGATTTATTTTGTTGCTAATAAAACAAGAAGTCGTCTTTATTGGTAGTGCGAGTCGTCACTAAAGATACAAATATCATCAAAGAAGAAAAATGGTGTTTCGTCTCAAAAGAATATATTTGACGACAAAAAACTAGTAACAACTTGTCGTCGCTAAAAAATAAACATGTCATTAGCGATGAAATAACATATCGACACACGATCGTCCCCAATGAGGAGTATTGTAGCCGTGCTAATTAATTAGTGTGAGAAAAAGTCACCAAACCAAATATAGTACTTTCTCCGTCCATAAATGTTTGTCACAATTTCTAAAAGTAGATGTCCATAAAAGGTTGTCCATTTAAGATACCAGTGAATTTTTTTACTTTTTTTACTAATTTTATCCTTATTAAATGTTCAAGAACTTATCATCATTAAATGCATTTACTTAGTTGGTTGGGGGTAGTTTAGTAAAAGTAGAGGAAATTAATTGTTTTTCTTAATTATAGTGAAAAAAAAGTATGACAAACATTTATGGACGGAGGGAATTGGTTAAAGGTAAGACGGCCACTTGTTTTTTCTGAATACATGAGAGAGCCACATTAGACTCGGAGTCATTTTAACTCTAATGAGATTCGAACCCACGACCTCTTGGTCTCTGCAGAGTAACCTACCCATTAGGCCAACTATCGATCTCGACGGCCACTTGTTTTCATGATTGGACAAAGGATATTATACACTTTTCGTTAAGTGGAGTTACTCCGTTACATTGGATGGAGGTTAAGCTATATCTCCCCGTAGGCACAGGACCACAAATTTACGAACATAGCCAATTAAGTGTTTAAGCTAACAAGTAAAAGTAATCTGAACCGTTCACACCTCTCCTTTCTTGATCAACAACACTACTTTGAACAAAATAGATCAACAACACTACACATAGTCACATACCATACCACTACCAATAAATTGCAAGTCATCAGAAAACAGCAAGTGCAGTGCAGATATATTGTTACTCACATCACATTGACGCTCCATTGCATTTGCTGCTTGCGTATCATATATACTTGTTAAGGCCTGATGTAGAAAGTGAGAATCTAACTATTTTTCTATATAGTAAGCAAAATTCTTATATAGGTATATATATTACGAAGTATAAGGGAGCAGAAGAGGTGGTGGTGATGGAGGAGCAAGAGGAGAAGAAGGTGCCGGAGGTAGGTGTGAGGATGACGAGAGCTGCTGCTCTTAAGCAAAAGAAACGGCCGCTTATCCAAAGAAAGTTGAGCTTTTCATCACCGCTAAAATACCGCTGTAAAAAGGGTTCCGCGATGGAGAATTCAATTTCTCCACCTGTACCAGAAAAATCAAACGATCAACCCTCGACCCCTAGCTTCAATGAACCTATAGCATCATGTTACTCAACACAAATAGTACTAGAGGTATGCATATATAATTATATACATATGTGTTATTTATATGTAAATTGTGAGGTTTTGTTTTGAATTTCTAGTTTTATTATGGCGTAGGAGGATGAAGCTAGTATTGTGGAGATATCAACGTATAATTTAAAGATGAGAGAGAGGTAAATAAATGGTAGCATTAAATTATGATAAAATTCGATTTTTTAATTATTGGTGTATTTATTATGTTGATTATATATCTTGAATTCGAAATTTCAAAATATTCAAAAGTTATTTGAAAGGGCCGCCTCTTATTTAATCTCTTGGTTTGATGGATTCTTCTTCATATCTTAATTTCTCTCATATATTTTCTCAAACACAGCAAAGAGTTTGAAAGTGAGAGAGCCGAGCTGGAGAACACCACTGCCAGGCCTTCTGAGGCCAATTCTTTCCGCCGGTCAACGGAAATGAAGATGATGCCTTCTGAAGGTGAACTTGAAGACTTCTTCTCTAAAGCTGAGAAGGACCTCCATAAGCAATTTGCAGAAAAGTATGTATGTATATATATATAGTTATACGTATAAATCATAATATATTGATTAAGTACTGATAATTTATAAAGCTGTGATAATTATTTAAGCACACACTTATGCAGGTATAATTTCGATTTTGTGAAGGAGGAGCCACTAGAAGGGCGCTATGAATGGATTCCAGTAACCGGTTCAAGAACTAGTCCTAGTCCTAGTCCTATCCCTTAAAAGGGATACATTTCAAAAGGAATTAGAGAAAAATCAAAGTAATTAACAAGTGAGCCTAGCAAGCTAACTAGGTGTTAAATTATTATTCTTGTTATTATTATTATTATTATTATTAGATTAATATTACGTACCACTAATATAGAAGATACTACTACTTCTATTATCATTTCATATGAAGTTTGTATGGAAGGTAAGGGATAATATATAATTATATATGTACAACTCAGTACTATTTCTATGTTATGTATGTATTTATATATATGCAAGTAGAAGAATTTGTATCTGTACAGGTTAAATAGTTAATGAATATGATGGTACGAAATCTATACATACGAGAAGCTTTTTTCTTTTCTTGACATATCTCTAGTACTACTTTTTCTGCACTAACTCTCACATCTTCTGCAATTCCTTTTTCACTTTCCTCTTTTCGGCAGTTTTCCATTTTTGTTTTATTTCTTAAACCATCCTCTACCACACTTAGTAGTATGTACAAAAGTAATGATATTTACCATTCAAAATTATATCAGTTAATGATGTAGCGTGAATTGATAGATTATAAATTATTAATTTATCAACTTTTTGATCTAATTAACGATTTATAACCAACTAATTTATGCTAGTAGTATTTGAATAATATAAGTTTAGGTATCATTACTTCATACACAAACTACTAAATGTTAATTTTTGTGCAAAAATAAATAGTCCAAGTCTGTGAACTTGAACTTCTTTTTTTTTCAAGTAAATGCGTTGTAATTGTTTATGAATTAAAATATAGATCTAAAAATTGATGAGAGTTTGTTGCATAAAGTAACGGACACGTGTTGATGATGGAAAAGTTGATCTAGAGTCTAGACCCATGTGGGGGTGAGAGTATCATGGGCCGTTGCATTGCATGACCCTACAGTTCTACTACATAACATTAACATATTTACATGAAGCAAAAAGTGCAACTTAATATTAAGAAATTATAACTACTACTTTCATTTCACTTTTACTTTTTTCGTTCATATTAATAATCAATACCAACTCTATCACTATGCAATATAGATTTCAATCTACCAATGCTAGTGGGTACAGGTGGTATGAAAGATGAGGTGGTCCTTTGCTTTCCAATTGTGTTATCTACTCCGTCTCATGCTCATGTGAGAGATTGGTTGGTTGGTTAACATATCGTGTCCTAATTATGATTATCAATCAATCATAACAGAAACAGAGACACAAAACGTTGTACACATGAAGGAGATTCGTAGAATCTTCAATTTGATTCTCTTCGAACAACACTTGTGAAACTACACATATTGTGAGAGGGCTTTTAATGAGCCACCCACCAAAACAAAATCTCTTAATGACCCAATTCTCGAAATGAGAATTTTAAAATAAGAGGGTAAACCAAGATGTATAGGGTTAGAATCTCTTAAACATAGAAAACGTAATTTTGATTTATCTGAATATATATATAAGGAGGCGTGTATATTTCTCAAGAGACTACTCGTGCTGCGCGAAAGCTGTCTCGGACACCTATGTAAAAGAAAAGCAATTTCAAAACAAGAACAATTTTCACCGTTTCTTTTTAAATAAAAAAGACTTTAAAAGAAATTATTCAATTATATACAAAATAAATACAAGATTGAGGTTATGTATCATAAAAAAATTTAGAACATGAAATGTTCGTCTTTAATAACTCAAGGCGAGAGAATAGTTCTTTTTCATATAGATGTGTAGTCAATATAATCAATATAAAAATATTCTCTTAATCTTAAATTCAGATGAGGCGAGATAATTATGCCTCAATTAGGGTTGTAAACGAGTTGAGTCGAGTCGAATATTAGATATATAAGTTTGTTTGTTTAATTTTTTGAACTGAGTCGAGCCGAGCTCAAATTTAAACGAGCAGGGCCAAGCCGAGCCCAAATTCAAACGAACTAAAAACACGAGATTCTAGTGATCCAAATCTGAAATGTTATAACTTGTTTGTTTAACTTATAGAACAATCTTTTCTAAAGTCGAACGCGAGTTGTTCATGAATAATTTGTTTTTTAAGGTTGAAATGAGACTTTCATGAACAGTTGGTATTTGAAATGGAGTGTGTGGTATGAAAATATGAAACATAACATTAATGAAAAATAAATGTTTAAAAAAATTAAATATATCCAATTTGATATGGAAAGATTAATAATATATTTATAAGTAGATAATATATTAATTTATAATTCATAATTTTAAACGAGCTCACGAGGCGAGCTCGAGAAGGTTCATTTACTTATCGCGTTTAATATAGAGCTTGAGTTTGAGCTTGTTTATATTCGAACCGATTTCGAACGAGTTTTTACTCCGAACCGAGCTCGAGCGGCTTGCGAGCGGCTTGGTTCATTTACAGCCCTAACTTCAATATATGCAGATTTGTGATTAATGTTAAATTATGATTATATGATTTATTTATTTTTATTATAGGTTAATTTGTTGAGCGTACGATTAATGCATCTTTGGTCAGAGTAATTTTATGTTTAAAAAAATACAGTTCATCCCTAACTATTTTGAGTGGGTTAACTAAATCCTAACCGGAAGTACTTTTAAACCCCTAAGATACTAAACTAAATGTCCATAGCTAATTATTTGATTGATCATATGTTATTAATAATCAAATTGAGCAATTTTTAACTCTCTAATATTATTTTGTTAAAGAGTGTGTTTATATTTAATTTGGTTGTAAGTTTGATACACGTACCTTATTTTGTTTTATTTAAGTGTATACTTGATGCAAATATTTATCTCGACAGATTTATTTTATTTAATCATGTAACTTGATTGAAACTCAACCTGCCTACCGGACAGGTCGGTGCCAAGAACCGACACAGACCGATGCTACAGCAGTGTACCAGACCAGACCGGACCGCCTGTAGGCTTAATGGTCCGGTTCTTTTAAAAAAAATTGTAGGTTAGGGTCGGACCGGACCGAAACCCTATATATATAATTCTTTTTTATTTCATTTGCATACCGGCTCCAAGTAATCTCCTCACCCTTCTACTCTCTCTTCACCGACTCCATTTAATCTCCTTACCTACAGTGGCTTCCATTTCTTCATTGTTCAACCTTGTTAATTAAGCTAAGTATTCTTCTGATTTCTGATTAAATTTATTGAGATGAAGCTTGGCTTGGAATTCTGATAAATATTATAAAATTTATCATTGCTTTATTAAGTGGATTTGATGAAGGATAAAGATTAGTGGTAATTATTCATGGGGGTAATGATCAATTGTGGCTTGTATGATGGATTAAGTGGGTATTGTAGTCCAACTTGGTATTCAAAATTGGTATTCTAGTTCCTGTTGGTATTTGAAATTGGTATTCTTTGCAATTTTTTGATTGAGAAGGACTAACGGGTGAATTTTTATACTAGATAGGGTTGATTAATGCCCTGGTTAATTCGAAAATTGTATGTTTTCTCTCCTGATGCTTGAAAATCTTATGTTTTTGACATGAAAAACATGAAGAAGTCTGGTTTATACCCTGTTTTATTCTAAATATTGTATATTTGATCTTTAGGAGCTTGAAAAGTGGTGTTTTTTCATGAAAAAAAATTGAAGAAAGGTGTGAATTGATGATATTGTTGAAATTCTTGCAATATTTGCACTAGTTGTCCCTAATTTTTCTGTAAAGTGCATATTAGTTCCTATTATATTTGAAATTTGCTTACTAGTCCTTGTATATTTTGAATATTGCAAGTAATGTGTATTTCAAAAGTTAAAGGGGTAGTGTGTTTTGAAAATTAGATTGAAATTACCAATTGCAACTTTTGGGCCCCTAAGTTTAAAAAATGATGAAAACAAATATTAGATTTAATTAATTTTGCAACTACAGGCCTCGAAAGTTTGAATATTCATGTGATGGACTACACCTAATTTGCGAATTATTCCCCCTACTTTATTAGAAGATGATAGTTATGATGAAGAACTTAAAGAGTTGCTCAATTGTTATTGTAATTCTGATTTGAAACATATTGGCCCTTAAAATGGTATTTTTATATGTATGTTTGGTACTATACACTAAATATAAGGTCTTGTTTCTTAATCACCTTAAGTTTCTTTCTGGTAGAAGAATTGTTTGGAGTTGTTACTGGAAAGTTATCATTTTTTAATAATTTGTAGTAGCTTCAATTAATTCATTTTGTGGCTGTGTCTAGAAAATTGGGAGCTAATTATTGTAGTGCTTGTTACATAATTGGATTACTTCATATTTTGATGTAATTGAGACAAAATTATTGACTGTTTCCTTCATAACCAATTGAATATATCTTTTGTCATACTATTTCCTTCACTTAAGTGTTTCAATTGTGATTGCTAAGGATGAGTTACAATTTCAATTACAAGTGAATCGATGTGCAATTACTAATCTTTTTTTTTTTGGAGATGCAAAGTTGAATACCTTTTCTTCTCTTTCTAATTTTAGAAGGAATCTGAAACAGAGGTTAGTAATTTAGATACATATTGCCGATAGATTTTTCTAAAGAAAGGTAAATATTCTTCCAGAGATTTGCATACAATTATCCAAGTAATTGTAAATGTTTTCAGTTTTTCAGGTATTGGGCTTTCCTTTGGACTTGAATTGTTAAATTAGTTCTTTTTTTTAGATGTATGGGTGTCCTGGCCAGCTTACGCGCACCACGACTATTCCCATAGGAAATATACACGCCTCCTCATGCATTCTCCCATTTAATCAGAACAGGTTACCCATGTTCAGGGAGGGAACTATTCCCATAGGAAATTAGTTCTTTCTTGAGAACACATGTTGTTCCTAAAAATGTAATTACAGGATTTGATGGAGAGTTATATGTCATGTATCAACAAAGGAAGGGGCAGTCCTAAGAAATTAGATAGATTTTTATATAACTATCTATGGAAGAGGATTAATAATATATTTTTTCGAATTAGAGGTACTGTTAGTATGAATATGAGATTGCATAAACTCAAACTGGTAATATTAATAATTTGTTTGACTAGAAAATGGATGTAATTTGAAGTGTATCATTGGATCAATATAATGTGTAAGAGTCATGATCAATCCTTGTTTACTTCGAACTTTTGGACCCAAAAAAAATAGATGTCAAAACCGGGTAGAACCAGACCAGAACCGGTCCAACCGGTTCTATTATCGGTTCACACTATTACTTTACAATTGAGGAATCGAACCGGACCGGAACGGTCCAGTAAGGTCCAGATACGTTAAAAACCGGACCAAACCAGCACAATTAGCAGGCTGATTTGTAACGAAACATGTAATGATACATATATTTAACTCTTCTATGTTATTGTCTTTCCCATGTTTTTTAATACAAAGAAAGTTTTAACACCGTGAAAAAAGATCCTATTACATAAACAACACATCACATAAAACCATTGTGTAACATCTCTTCGAAGTCTTTCAACCAAACCTTTTTTTAGTAAGAGTTACCAAATCTCATTCGGTGGATCTCCAAACTAAATGAATCCACTCGATTGTCTCAAATCTAATCGTGCTAATAAGTCCGCTCTCACATTAACTTCCCTAAATATGCTTTTAATTTTGAAACCGACATTATTTTCTAGAATTGTCTGAATCCCATCAATCCAAAAAGTTGTTGGTCCTCTTTCTACATCTACCTGATTGATCGCGCTTATAACCTCTTGCGAGTCCACTTCCATCCCGCGTTCCCAAATTCTCATATCTATCGCCATACATAGTATTTCATATACCGCAATCAACTCAGCTAATACTACCAAAGAACATGTAATGCCACGCGTAAAACCTTTCACCCGATTGCCCTGGATATCTGACTCCACCCTTTCCATTCGTTTATTATAGCTCCCACACTTGTTAAGTTTAAACCCCCTGTTAGGTTTACACCACCTACTCCATTCCATGTGATTTATAATCCTCTCAAAATTACCCGGATGTGATCGCCAAGCCCTCATATAATTGTACATATCCATTCAGAAAGGATCCACCATTAAATATAACGTAGTTTATTTATCTCTAAATAACATTAATTAACGAAGCAAAGAAATTCTCCCAATTAATTCCAGCAAAAAAACCTTTCAAGTTGAGGTTCTTATTCCACCAAAACGCATCGACTTGCTCCGTTGTACCTTCACCAAGTTGTTCCTACTGTCTCTCGATGAAGGGATATAACCTTACTGAAGAAGCTCCTAAAGGCTGCACCTGTTCACCCCTCTACTGCTTGTGCCAGGTTTGCTATGTAGCACTTCATAAAATTAGTTGTAAGTACGGGAAGACGCATTGTACTTGTCAACAAAAATATCTATTTGCAGCTAGAGGTCCTTGTGTTGCAATTAAATCTGGATCTCCTTCTGCTGAGGCCCATTACTCGATACAGACCCCTTTGTAAAGTTGTTGACCAACTGCTGACTTGGTTCCTGAATCAATAAACGCCTAACCTCATGTTCATGCTCCAAATTCTCACTATCATCCGTAACTCTGCTGTCACACGACCACCCCCACATGATTTCCTTCCTCAATAAAACCCACAGATCCTTAACCTTTATGCACTCACGGAAAAGATGTGAATCACTTATTTTAATCTTCTCACACCATGGGCACAAACTTAATACTTCCATACATCTCTTTACCAAATTTTGTCTCATGGAAAGTCTGTCTTGTACCGCTCTCCAAATAAGTATTATTATTTTTTAAGGTACTATAAGTTTCCAAATATTTTCCCATTCTATTGTCCCTTTATGGACAGATGAAACCACTCTTTAAATGTCAATTTTATTGAGTATATCCCTCTCATTTCGTTTTGCCAGGATATCACATCATTTTATCCAATATTTGTTGAGATGTTCAATCTCTCAATCTATTGAATCTTTTGAAACGGTAAAATATATTGGAACTTATCCCAATCCCATGACCCACTGTCATTAAAAAAATTACTCAACCACTCACCTTATCATAACGATACTCCCTCTCAACTGAACCTAAAGTGTAGTCCAAGATAGGTTCTTCTCCAACCCAGATATCTAACCAAAAATCGATAATTGCTCCATTTGTCATCTCCCATTAGGATCTCTGTCTAATCATGACAATACCTTCTACAATGGCGCGATAAAACCTGTAAATCGTAAGGTTTCGTAACATATTGGAGAAGGTGCTTCTTAAAATATTTCTGACGTAGCGCCAGCACCCACAAGGTTTTATCATCAAGTATAACTTTCCATCTGAGCTTACCAAGGAGTGCCCTATTCATATCACATGCCATACATAATCCTAGCCCTCATTGATCCTTTGGACTACAATTTTTTTCCCAAGCAACCCAATTAATCTTCCTTTGATTCTCGGCTGATCCCCAAATAAAGTCTCAGACAATCCGGTCATTTTCTCACACACGTACCCAGTAACACCTCCAGTTGTATTAGGTATGTAGGCATGCACATAGTATTGATTGTGCAAGTGTGATTCGACCCGCCAAAGAGAGAGAGACTTACCCTTCTATCCAGCAAGTTTAACTCTTAAACCATTAATCATGTCACCATAGAAGCCCTTTGGTCTCCGACCTGAAAGAATCGACACCACTAGATACTTCCAAATCCCTCACTCATGATGTACCCATTTGGCTCGTGATACTATCAACTAGGTCCATGTCCATATTTCTGGAGAAATATATCAATGACTTATCTTTCCTTATTGATTGTTCTGTGGTAATACATAATACGTCTAAATCTTCCTGCACAATGTCAAAATTTTGATTAGAAGTTTTCGTAAAAAGTATAAGGTTATCTGCAAAAAATGTGTAAGATATAGGAATACCCTCTGAACAAAGACAGATTGCTTTCCACAAACCCTTCTCCACCAGGCGCTAAATAAGAATAAATAACTTCTTCATACAAAGAGAGAAAATGTACATTGGGATAGGATCTCCCTGTCTAATTCCCCTTTTAGGAGGAAAAGTTTTCAAAGGAGAGCCATTCCATAGAATAACTATATATTCATTCTCTTCCATACTCGAAAGAACCAGGAAAACCCAACAAGGTGGGATCCCCAGTGAATCAAGTGTCTCTCCAATAAATCCTGACAAAGTCTATTACAAGCCTTCGCCAAATCAATCTTCATTTCCATGTATCATTTTTTCCTTTCGCGTGCCGAAAAAAATAATCAATTTTGCTTACTAACACCACAATATAAATTGTGGATCTTTTCGGAAGAAAACTACTCTAGTGCGGACCTATGGACTCCGCGAGAAGTGGCCTTAAACGATTCACAAAATCCTTCATACATACTTTATAGCTCACATTGATAAGACTAACCAGTCTGAATTTCGTAGTGTATTTGAGATTACTTGTCTTGGGAATGAGATGTATGAGAGTACCAAGTACCTCCCCAGGGAAAGCTCCTACTTCCACAACGGATTTTATCATATCATATACTGATGGACTAACTGTATCCCAACATGACTGATAAACCCTGCGGTCATACCATCTGAGCCAGGCGTCTTAGGAGGATTTATCTAGAATAGTGCTGCCCGAATCTCTTCATCTGAAATTGTTTTTTCAACCTATCAATGGCCTCCTAACCACAAGAGGAGAGACTAGGTAACAAGGGTGTTGGCGTCTCCTCTTCATCACACGGGAGAGCGCTTGAAAGAAGATTCTAACCCAAATCCCTTCACCATTACCATCTCTAATCATGTACTTCTTCGCTTTTCCTTTCTTAACCATTTTCGCTAAGTGGTAAAATCTAGTATTTCTCTATCCTGAATATATCCAATCCGTACTCGCCCTTTGAAACCAATGTATCTCTTCCTGTGCAAGGACACTTTCATACTCTTTACTGAGTCTTCTCTCTAACCTCATAAGCAAACCACTGTATCCTGACTGAAGTGGTTTCTAAATGCCAACAATCCTTGTCAATAGTCTTCTTTTCTTAAGAAAGATGTCTCTAAAGGTCTTGAATTTCCAATTACTCAACTCCTCTTTCAGACTATCCAGGTTTCCTCCAACCCAACGTCGCCTATTTCCCACTTTGCTTTACAAATTCACGAAAACTGAATGACTTGACCACACACTCTCAAAGCAAAAGTGGGGATTAATATTATTGTCAACTGTTAGAGAGTCCAATGTGATCATGATGGGGACATGATCAAAATGAATACGCGGTAGATGACTGAATTTTTACATACTAAAACATTTTCTCCACTAATTATTACCATACGCTCTATCCAATCTCTTCAAATTTTGCATCCCCAAACTCCACGAGTCGCTCTAGTTGAATCTCGACCCTTCAAAGCCCAAGTCACCTAAGCCAAAGTTACTTCTCCATCTCTCAAACCTCTTCATGAGTGATGTGATACCCTGCCCCCTCTTGTCTTCTTGAAGGCCTATTTGGTTGAAATCACCCACCACAACCCATGGTTCCAAGAAATTATTTGCTACCCCTTCAATTTCTTTCCAAAGATAATCTCTAATCCACGCTCTCGGTCTTGCATAAACTGCCAAAAAAATCCAAGGAATACAATTGTTACTGGAAACTCGCATATTAATAGCTTGCTAACCTGCGGATAAAATTTGAATTAAACTATATTCGGCATTCTACATGATCCAAATACCTCCTGAGAAACCAAATGCGTCAACTCTGATTGATTTCGTTATATTTAGATATTTAATAATCCTTATCACATCTGCACCTGCCGCTTTAGTCTCCACTATAATGGATATAATTGGCTTGTGCGTTACCGCTAACTCATTGAATGATCTTCTAAAATATGCGCTATAGCGAGCTAAATAATCCTCCCTTTAATCCATTAACATTCGAATTGATCACTTTATGCGAAACATATGTCATATCCATATTTGTTGCATAGCATTTCGACGTTCCACTTGCATTAACACTTACTACTTCCTTTCGCTTCCCAGATTTTTTGGAATGTGTTTCCACTACCCCTTACTTTTTGGTCCTAACTTCCTCTTCAAGGTTTTTCGGTAAATAAAACCTCGTGATTCTCTCAATATTATTCCTCTCTGGCTGTACCATATTTTTTAACAGGGGTTCCAACATGTTTCCTTATACTTGGTCCACCTGACTTGTTCGTCGATTTAAAAGCGAGTGACACTTCTTTTCCCCTTGATCTACCACGATTCCTATCGACAGTCATCCATTCTCCATATACTTCATTTGTACTTGGCTTACTATAACGCGGTAACTTCCCAGATAACTCCCGATGTACTGAAGGAGCCTGACTTGCAACTTGGTCTCTATCCTTTTGACAATCAATCTTCTAGTGCCCATATTTTCCGCAAGCAGATTAGGTGCAAGCCTTCGTGTTCAACATTTTGAAGATGATTCCACCTCCACCACAAGTCTTGCAAAATTACCTCTTTGCTAGATTTGGTAAAAGAATCGATCCGGACCGTACTTCTAATAATATTGTCGATAGCCAAAAATATCTCTTTCGTATAATTAATTAACAACAACCAAGATAGGTGCACCCATACCGTTGTTCAAATTACCGGAGCCTCCTGAGGCATAAATTTGGGAACGAACTATTAAATATCTGTCTAAAACTATTCACAGTCCACCCCCTAAAGCCTTTTCGTAATCTTTTCAACTTGTAAATCTCACCATATAATAACCAAAACCATTATCGAATAGATCTAAGTGAGCTTTAGGCATCCATATCTGATTCAATTTACTTAACATGTATTTAAATACTACGGTATGCCCAAGTAAAAGAATTATTAATGTCCGTTTCCATACCTGACATCCACATTTATTTTGCTCAGCGGTTCTAATTAATTGGGGATACATGTAATCATCTATCGGTTTATCACCAAATACCTTCGACTACTCCGCACTTGTCTCCTTCATGCCAGTCCACAGTCCTATTAATGTCAACTCCAACATGTGACCCATTTGATTGTTTGATTCCGTCTCAATATTAGCTGAAATACCAATGGATTCATCCCCGAAGATTGCCTCTTTATAAGTTATGGTGATCCTCGCTTCAACCTTCCTCTGTCCTACCTTAATCGACAATTAATCATCCTGTTTAATTATGTTCTTCAGGAAATCCCTACATATTAAGGTCATAACACCCAAATCAGTCAACAAAGGAAATTCGTTTAAGGACTTACCTGTATTAGACGTCTAGGTTGAAATCATCAGATGACTTGCATGTGCTTCTAGGAGTAAAGACTTTGCTAAGTCTATTTTTTCGTTCCTGATCTTAATATCAGTATGAGTATTGATTTCCACTGACTCTCTAAAAATTGGTTTAAGGATCATCTTGGTATCCCTGGTCTATGGTAACTCCTCGTTGATCGGATAAGAAAATTGCTTATCGGGGCCATTACTTTCAATTGTTGTTGCCGCCGCTAATTCTACCCCACCCATCGGCTGTGAATTCACCACCAGGGAGAAATCATCCTGGTCCACATAGACTAAGGAACATTTAGGCGGCCTAATTACATCATTTGACCTTCCGCCAATAGTCGTTGTCTCTTTTATCCACCCTTAGGCCTTCTTGTTTCAAAAATAACTCGAGTCATTTGGTTAGGAAGCGCTTGACGCTATTAGCTTTGTCATTGGAGAAGATGATCGGAGGTTTTGGGGTGTTAGGCAGCGACTAATAGGAATTTCTATTGGTTCCTTCAGACGAATTCATCATATTCTTCAACGTTTTCATCATCCTCATCATCTTTCTTCGAAAATCTTTGTAATTTCTTTTCTTCTTTACTATTAAATTACGTTTATGCTTAATTCAACTTATATCATTGGGATTACATTAGCTATGCACTAAATTCTCTTTAATGTGGTACTGAATTATGAAACTCTAGATTCCAAAATTTGTGCTCTTAAATTTAACTTGGGACTATTGTTTAATTGAGTATTAATTGTTTAGGATTTTTTTACATTATATAAAATTGAGTTTTGATTAGTGTGGCCGCATAATTGATTAGCCCAAATTCTTGAAATACACCCAGAAGGGAGATTTATAGGCAGAATTAGGTAATATGAGTGTTTATATCCTATAAAATCAGAAAATCATAGTTATTTGCATACCTGCGATATAGGGTAAAATTAGGTAAAATGAGTGTTTATATCCTATGGAGTTTTGATTAGCTTGCTTTATATCCCTCTTAAGCTATGTTGTAGATATCGGTTTTGCGACCTAGGCGGTCGACCGGGGCCTAGCGCCTAGGCGGGATTACACGAAGCCTAGGCGGGATTACATGGGTCCTAGGCAGAATTATACGGTTTTGATTTCCGTAGTGTAATTTTGTAAATTTAGTAATATATGTAGTAATTATAGCAATTTTAACTATTTAAATCATAAAATTCATCTAAAAACACTATAGTAAATATAAAAATACTAAAAATTGAGTTATAATATCAATAAAGATTAAGAAAAATAACAAAAAGGACTATGCAGACATGTTTTGCCGTTAATCGGCGCCTAGGCGGGTATTTCTTGTCATTAATCGGCGCCTAGACGGGCTAGGCGCCTATTCCACGACGACTAAGGCGCTAGGAAATAACGCCTAGAATTTTAACTAGGCGTAAGCGGCTGAGGGGGGAGTTGACGCCTAGGCGGGGAGATAAACAACATAGCTCTTAAATTCCATCAGCTTTATATTTAACTGTAAACACCCATTTACACCCAACCACTCTTTTACCTCTTGGAAATTCAACAATATCCCATTGTCTCATTTTTTTCTAGTGCTCTTGTTTCCTCACTCATAGATTTTTTTCCATTTCTCATCTCTAAATGCCTCTTGAAATGTATGTGGAATATTTATAGTGTGAAAATTTGTGAGGAATGCTTTATGTGATGGGGATAATCTATCAAAAGAGATAAAATTTGCTATAGAGTGTTAAAGTCAATTGGTATGTTAAAGTCATTAAGTGGCAGGTCTATAGATTAAATTTGTGAAGCTGAAACATGAGAGTTATTGTGTAATTCAAAATCTTTAGAATTTTCAGTACCTGTTACAGGTGCAGTTTCTTGGACTTGCAAAACTTCAGGTGTAGACTTTTTTCTTTTTGAATATACTTGTAGTGGTATGGTAGCAGTTTCATTATCTGTTCTCTTACGTGGTATTGCTTGTTTCGCAGCAAAACATATTTTATTTGGAAATAGAGCTGATTCATTTTTGTTTATAGGAACTGACATGTCAATATTATCAAATACTAGACCAAAATCAAATTTATCATCCAATGAGTGAACCCCTGAAGATAAGTTTGCTCAAAGAAGGATAATATTTTCAGCAAAAGTTACATCTTTAGAAATTTAAAATGTTTGTGAGTTGGGATGATAACATTTATATCCCTTTTTTGTTGAGGAATAACCAAGGAAGACACACTTTAAGGCTCTAAGATCTAATTTATCTTGATTATTTGCATGGATGTGGACATATGAGACACACCCAAAGATTCTAGGTGGTAGTTGGATAGATGAATTGAACTCTGGAAAAAAGTTTGAAAGAATACTTACTGGACTTTTATTTCCCAACCCTTTGGAAGATAAACGATTAATAGATGAGTTGCAGTTAACACTGCTTCTCCCCAATAAATTTTAGGTACGTATTTTTCGGATAAGAGGACTTAGGTTGTTTCAAGAAGATGACGGTTTTTGCGTTCAACAACTCTGTTTTGTTGTGGAGTATATGTACACGAAGATTGGTGTATGATTCCTCCTTTTTGAAAAAGTGGAGAAAGATTTTGGTTAAAATATTCTTTTCCATTATCTGATCGAATATTCTTTATTTTTACCCCAAACTGATTGTGAATCATTGTAAAAAACATAGGAAATATAATACTGACATCATATTTATTTTTCATCAGAAACAACCATGTAACACATGTACAATCATCAATAAAAGAGATAAACCAACGAGCTCCGGTAGTATTTTGGATTTTTGAAGGTCCCCACACATCTGTGTGAATTAATGAGAAAGGGTGTAGTGATTTATTTTCACTTGGTGGAAATGAGACACGGTGATATTTGGCAAATTGACATATTTCACAATGAAATGACTTATCGTCTAAATTTTGAAATAAACTTGGAAACATTATTTTTAAAACTGTAGAAGATGGATGTCCTAAACAAAAATGATGTAACCATATTTGAGTCTTATTTCAAAAAAAAAATTCAGAAAATTGAGATGGATAAATGACCGTTGTTTATGCCACCACATGTATCAATAAAGTAAAGTCCTTCCTAACCACTGGGACTAGCTCAGTGGTCAGGACCCTGTCTCTCAACTAGGAGGTGCAAGGTTTGAATCCCCTCAGCTGTGTTATTTCTTGAGCCCTTAAAGGGGGTAAGCAAGGGGTGCATGGTTCGAGTCTCCTCCCTGAACATGGGTAACCTAGTGCCTATTAAATAGGAGTATGCATGAGGAGGCGTGTATATTTCCTATGGGATTAGTCGTGGTGCGCGTAAGCTGGCCCGGACACCCATACATCGAAAAAAAAAAGTAAAGTCCTTCCTAACCACTGGGACTAGCTCAGTGGCCAGGACCCTGTCTCTCAACTAGGATGTGCAGGGTTCGAATCCCCTCAGCCGTGTTATTTCTTGAGCCCTTAAAAGGGGTAAGCAAGGGGTGCATGGTTCGAGTCTCCTCCCTGAACATGGGTAACCTAGTTCTGATTAAGTGGGAGTATGCATGAGGAGGCGTGTATATTTCCTTTGGGATTAGTCGTGGTGCGCGTAAGCTGGCCCGGACACCCATACATCGAAAAAAAAAAGTAAAGTCCTTCCTAACCATTGGGACTAGCTCAATGGCCAGGATGCCTGTCTCTCATCTAGGAGATACAGGGTTCGAATCCCCTCAGCCTTGTTATTTCTTGAGCCCTTAAAGGGGGTAAGCAAGAGGTGCAAGGTTCGAGTCCCTCCCTGAACATGGGTAACCTGTTCAGGGAGGGGAATAGTCGTGGTGCGCGTAAGCTGGCCCGGACACCAATACATCTAAAAAAAAAGTAAAGTCCTTCCTTCTTTTTAGCAAGTCCAATCATCTTCCCCGTTTCCAATTCCTGAAATACACATTCATTTGGGTAAAATGTCATTGTACAGTTCAAATCTTTAATAATTTGAGGTATTGATAACAAATCAACCAAAAGTTTAGACACACAAAGGACGGATTTCAAAAAATGAAAGGTGTAAGGTTAATAACTCCTTTTCCAGCAACAGATGCAAATGTTCCATCAGCTATTTTTATTTTTTGGTTTCCTGGGCATGGATTATATGTTGTGAAGTATTTAGAAGAGTTGGTCATATGGTCTGTGGCTCCTGAATCTATTATCCACACATTATTCCAATTACAATCTCTTAAGACACTGAGAGCTTGGGATAAGGAGTACTTACTTGAGTGGGAAGCTGACCTTAAGCCGCTTGATTTTTGAAGTGAAGTGAGAAGACTTATAAGTTTATCAATTTCTTCATTGTTGAGAGTATTCAACTCTAGAATATTGTTATTGGAGTCTTGGATAGCTTGATCGTTGGTCAACATAATATTTTTGGTTGGTTCGAGGAGCATATACCATTGTTGAGAATTGTTTTTAGCGAATGATGATTTTCCGTTCAATTTCCAACACGTCTGTATTGTATGCCTTGGTTTTTTGCAGTAGTTACACCAAATATCATCTTTGTCGAGTGTTGGCTTATATGAGCTTCCTGTAATTTCCTTAAATGAGTTCATCCTACTAAATGTATTTGGAGTTGGAGTTTGGCCACGATCAAAGCCGATCCTTCATCAGTATTATTGTCCAGCATCACAATCATCCTTCCCTCTTCAACACGTATAATGGAAAATACCTCATTTAAAGTAGAAAAAATCTCTTTTCCAAGGACTTGAACCCGTGTTTGATCAAACTCCATATTCAATCTAGCCAAAAGCTCATAAACTCTTTCGCTTTCAACAAATTTTAACAACATAGAAGTATCATGACTACACTTTATTTTCATGTTTTCATAATAATCGAGTTCAAGCTATAGTGTTTTTAAACCATTATAATATTCAGTAACTGATTTTGTAACTTGTTTTGTGGAATGAATCTTCATTTTAGTCTCATAAACCAAGGCTGCATCCTTTACTTTAGAATAAGTTTCTTTGACAACATTTCATATGTCTTTTGTAGTTTTTAAAAATATGCATTTTCAAGATATCTCTGGTTGCATCGAGTTCCAAAGCCATGATATAATTGAAGAGTCTTCCACATCTTATGCTGCAAATTCTGGATCATCTTCTTTAGGTAGAGGACCAGTAAGATGGCCAAATTTTCCTTTACCCTTCACAAATTTCCTTACCGATTGAGACCAAACTAAATAATTTTTTCCATTTAGACGGTAACTACCGGATTACTGGACGAAACATTGTTTTCATACGTGATTGACATTGTTGTTAATAGAATATCAGAGAAGGCAATAAAGGCCTATAACATTTCTCTGCAATCAATAATAAAAACTGTTGCAGGATGAAAGGAACGTAAAAATAAAAAGAAAAAAAAGATAGGAAAAACCTAAAACTCTGATACCTATATTATTTATTATTAGAAATAAATTACAATATATAGATTGCGTAAATTAGTATTTTAACCAACTAATTCTATCTAAGATTAAATCTTTTAGAAATAGCCATCAATTTATTAAGGAAATAAGGAAATAATCAATCTATACTATTATAATATACTAATTGATTCCTCAATAATAAATACATCTTTGGAAAAGAAAATCAGTCATCTTAGATATAAAATAAAAGATGAGACATTTGACATGCTCAAAATAAAGGTAATAATAACATGTCTTGGAAAAAATACCATATATACATATATTTTTGCAATCAACCTTGAATTATGTGTAAAGGACATATACTTTTTTTTTTGTCATAATAAACCAAACAAGTTAATTACAATTTCTACTGAAAAAGTTGAAGGCTCCAACAACCAAGTAATCCGTCTATCTTGAAAGATCCCTGTTGAGCCTGATACATTTAGCATAATAATCAGCAATGGCGTTACTGCTTCTGTTCACATATACAACTTTCCAAGTCGGAAAGTTGTTAAGCCATCCTTTGATCTCGTTCATTATATAATTCGGCCCCCAGTGGAGCTTTTTATTTGCCGTAATATCTTGAACCAGCTCAAGATTATCGGAATAGAATGAACTACTCCGCGCCTTGAGGGCACCTGTTGTCCTCAAAGCGATAAGGAGGCCCAAGCCTCTCCCTCATTAACACTACTAATAAGACATCTGCTTCCTTTCCTGTGCTTAATAATGCCCGCGCTGTCTATACCAATTTACGCTACTCCCGCAGGCTCCCATTTTTTAGTGAAGGAAGCGTCGCTGAACCAAATAAAGTCAGCCGTATCTTAAATCACTGAATTATCATCTTTTATACCGTCATCATCCACCTTATTCCCTTTTCTTGGCGCACCATTCCCATCCCTTTCTCCAAAAAGTTTATCTATCAGGTTAATGGAATTTCTCTTGATATTCTCAGCTGTCCATTTTTTCTTCTCAAATAGTCCTTTCATTCTCTCCTTCTAGATGTTCCATGCAGTAATCATGATAATAGCCGTCGTTTTTCTTTTTTCCCAACCATTGATTGAGTAGATGCCAATCATGTTCAAAAACCATTCCCCAAAATTACGGTTTTCCTCTTTATCAATTCTAATTTGTAAATCCGATTCATCCCATGCCCCCATACTAAATGGACAATTTAGCAAAATATGCTCACTATTTTCATCGTTCATTTCACACCGTTCACAAGTAGTATCACTAGCACATTTTCTTTTCTTTAGATTAACTTTTGATGGTAAAATACCGTTCGCCGCCTTCCAGCAAAAATTCCTAATTCTAAGAGGAACATTAGCCTTCCAAATTGTATTCCATAAGTTTGGGTCATTGTTCTTCGCTGTTTTTGACGATTGTGCCTCCTTTCCAAAATCTTCATTAACTAGTGTATGATAACCAAATTTTGTCGAGTATTCACCATCCTTATTGAACGGCCATATCAGGTTATCTTCCATATCCAGATGAGTGGCTAGATTCTTAAGATCTCACTTGTAATATTTGATGGAAAAAGGTTATTTAATAGGTCTTTATCCCATCCTGATAAATCTTTGTTAAATAGTTGGGCCACATAGTTTATATTGCAATTATTTGGTTTATCAACTTTCATATTATTTCTAATCCAGTTACACTCCCAAATATTTGTTTTCAGTCCATTCCCAATCTGCCATCGCGCATGTTTTTTAATCAACTGTATACCTTTGTATATGCTTGCCCAACTCCACGATCTGGCATTTTTTAATTTAGTTTCCAGAAGATTCTGGGTCAGCGAGTATATACCCTTTAAAACTTTTGAGACAAGAGCATCCGGGTTAGTAATGATTCTCCATACTTGTTTAGCTAGCATAGCCAGGTTCATTTTTTGAAAGTCCCTGAACCCGATACCGCCCATTCTTTTCGATCTAGAAATCTTCCGCCAGGCCATCCAGTGTATTCTTTTTTTTATTGCCATTATCCTACCAGAAATTGGCTACCAAGCCAGAAAGTTTTTTACAAAGTACTTTGGGGAATTCGAAGATTGACATGGTATGATTAGGTATGGCTTGAAGCACTGCCTTTATAAGCGTTTCTTTTCCACCATCCAACAATAATGATGACATCCAAGAAGCCGTTCTTGATAAAATTCTATCCTTAATATAATTGAGATTTTCCGACCTCTCTCTCTTAATGGTAAAGGGGATGCCGAGATATTTACCCATTGAATCCGTGCACCCAATGTTGAGAAAATCCAAAGGACATATACAATGATGCGAAAAATACTTTAGTGAAAGAAAAGTCTTACGACTTAACAAAAAGAAAACTATAATCATAGTTAATTACGAATGAGAAAATTAGACGAGGCCGAAAAATACGAGCTTGACTCTTTCTCTAGTTTAACACCAAGAATACTCCAGCCAACAACTAATACACCAAAGAGAAACACCGATAAAAATGAAGTGCGACTTCTTGTAAGTTTCAAAGTTTGTGCTAATAAAAGAAACCTTATTGAGAAAAAAAATGCGAGAGGGCTCGTTTGGAAGTGCTTATTTTAAAGTAAAAAAGCGCTTTTAGAATATAATTTAAACTTTAAAAAAATTATTAAAAATAATTTTGAAATCTAAAATTATTTTAAGTGTTTTTTTCAAGAAGCACCAATTTGGTGCTTTTCAAAAAAGTGCTTTTCAAGATAAAAAAACTCTTAAAATGCTAAAAAGCACTTCCAAACGGGCACTATAAACCAAATAATACAATTATAAAACAAATATTTGGGAGTGTAACTGGATTGGAAATAATCCAGTTACACTTCCAAACTGTTTGTATTTAGGAGGAAAAAAAATAATAAAGGAAAAGAAAAGAAAAATTATAAAAAAGAGAAAAAAAAAAGAATTTTTTTGTTTGAATTTAATATTTTATATGAAATTTTATAAATGATTTTGAATATTTTTTGTTTGGATGGTAAGAAATACAAAAGAAAAGAAAAGAAAAAGTTAATTTTAGCCTCTATTCATTAAAAAAGTTCCTTTCTTTCTATTTGACTTCAATTTGGAGTAATGATAAATAAAGATAATGGAGTGGTTTCAATTTGGAGTGATGATAAATAAAGATACTGGAGTAATTTTCATTTGACTTCAATTTGGAGTAATGATAAATAAAAATAATGGAGTGGTTTCAATTTGGAGTGATGATAAATAAAGATACTTGAGTAATTTTCAGAGTGATCTCCTTTCTCTTCTTTTATAGAATTTTCTAATACAAACAATGTAGTAAAAGATAAAAAATCATTTTTTTTTCGTTTTTTTTTTTTTTCATTTTTCTCAATCCAAACAGGTCCTTATAGACACCTCTGTTTCAGCTTTAATAAAACATGAGCAAATCCTCTGCGTGAGATGGGTTGAAACTACTTTTTTACAGACTTGAACCCCTCTTTGTTAGCAATCATTCTCACAATTCCACTAAGCAGAGCATGTATATTCCAATCAAGCCAAGAAATTGTTGACTTTTGTGTCAAGAACTCCATCTCAGTGTTACTGCCTCATCAAGTTACGCTAACACCTCTTACTCTTGTAACATCTTTGATCTTTCTCAATGAGAGCTTAGCACGATTTAAGATAACATATTTCTTAATTGCAAAAGAGAAAATACACTAAACAAAGAACTGAATACAAATAAATGGTATCATGTGTATCAAAAAGTTGGAATTAAATTGTACTTGTACACAACTAACTATCTTTTACCTTCTGGTTTAGAATATCAACAAATCTGAATCGATTACAACTATATGACTAAAAAGACAAACACCATATATGAACACGGTTATCAAATTCACTAAAAAAATATGCAGCATGGTTGGGTAAATCTGTAATAATTCATACTAGTTCAACAGAAGCAGTATTATGGGTATTTGACCTAATGGATTCATCTTTTGTTGTTGAATATGATCCTCCTCCATATTTGCTGGACCCTTCTTTTCCCATTGAATAAGCAAGCAATGTCTTCACAGTCTGACGGAATCTTCTTCTCACAGTCGGTAACATGGAAGCACTTCTTATCATACCTATCATCCTACAATCCAACACATATTATTTATTAAGTAGCCATTAATGGTGAAATCAAGAAATGAAGTTACCTTCTACTGAGACCCTCAATTTGAGCAGCTCTAACAGGATCCGGAGGCATAGAGCAACCATTTTCCCAAGCATTAATCCGTTGAGTATTGCTTCCAAACAGAACAACCTTCCCCAAAAACTTTATCTCGTCATCATTTAATTCTAAGTTTTTGATCTGGTCTTTAAAAACAATCATGGGATGAAAAAACCAGTCAAGCAATCTATCACGAGGTCTATTAAGATAAGTGATCTCCACATCATCGAAAAGCATTAAACCCTCTGATCCTGATTTAATCGAGTGAAGAACCGTCTCCAAGAATGAATAACACGGCAAACCCACATCCACTACAACAGCATCATCGCTGTTTTTTCCCTTCAACCAATCATAAAGATCCGCTTGTGTTAAAACATTTTCATCCAACAATTCTTTTC
This sequence comes from Nemophila menziesii, assembly GCA_029959085.1. NCBI lineage: Eukaryota > Viridiplantae > Streptophyta > Magnoliopsida > Boraginales > Hydrophyllaceae > Nemophila > Nemophila menziesii. The sequence goes on along the minus strand of JARWIR010000001.1, from coordinate 119,466,054 downwards.
CCTTTATTTCACATGATCTCATCATGTGTGTCCATACTTGCATCATCTTCACTTCTTGTATCGCAACTCTAACGGATCTTGATTTTGATAAGCTCGGCATAAGAAATCCCGGTGCTTCCGCAAGTACGGAGCTGAATCTGCCTTTTACACTTTGATTTCGACCAACCGATAATTCTGTGTCACCTTGTTTTTTCGTGCGATACCTAGGCCTACATTTTAAACGAATATTAGTGAATGGGAAAATACTAAGCAAATGATAAGAGTATTTCGAAGTAATTACTTTGGTAGAATTGAACCCTCACGTAGATAAAGCCAATCATTAGAATACTCGTCAAATTCAGCAACCATGGCAATGACATAAGCGACTCCTCTACGGAAGGACCGTTCCTGATACACGACTACAGATGCGTATAATCCAATGAAAACGCTAGAGAAAATAGACATTACAACGCTCCCAACAACAACTACTGGCCAGAATATGATGGTTAAACCAGCGATTGGAATACAAGCTGATTCAAGAAATGGACCTTCTCTGCTAATCATATCGTGTATTAATCTATGCCATCCTTTAAACAACATTAATGGGCTCTTTACTATAGCTATTGCTGTGTATAGAGGAATTTCCACTATCAAGCCAATTAGTGCAGCCAAAATACATGCCGGCACATAAATTAGCCTAAGTTGTTTACGCCCATCTGAACATGGGGAACCAACAAATTCCTTTAAGAAAGTGTGGTAAGAATGGTAACACATATCGTAAAAATCTCGCACCACGATACAGCTACCTTTGATCGTGTCCCAAGTTCCATCCTTGAATATACAAATAAAAAAAAATTGGATGAAAATGTCGTGAAAAACAAAAGTCAAAGGTAAAAGATACAAAAAGAATTGTATTTACCACAATAGAGTGGAAGAATCTCTCTGATTTATCCTCATGTCTAAAGGCCTCAAAAGAGGAAATCAAAGGAGTGAAGAAAGCATAGCCTAATCCAGCAAGAACACTACCAGCTATGCTTAGACCCAACCATATTCCCAATAACGCAGGAAACGTAATCAAGAGAGCTAGTTTTAGTGGGACATCAAATCTGTGAGTCCTGTAAATTAGATTCATAGCTAGAATTAGGAATTTAAACAAAACTTTTAGATGAACAAATATAAGTTAAATCCAACCCCAACAACAAGATCTTGAGTAGTGAAGTGATTAAGGAAGGAATATGATGTGAAGAAATGCTTACTTGAGAAGAGTGGAAATTGTCCAGACAACATGTAATGGAAAAAGAACAAAAATTACACTAAGATTCCCTAATATTAGTATTACAGCAGAAATTGGACCGATTAATACACCTGTAAGCAACAAGCAAACATAAGATTAACAAACCAACCATGAAAACTAACATAAAAAGGACAAAGTCAAAGTCAAAGAAGAGGAACTAACTTTTGATAAGACCTAAAATGAGAGCTGCAAAAAACTCAATAACCACAAAAATGGTCTTGAGCCAATCTGTAAAAGTATGTGGCATGATGTTGTTTAGTTAGCTTGAATTTGAAAGAATCATGTACCCAATCCAACCATTATTATGATATATGAAGCTCAAAAGTACCCAACAACAAAAACAGCTGAGTTGAGCTGGGAACAACAAATGATAAATAATATAAAAATGAATGAGATGTGGACTTTATGCGCCTCCTTCAATTATCTAGACAACTTAGTTGCCACATTTAAAAGAAATATGAGATGTGGATACTAATTAATTTAAAATTATGAGCACACTCGACCAAAACAAAGATAAATTCTTAACTATTTAAATTTTCAACCACCATCTTCAGAATTACAGTTTTTAGTCAAACAATTTGAAGTACCCATGATTTAAGATTTATTTAAATAAATATTTTATTATTATATACTATTATATAGATTATTTGAATTACTAGAACAATTATAATTATTATAAACAAATTACACATTTCAAATAGTTAATTTTCATTTTCGATTGTGATTCTTCGCTTGACTTTTCCATGCCGGTTACTAAGCCACGTGGCTGCAAACTTCATGCAAACAGGTTTATGACCAATTATGTGATATTATCGGACCGTGAGGGTCAAGTCATCTGGCTGCGCTGTCCATTTGTTTCCCGTGAGTTAGTGCTGCCTGCTTGCTAAGAATAAATAAAGATTTATCCGGTAAATCGAAACTTCTCATAAATAAAAACCAGACATTAGAATCAAAAAATACAATAAATGTTCTACATGATCGTTCACAAGAAGAAAACAACTCACAAGAACATCGAAAAAACCTTGAGTTAATGCAACGTATTAGGCAGGTGTCAATGACAAGATGAACCATTTAACCGATCCTCCATCAGATTTGACAGCAAACGGAAGAAGCAGGACCGATATCCTTTAGGCATATCACACGAAGGATGGACAATCATACTGACCGTCTTGCGAAACACATTAGGCACAAGGCCACTTATAAAGGAAACGATCTTTCAAAAGAAATGGAAAATTTCAAAAGATTGGAAGTTGGATGAGGAATGAGGGAAGGTCTGCTTTTCTTGTCAAAAAAAAAAAACGAAAATCGAAAAAAACACTCATCCACAATGCCAAACAAGAGAGACTTTAGACAACAAAATCAACCATTATTAAAAAGATTAGGAGTAAAAAAATAGGAACGGGATATTTTCCCTTTCTATATATAGGTACTAGGTAGATATATGTAATACTGATGTATGATTAATGATATATACCACCCAACATACCATTCGTAACGTGATTTGGTTAGAAATAAATCGTTAAACAAATCAAGTAAATAAATAAATTAATTAAGTGACAATAGTACACCCGACATTCTCTCTCTCTCCAAAAAACCTATTCTCCAACTTCTCTCTAAAAAAAATTCCTTAACAAATTATTTTCCGGTGAAGGCTGTTCGATCGGATCTATCTAGTTAACAGCAATAATGTGCTCCTCCTCGGATTGGATCCTTACTTTCTCTGTTGATACAGAAATAAATAACAATGATACATATTACCTATTTTATGTTTTAGATCTAAAGCTTTAAATTTTTTTAATAAAATCTTATTTGGCTTATGCATGCACAGATCGGTGGCTCCATGTTAATTTAAGATGTTTTTACAGGTTATTTGGAAGAGATCTTATCGATCTTCAGGCTGATTGTAATTTTATTTACATAATAGTAGAGGATAGCCCAAAAGAAGCTATGGACAAAATTATGGAGTGTCTCAATAACAAGATGTAAGATACGCAGCAAATTAGTAGTAATATTATTATGATTATGAATTTATGTTAATTAATAAATGTTTTATTTCTATGAAGACCAAATCTAGACATGAGAATTATAAGAAACAAAGAACATGTAATGAAGGATTTATATTTAGGGAAATCCTTAATGTTTTAAAGGAAAAATTTAATGACAATAAAAAGGATATTAAAAGTTCCAATTTTCTCATTTCTTCTGCTATTTCATGAAATACAATTGAATCTATGCAATGGCTCTTTCTTCTGATTTTATCGTTTCGCCTTCCTTTCTGATGGCTTACTAAAGGATAGACTTTTACATATAATTCTTTCTAATCTTCCTAAAATTCACAGATTCGAGTTTGGAAAATAGTTTGGATGCAAATGATATTTTCTTTAGCTAAATCTACTTGGTACTTAAGGATCGTGGATCGTTTCAACAACAGATCTAAGATTTTCTGGCAAATTATAATGTATTCTCATTAAGAGGGTTTGCATATTAATAATTCACATAAGGGAGGCAGCTACTCCTATGGAAAAGCTGCGGATGAAGAATGAATACGCTGTTCTGGAACTGTCAGGATATTCGTGCCCCTCTGACAACATCACAGCTCGGCGCGATGGTGGCACGTTTTAAACCGTCTTTGGCGATATTTTGTGAAACTATGTTGAGAGAGGTCTGTTGGAATTATTAAATGAATGATTATTTAATTTTTTAATTCTTTCATGTTCATGGGAGAAGTGGGAAAAACTATTTGTGTTCTAATTGTCTCACCTTAATTTTTGTGAAAAAAAATGTTGGAATTACTAAAATTCAAGAGCTTTACTTTATTGATTCTTTATTTCTCTTGGGAAAAGTGGGAAAACTTTTTATGCGTTAAAAAGTCTCACCTAGAAAATGAAGAAGAAAATAAAAGCAAAAACCGACAAAAATAAATGGTAGCGGTTTCGGAAGTTACAAGACTTGGTGAAAGAAAACGGTTAGCTTTAATGACTATTGAAGAGGCATTAAAGTGACGGTTTTTTGTCTTGCCACAAGACTTGGTGGAAGAAAAAAATGGCTAGCTTTAATGACCATTGAAGAGGCATTAAAGTGACGGTTTATTGGCTTGCCATTTATTCTATAAATAGTGACCTTGTCACTTGCATTCCAAGAGAAGAAAAAAGATTATTCTTGAGAGAATGGAAAAATCTAGAGAGAATAGAAAGGAAAAAAGTTATTCTTGAGAGAATAGAGAATAGAATATAAAGAACTAAGAATTTAGAAAAATAGGAAACTCTTTTCTCCATGATTAGTCAAATATTATTTTGACATAGAGATTAGAGTGATACAATTGTTAGAGATACCGGTTCTAACAGAATATCTTTTTTAACGCCGCTACACTTTTTCCTAGTGTATTTGTATCTGTTTCCTTTTTCTCTAAATTTCTGTGTAAGTTCTAATTATCTATTTTTCCATGTAATAGTTGTAGTATTACATACTTTAGATACATTTATTTTCTTGTTATTCCTTTTTCTTGTAATCGTGGTTGTATTACTTTCTTTTGGAATATATTTATATGAAATCCATTTTTTTCTACTGATATTGTTAGATTTTTTCCAACAATTTAAAAAAGATATTTCTTTTAATATCACTGGTAGTAAAATGGGTTTTCTATATCGGCGGTTGCTTCATCGTTGAACGCAAAATCCATTTCCCTACGTGACTAAGCTGGAGCCTTTCAATGGTTCTAACTAGAAACGTTGGGCACAAAAGCCACTGATATGCCTTGAACAACGTGAACTAGACCTTGCCGTTCTCGAGTTACTCCCCGCCACTGAGGCTAATAGGGAATATACCAAAGAACTACATGCTAGATTTCTGGCTCTCGGAGTTGGGTTCAAGAAAGCTAATTTAGTGGTTATGGGATGAATCTTGGATAATGTGACGAACCCCACCTTTTATATGTGTGCCGTTGAGAAGTCAATAAAGACTATCTGTGAAACGGTCTAAAAAAGGCATGGGTGTGATGATTCTGATAAGAAGAAATACGTCACCGGAAAATGACCCAACAAGATCCAATTAGTCCCATAAAAGTAAAAAAGTGAATCGACTTAAGACCTTATTTTTCATGCTTATATAAGTTTAAGGATTACTTACATCCCTTATATTACAACTTTTTAACTCTTGTTGCTCTAAACTTCATTAACAAACATGAATATATATCAATTGGATATTAAATATATGTATGAATAAAGATCTATGTGAAGAGATCTATATGGTGCAACATGAAGAGTTGGTGTTTTTGGATTAAGGGATAAAGTATGAAAACCAAGGAAATTGATTTGTGTTTTTTTTAAACGGGCATCTTGCTAATGAAATGGACCTCAATAAAAGATAGATTAGGTCGTATCACACTTTTGTTAATAGGTGTTTGACATGATCGTCTTTTGGTACTCTATTTCACGGGACTTACTGCTTCCAATCCTCTTTTTGTGAATAAAAGATGTCGGGGAAGCTAATACTAAGGATGAAATTCATTAGTGTCAATAATGGAATTTACCTTAGTCAATCGCACTTTGTTGGAAAGGTTTGACTCCTTTGATATAATGTTTGGTAAAACTCCTTATAATACTAGTTTTCATGCATAAGAGAATTGTGGGGGTGTGTCCCTGAATTAATATACAATGATTATAAGGAGTGTGACATTCGTAATGAGTATTCTCAACCTGGTATTGTTTATATTTTAACGAAATCAAGTGATGACCACTGGGTTAATTTTTGTCCTTTGATCAAGTACGAGAGAGGTACTATTGATCTAGATATGCATTTCAAAATGACTCATGTAATTCCCGAAGGTTTTTTTGCTATGCAAATTGGGTCCCTTATAGATGATTAAATAAATGGTTGATTTATTTACTAAAAGACTTAAGTGGGAGAATAATCCTAGAAATGTTGAGTGATAGGTTTAGAACCCATTAATGGGGAACCTATTACTAATGATTATATATGATACACTAACTTCCTATCTATATAGTGTAAATTGTGCATACATGAGAAATTATAACTTAATGAATTCATAGCCATGCGTGGTGGTCCTATTGAGACGGACTTGATGAATTCACCGTTGAGGTTGTTGTATATTTCTCAAACTTAATGAATTCATAGCCATGCGTGGTGGTCATATTGAGATGGACTTGATGAATTCACCGTTGAGGTTGTTGTACATCTATCAAACTTAATCAATTAATAGCCATGTAAGGTAGTCCTATCGAGACGGACTTGATGAATTCACCGTTGAGGGTGTTTGTATATTGCTTAAACTTAATGAATTCATAGCCATGTGTGGCGGTCCTATTGAGATGAATTTGATGAATACACCGTTGAGGTTGTTGTATACTGATCATAATATGACTTTAAGGAGACGTCCTTGATGTTCCCAAGGGATGAGTTTTTAAACTCACCACAAATTCATAGCCCATAAGGGTGGTCCTAAAGAGAAAGGACTTGATGAATTCGCGAGACGCATAATTAGTTTGGGCTTTATTGCTCTTAATGATCTTGAAATCCGAGAGGGGTCGGCTAATGAGGCTAGACGCTCTTGGAGATCACCTATGTGTAAGAAAAAGGTGATGTTTAAGGAATTTGTAACTATCAGCCGGGTAGAGTATGTGCTGTGAGGGTCTCGAACGAAAACCGTCAAGTTCAAGAGTACGTTCACTTGACAGGAATTTGGTAGTTGCCTCACTTCACTACGTGTCAATTCAAATCGAAAGATATTGCCACTTAAGTACAATTCACCCAAATATTGGTATTTACGGAAACCTGTTCATCTTCTCTCCCAAAGAATTCGAGTGGGGGATTGTTGGAATTATTAAATGAATGATTATTTAATTTATTAATTCTTTCATGTTCATGGGAGAAGTGGGAAAAACTATTTGTGTTCTAATAGTCTCACCTTAATTTTTGTGAAAAAAATGTTGGAATTACTAAAATTCAAGAGCTTTACATTATTAATTCTTTATTTCTCTTGGGAAAAGTGGGAATACTTTTTATGTGTTAAAAAGTCTCACCTAGAAAATGAAGAAGAAAATAAAAGCAAAAACCGACAAAAATTAATGGTAGCGGTTTCGGAAGTTACAAGACTTGGTGAAAGAAAACGGTTAGCTTTAATGACCATTGAAGAGGCATTAAAGTGACGGTTTTTTGTCTTGCCACAAGACTTGGTGGAAAAAAATCGGCTAGCTTTAATGACCATTGAAGAGGCATTAAAGTGACGGTTTATTGTCTTGCCATTTATTCTATAAATAGTGACCTTGTCACTTGCATTCCAAGAGAAGAAAAAAGATTATTCTTGAGAGAATGGAAAAATCTAGAGAGAATAGAAAGGAAAAAAGTTATTCTTGAGAGAATAGAGAATAAAATATAAAGAACTAAGAATTTAGAAAAATAGGAAACTCTTCTCTCCATGATTAGTCAAATATTTTTTTGACATAGAGATTAGAGTGATACAATTGTTAGAGATACCGGTTCTACCGGAATATCTTTTTTAACGTCGCTACACTTTTTCCTAGTGTATTTGTATCCGTTTCCTTTTTCTCTAAATTTCTGTGTAAGTTCTAATTATCTATTTTTCCATGTAATAGTTGTAGTATTACATAGTTTAGATACATTTATATTCTTGTTATTCCTTTTTCTAGTAATAGTGGTTGTATTACTTTCTTTTGGAATATATTTATATGAAATCTATTTTTTTTCTAGTGATATTGTTAGATTTTTTCCAACAATGTCGACTCCCAAGACATAGTTAGGCATCTTGGTTTTGGAAGAAAGTTTTTTGGCGATCCTATTGGAAGCGCTTTTCATTCAGGGGGTTTTATTATCTTATGGCACCTTTTTGTTTGTCTTTCTGTCGTTTTTAGTTGTTCCTTCTATGTTGTTCTTAAAATTAATGAACTATCGTTTTGCTATTATCTTGTTTGCATACATGCCCCTAACAACTTTAAAGAAAGAAAACAAGTATGGGATGATATTTCTAATTGGAGTAAGGATATTTGTGAACCTTGGGCTATTTTGGGGGATTTTAATGGCATCCTGAACATAATTGAGATATGTAGTAATAATCCAGCTGATATTAGTCATATCAACGAGTTCAAAAATTTCACATTTACCAATTCTCTATTAGATATTAACACTAATGGATGTTTTTTCACTCTGTCTAACATGATGGCCGGGGAAAAACATGTCAAAACAAGAATAGATAGAGTTTTGGCCACCTATGATTGGATCAAACAGTTCCAGAGAGCACAAGTGTTCGTGCCACCGACAATCGGTTCTGATCACTCTCCCCTTGTTCTTAATTTTGATGTTAATATGACACATCATGTTAAGCAATTTATATTTGAAACCCACTGGCTTGATAATGAGAATTGTAGACCAACTATAGAAAAATGATGGAACATTCGAGATATACAACCTATCAATAAAAGTTTTATTAGGAAAAGAGACAATACTATTAGTGAATAAAAAAATGGAGTAAAAAACTTTCAAGAATCATGAAATTAAAATCAAAAGGTTACAAGAAAGGCTAATAAAGATCAACAAGGAAATCCCCTTGAATGAGATAATAGAAGAAGAACAAGAAATCAAAGAGAAAATTAAATATGAATATGCTTGTGAAGAAAAATATTGGGGAGACAGATCGAGACAAAACTAGTTAATTTTTGGAGATAAAATAACTAAATTCTTTCATATGGCTACTATTCAGAGAAGGAAAATTAATAGAGTGGCTAGAATTAAAAATGAACAGGGAATTTGGGAAGAAGATGCAGTCGAAATTAAAGAATATTTCAAAGGGTTTTATGAAAATCTGTTTAAAAAAGAACCAACCAATGATAAAGTTATGGAAGAAGCTACTCAATATATAATACATAGAGTGGACGATCTAATGAATAATGAAATTATTAAAGAACCTAATATGGAGGAGGTAGAAAGGGCAGTTTGGGAATTATCCACATCAAAAGCTCTAGGACCCGATGGATTAAATGGTAAATTTTATAGAGAATTCTGGGATATTATAAAGCAGGACGTTTTCGAATTGGTAAGTGATTTTTTCATTAATAATAACAGATTGGAGGGTATAAATGATACTCTTATCACACTTATTCCCAAAGGTGATACTCAAGAGGGTCTGGGGGACTTTAGACCCATCTCCTGTGTTAATTTCATTTATAAAATCATTTCAAATTTTTTGGCTAATAGATTGCAGGTTATTATGAATAAAATAGTATCTCAAACACAATCAACTTTTATTAAAGGACGGGCTATACATGATAATATACTAATAGCACAAGAAATCTCTTTCTATATGAGAAGGAAAAGGAAAAATAAAAAACATATGGCAGCAATAAAAATTGATATGGCTAAAGCATACGATCAGGTAAATTGGGATTTCCTACTTCTTGTCCTTCATAAATTAGGTTACTACGAGAAATGGATATGTTGGATCAGAAATTGTATTGCGTCTGTTTCTTTCAATTTAAATCTTAATGGAGAAAGACTCTCGAGTTTCCAACCACATAGAGGTTTGAGACAAGGCGACCCTTTATCTCCCTTCCGTTTCTCTATTATGACAGAAGCACTTATAAGCAGTATGGAACATTATACTAGTAATGATTACATGAAAGGTATACAGATTAATAAGATCTCACATCTTTTATTTACAGATGACTCTTTGTTTTTTATAACTATAGATGAAACTGACCTACATAAATTTAATGAATGTTTGGATATATATATATTGCAATGGGTTGGGACAACAAATTAATTTCAGTAAGTCAGCAATGATATTTAGTAAAGAGACCCCTCAGCAAGTCAAAGAAATGGTAAGTGCGCAAGTTGGCATTAAAGAAACCAGCAACTTGGGAAATTACCTAGGAATTCCGTTATGTCACAAGAGTTCGAAAGTAGAATCATTATAATGGATAGCGAAAAAACTATTTAAGTGTACGGAAGGGTGGAAAGCAAAACTATTATTAGAACGAGGGAAAGAAGTTCTCATTAAAGCCATACTACAAGCGATTCCTAATTATTATATGTCTATATTTTCTTTCCCTATTTCTTTTTGCAAAAAACTAGTCTCAGCTATCTCTAACTTCTGGTTGAATTCAGGAGAACGGAATAGGATACACTGGATTGCATGGGAGAAGATTGCTATGGGGAGAAACTGATCGGAGGCTTAGGTTTCAAAGATTTGAAGAAAATGAACACAACTTTACTAGCAGCACAAGCCTGGAGGATAATGGAAAATCCTGATACATTGTGTTCAAAGTTATTAAAAGGGATCTATTATCATAATAAGAATTTTTTACAAATTAAATTAAGACAAAGTAGAACTTGGAGCTAGGCGAGCATAATGGAAGGAAGATATTTCTTAAAAAAATCTAGAATTTTCCAAATCAGAAATGGTGAAGACGTTGACATATGGAAAGATAGATGGATCGCTACGCAATGGAAACTGGAAAAACCAATAAACTGCGATATTAATACGGTAACACAACTCTTCTATCCCCACACGAATATAAGGAAATCATTGATAATATATTTTCTACCCCTATTATCTCTTCTATTGTTAGAATTCAGATAATAGACAATAATAACAAAGATAAGTTTATATGGCCATTTACTAAAGAAGGGACTTATAATACAAAAAGTGGGTATAAGAAATTAGTCGAGGAAATTGAAATAAATAGACCTCAAAATACTGAAACTCCTGTAAGGTACAATTCTAAGATTTGGAATATGATATGGAAATCTAATATACCAAATAAAATTAGATTGTTTGTGTGGAAAGTGTGCAATAATGCTATTCCTACAAAGAACAATTTATATAAGAGGAAATGCGCTAATACTAATAAATGTATATGGGGATGTTATGATATAGACACAATTGAACATTTACTATTATCATGCGCTATAAGCAAACAAATATGGGCCAGAACATCTCTACAAATAAGGATTGAAGAAAACGACAACATATCGGCAACCGATTGGATAATAAAAATTGTAGAAGAATTTACTAAAGAAGGCTGGGAAGAAAGAACGGTTATAGATTATTTGATGATAAGTATGTGGTACATCTAGAAAGGAAAAATGAAATCTCTGCATGAAGATGAAAGGATAGATGGTGATGAGATCATCTTTGCTACAAATAAACTCATGAAAGAAGTTCATGGCATATACTGGAAATAAATAAACAACTCCTCAAGTAAAAAACAAGAGAAAATACAACAATCAAGGGGTGAACCCAACTATGAGGACGCAGACATCATAGACAGTATTGACGCATCATTTAAAGTTGGATATGAACCTACGGGTATTGGGGTGCGGACAATAAACAAAAATACGGGAACGTCTCAAGACATAACGATGGATGCTATGTGTGATACACCCGTTAGAAGGAGAAGCAAATGCCATTCTCAAAGCAGTTCAAGAATGTGAAGGCTACCCAAATAAGAGGAAAATTGTACTTTCAGATAACCTTGAATGTATTCAAGGTATTAGGCGGGTGTCAGTGGCGAGTTGGAAGATCCAACCTATTATTAGGAAGATCATTCAAAAGGCGGCTGAATTACAACCTATTGAGTTTCACTTCATCAATAGGAAATTTAACTGTCTAGGGATAAACTCGCAAAAAACGCTAGGCACGGAGCTATGGAGGATCTTAGATCATCCACAACAGTTGATTGACTTTCTACTCTTTTTTCTAGATTAGGAATAGGTTAATTAATTGTATTTCCGTTTCTTTTGTGTTTTGGTTTGCTTTTGTTTCTTGGTGCCTAGGCACATTTTCAAGTCCAAAAAAATATAAATAAATTAACGATTTACTTCCAACCAAATCACGCCACGTCCAGTGTCGGTTCTGATAATTTCGAGGCACGAATGAAACTTTGAATTAGACCCATGAACAACTAATCTAGACAAAATTTTAATGGTATCATATACTTTCTTATTTAGTACATTTTCATAATAAATATTAGATTTAAGAGAATTATCTGAATATACATTATTTTTTATTTATTACGTGTTGAATATTAAAAAATAAAAAATATATAATTCTTAATATATGACGAATTTATAGTACACTCACTCCAGTTTCTCCTTTCTTAACTAAGGGGAGTATCCAAGATTTATAATTGCAGTGAAAAGTTACAAAACCTAAAAAGGTTTGTGGCATCGCCCCGAAAAAATATATAGGCAGATTTTTAGTTTGGGGAGGCCTTTGGGGAGACTCTATTTTCTATAAGGTTTTTCCACTAAAAAAATCATGTAAAAATTTACACTATATCGCAGGACTGGGGTGGAAGGCACCCCCATCCCCTTTGGATATGTACCTACTCTTAACTCAATCCAAATTTAACCATTATAATAGTGAAATAAAAATTAAACTAAAAAATAAAAATAAATTACAATACGACACCCTTATACAAGTGAATAATTAAAATATAAATCAGATTTTGATTAATTTAAATATTGAATAGATTTTACATATTTTGACGGATGCGAATGAGTTCAACATATACATAATTAGGGGCAGATCCCTTCAAGGTCCAGGAGGGCTCAAGCCCCCCCTGAACCTATAAATTTTTTAATACGTCAATGTAATTTTGTCCAGAAAATGAATTAGCCCCCTCTGAGCATATATGTAAAAACAGTGTATGCTCTAAGGAACACATAAGTTATTGGTTTAGGAACTTTACATAATAGCATTCAAATTGGAGGTTAGGTGTTCAAAGTTTAGCAATTGCTTTATCTTTAATCTAAATATAGATTATAAATTTGTTAATTTTTATAAAACCTATTTTGAGTTTGATGATATTATTACTTAGTAATTTATTATTTATATTACTCCAATAAAATTATATTGTTTAATTTTTATAAATGATTTATTTCTCATCTTTATAAATTAAAATATTAATATAACCTATGGTATATTAATATAATACTAATGATACTATAAATTGTGTGTGTATAATGGTGTTGGTTTACATAGTTTTGGGGTAACTAGGAACATCAATTAAAGAAACGAAAAATGTAATGACGTTGGATTCTCATAGTTGCATTTTAATATTGCTAGTTCTATGTTTATGCGTCATATTTTTACCTTAAAAAATTTCTAGAAGCGTTGACTACCGAGCTCCCATATATTTCAAGACCCCCTCAATTTAGTTTTTGCATCCGCCAATTTAATATAAAATATAATAACTAATACCAAAATAAATTTAAATTGAAAAAGAATAAATTTAATATTTTTTAACTAATAATTTTTGGTCTATTGATTTCTTTTTATATGTAATTATTGTTATTAATATAATTAAAATTTTAAAATACTTTATTTCTTTAATAATTATAAGAAAAATATTAACAAAAAGTGTTGAAAACTTATGTTTGAAAAAGGTTATCAACTTGAATCATTTGCTCGGACAACCTTGGAATTGTCCAAGGTATCAAGTCGCTGTCAGCAACGTGGTAGAAGGTTAAAACATTTATCAAGCAGATTACACTCATGGCGGAAGAGCATGGAAACATGTTTTTCAAATATCTTTTCCGTGAATTCAATGGGATGACGGACCATACTGCGTGCAATGCTAGACAGAAGGCCTCTGTGGATGAGGATCGTCTCTACTTAGTCCCCTAATTCTCCAGATTGAGAATCCGTTAATGTTTTATTGGCTTTCCGTTTTTTGACAATAGAACATTACAAACTAACTACTACGATCTAAATTAGAAAGACTACTATAAAACTCAATAATCGAGTTCATCGGGTAATTAGAAACGTCGATTCCTCGTCGACTGAGTTTGAAGACCATATCCGCAATCTGATTTAACTCTCTCTTAATATGAAAAACATTCCAATTTGGAAATCTCTTCATCCAGCTGAGTGCTTCACTAATCATTGGACGAATTCTCCAATTGATACACCCTCCTTTAACAATACGTTGTACAATTTCAAGGTTATCAGAATAGAAAGAACTACTCTGTAGATGGAGGTCTGCTGCAGACCTCATGGCCTGAAGGACGACCCAAATTTCCCCTTCAAGAGCTGAATTAACTTTTGCTTGTTTAATAACCTTATGCACTACCTTACCATCTTTATTGACTCCAACTGATACAATTCCAGTAGGTTCCCAAATCTTGGAGAGAAGGATGCATCATTCATTTAAACCAACTCCGCATCATCTTCTACAAAAGGATTTTTTACATTTCCTTCGCTAGATAAATTCTTTTCACCCTTCCGATGAATCTCATCGTCATCCGAAAAGAGATATTTTAAAAGAGATTTTGTTTTTTCATTTATTTCAATTATATTTCAAGATTTTTTCTCGAAGAAACCTTTCATCCTACCTTTCCATATATTCCAAATCGTCGCAAAAATTGTAGATGTATACAATCTTCTATCCCATCCATTCCTTGAATAATTTTCAATAATTACTCTTATCCATTCACTTATATTACCATTAAAAGAGCAATCAATTTTGCATTGCAACTGAGAATTTTCCCAAACCGTCATACTAAAGGGGCACTTAATAAAAAGGTGCATAATATTTTCAGGCTCGATCTCACACCATTCACATGTATCACTATCGCTACATTTCCTTTTTTTTTTCAGAGTTGACTTCGTTGGTAGTGCATTATTATTTAACTTCCAGATAAAATTCCTAATTTTAAGTGGTACGTTTGAATTCCATATAATGTTCCACATTTCAGTATCGTTAGATTCCCCGTCGGCAGAAGAATTAGCTTTCCATTTTATATTGTCCAAAAAAAATCATTTATATTTTAAAATATTTTGACCATAAATCTAAATAATTTTATAAAGTAAATGTTAAACTAATATTAGTTTTTTTTACAAACAAAAAAATTATACATAGAATAGAAAAAATGTTTTTACCTAAAATTACAAATACAAAATGAATATAGGGGCCTCTAGTAAACTTGTACACCAATTTTAACAACTAAGCCAAAAAAAGAAAATAAAGCTAGGACTCGAACCAAGATCAAAATCATATAATGTATTGCCAACCTTACCAACAAGATTTAAAACAATCAACAAAAAAACAAGATTTAAAATATACTGTTATAAACTCATATGTGAATATTTAGCCCAATCTATTGACTTGCAGCCCAGCCCATGAAGACTAGGGTTTAGGGTTACATATTCTCTATAAATAGGAGTCTCTATTTTGTAATCCTGATACTCTCTACTCTCAATAAGATTATACTCTTTCTCTATTGTCTATCTCTTCTTACTTTATATTCAAGTTCATAACACGTTATCAGCACGATAGCCTCTACCACTAAAAACAAATAATAGATCCTTTGATCTATTAAAGCAATTAACTAAATGATGTGATAGATTTTGCTTTTATTATACACATTAAATTAATAATCAAATACATTTGATGAAATGTGTTTTCAATTTTTTCGAACAACTGAAGTGGAGTATAAAAGAAAAAGGAATTGCTGCTTTGATCTACTCTACTAAAATAAAAAGTAAAAGATCATTTGATCTAGTAAAACAATACACTACAGTTGATAGCATTTTTTTCCATGGGTGATAGCATCTGCTCATATTAATCCTTAAATAGGATTTGGTGAATAGTATTTCTCTCTACGAATGAAAAAGAAATTTTAACTGAACAACATATGATTTATGTAGCTTTTGCAAATATTTTGGACATTGCATAATCAATCAGAATAAATTTCATCAAAAAGTTGAACATATAAATACTTTTCATATTTTGGTTGAAACTTGTACTTCTTTTTTCTCGTGTTCGTCTTATCTTGACATGAATTTATTTAGGCTATGTTACCATTGTTAAGAGATTCACTTTGATATATTACACTTTGATGAATAATTATCAATATGACTAGTTGATTCAAGGCATCACTTAAAGTGAATGGTAAATTCATATCATGACATGATTTTTACCTTATATATCAATGTGATATTAGTTATAAGAAAATAAGTTTAAAACTTATGAACATGAAATAAAATGAAATTCGTTATCAAGTGAATATTGAGATATTATTGATTTTTTACAAGGATATTATAAAAAAAAATTCATTGTAAAATATTTGAAGTCAATTGACAAATTCAAGGGGAGACATATATGATCTAGCAATATATACATTTTCTTATATATTAAACTTTGCTAGACAATTAGTTGTGAATTTGTCATATATAATTTTCTGACTCATAGTTTTACATAATTGTAACATTACAATAAAGTCTAACTATTAAACATAGATACCCTCATTGGTCAAAGACCAATTGTATTCCATTTGTGTATTATTTTTTGGGATGTATACTATAATTTAAATACTGTAACACACAAAAATAAAATCATGAGTAAATAGAAAATATATTGTTGATCTCCAATAATTTATATGCAACTTAGATTTGCAAACTTGGAGAAAGTTATTAAACTGAAATATTTATAAAGTAAAATTCTCATGACAAGAGGGATAGCTGAATATTATTTATAAAATGCATCATAATCCTCGCTAATGAACTATGAGCTCAATGTTAAAAAACTAATGAATTCATAAAGTGACTAAGTCACATTTCAGCTTTAAAGGCTCCTGCTCATATTGATGGAAAATCTATTTCAACGCATATAGCGTGGTCGACCTTTCGATTCCAAAATTATAAAGTTGAGTTGTATGAGCAAGTTGGAACTTCCACAAGTTTAACATCATATTTATATTATGATGAAATAAAGTAGATAATATAACTGTAAAAAAGTATAATACTCCTTTCAGAGCATCATGTATCAAAACATTTTCCTCTTATTTAGATATTGAGATTTAAAAACTCAATCAGTTTTACTACTACAAAAAAAATATGGAATCGAAAAATAGATTGATCATGATCAAATTATATGCGCAAATGATTATATAAATATGAAAAACGAGGATCTTGAATTAAAGCCAATTCAAAATTTCGACGAGAAATAAGAAAATTTTGTCCAAATATAGAAAGACGCTTCAGGCAGATTCATACCCATATGGTAAATATGAACGTATGATCTTATATAGCCTGAAATTTTATAAACGACTTCCGTGTGCGTCTAATGTAAACAAATTTATCGATATATATTATGAGATATAAAATTCATATGAAAGTTCTTAAAGGACTAAAAGCGCTTACATATAAATCCCGGGATATAAATTAGAGTTTCATTATCTGTTGTTAATTGTCTTAGATGTTGTCATGTAATGTACCATATATATTTGTTTATTCTTTCTTAAATAGGCAGTGTGTTCATAAATGAATATGCATGACTACTTGTTATTATAATTGAATGTAATTGTTTAGTACATTTTATATCCATGTATATTTGTGTTTTGCATAATTTCAGTG
Organism: Nemophila menziesii; assembly: GCA_029959085.1. NCBI lineage: Eukaryota > Viridiplantae > Streptophyta > Magnoliopsida > Boraginales > Hydrophyllaceae > Nemophila > Nemophila menziesii. The sequence goes on along the minus strand of JARWIR010000001.1, from coordinate 119,448,391 downwards.
ATGTGTACTAATGTGACTAAATATATTGCTTAATCTGAATTATGGTTACACTTATGATACTGTTTGAGATCTTGAAGATCGAGAGTAGATGACAACTTGAAGATCATCATTGCTATACTCACATGAGGGAGAGATAAAATACGTGTTGCACTCTTTTTCCCTTCATCAAGATTTTCTCCATAAGGTTTTGCTGAGAAGGTTTTTAACGAGGCAGATTTGAAGCGTAAGGATATCGTACTTTTTTTCCTTCACTGGATTTTGTCCCAAAGTGTTTTTCCAGGAAGGTTTTAACGAGGCATATCCTTAGGGACCGAACATCCAAGGGGGAGTGTTATAAACTCATATGTGGATATTCAGCCCAATCTATTGACTTGCAGCCCAACCCATTAAGACTAGGGTTTAGGGTTACATATTCTATATAAATAGGAGTCTCTAGTTTGTAATCCTGATACTCTTTACTCTCAATAAGATTATACTATTCCTCTATTGTCTATCTCTTCTTACTTTATATTCAAGTTCATAACATATACTTTGTTTTATAAAAGATATTAACATCACTTATATAAAAAATACACATATATATAAAACCATACACTTAACAAATTAGGAGCCTCTAATCCGTTCGAGGCCTTGGGTGGTTTCCCTGGCCACCCATGCTTTGGGCCGGGCTTGATCACGTCATAGGTAGTATGTTGGGTGGTATGAGTTTAGATGGTATATATCATTACTCTTTGATGTATTTTCTTGTCTTTTATCTAGATATAAAAAATAAAAAAAGAATAGAAAAAGTTTAGAATTAATATACATGTATCTTACAACTCTCCTCCAAGTTTGATTAATTTGTATAGTATATATAGTGTTAATTTGTATAGTATATATAGTGTTTGTAGTTGCATGCCTTTCTTAGATTTAGCAATAAATTGTAAGTATTTCTTTTTATTACGTATGGCTATTTTATTATTTTTATTTGATTCATCCTTATTTCATCTCTTATATGTCACCTTATGTGACATTACAACAAAAAAGAGAGAAATAAATAATTAGGAAAAAGAAACGATTTGATTGATGATTAAAATCTCCACATAAAAGGTAATATAAAGGTGAAGCAGGTAATATATATCTTTCCTTTTTATTTATTTATTTGTGTACCCTTAAATAAGTTGGTAATTTGGCACATGCCTAGATTAGGAAGCGCCACAACCAAAATGCCATTCCCATGCTATTATACCGCCCTTTGTTAAGCGTTTTGCTCTTTTATCTCCTCCGTCGGTTTGTTGTAATCTTACACAAACCTCCACCTTCCTCATTTCTTTCCTACTCTTCCTTTTCTCTTTGTTGTTTTCTCTATTTCTTCTCTTTCATCTTTTTTTAAGATGAAATTTTTTGAACAAAATATTAATAAAAATGTTGATTATGAGTTCACCTTACTGGTAATTAGATGAAGCGATATACCATCTAACTGGCATGGACTGTTTACAACTTTGGATCTCACGATATAAATTTCAATTATATAGTATGGTTTATTTAGTATAATATTCTTTGAAACGAAAAAATAGTAGAAACGGGAATTATTTTTGGAAAATAATTGTTTATTATAAAAATAATATACAATTTCAAGATTTCCGATTTCCAAACCAAAAATCTGAAATTCTCGAACCAAAAGTTTTGAAATTTCAGAAGATTTCTGAATTTCTGAATTCAAAACTTTTTTTTCCAATTCAGAAACTTTTTGGATCAGAATAGGAAGGGAAAAATTTATTCTGAAAAAATCAAAATATTTCCCGACTCCCTTTTCAGATCAGTTTTGTCCGATTTCCACCCTAGCATACCTTATCCAATAGGAAGATACCAAAAACATTTGGTTGAGTGATGCTTCAGTCTCAAACGGATGGGAAGACAAGAGAATTGTTTTTATCGTTGTTAATAGTCAAGGAATCGTTATCCAAATGAAGCTAAGCATATCAAAGAAAAATCAGCCGTTGAAGAGGAAGCTTAGGCCCTTTTCAATACTTTGAAAGTGGCAGCTGAGCAAAAGAATCTGAGTAAATAGTTTTATATCTTGATAACATTGAAGTCGTTCAAGGTATTTTTAATTTGTCATGTACTAATTGAGTTATACAGCTGATTATACATGAGATTCGTCTGTGGTTGAGGAATGTTTTTTCATGGAAAGTCTCCCATATCAATAGATCTTTCAACAAAATAATTGATATCCAGGCAAAGGGCTACTGGCAAAAAATTGATTTATTTTCTTAGAATAATAAATATCTTGCCCGTAGTGTTACGTACTTTTGAAATTTGTACAAACGTATTGGTATTGGTTAAGATGACTCATAGTGATGTAAACTGTCTTAAAGTTTTAATGTAATTTCCATTGATAAAAATAATACTTATATCATAAATTTAGCACATTTAACCCTCTTTAGGTTGTGATTTTGGGTTTGGTTTCTACTAGGTATTGGTTTTGGCAATTATATGACACAAGTTCACTAATTCAACCCTTTTATGTATGAAGCTCCTAAAGGTTACTTGTATACTAATCTGTTTTGTAACATGGTTGAATAAATATAGTTGAAGGAACTGCCTATGGTGAAGAGTTGGATTAAGTCAAAGGATGAGGGGTATTTGCAATTTATGAAATGTGTTAAGGTATTCATAGAGTTTGCTAAATACCATATAACTAGTACGAGTTACATTTATTATTCGTTTAATTTTTTTTGGATAATCAAGGGTTACATATTTACGATGTTAGAGAAAATATTTTGAAGGATGGCTTTTTGGAAACGTATGAGGTTTGGGCACGGATGAAAACGAAAAATTCATGTGAATGACTCGATTTCTATTGAAGATGAATAAATGATGAATGTGTCGATAATTTAAGGGGCCACTATTAATAATGGTGGTAATTCTGGTGACACCGAGGTGGGTATAGAGAATGTTCCGAGAAGAAAATTGGTTGTTTCAACTATTTGTTTGATAAAATGGAGATTGAGTTGTACCCTTGGTCCACGACAATGGATTATTTATATTTCATAGCTACTTTGATTCACATCAAAGTGAATAACTAGTGGACGAATACCTCATTCACTGAAATGAAACAACTATTGTGTTGTGTGTTTTCAGAAAGGTATAACGCATCCTACGAGCAGACCAATTAAAAGTTAAAAAGTGTGGTTATGAGATATGTTATGATAGATAAATGTTTGAATGATTATGGCTTGTATTATAAAGATAATTAAAACATCATAGAGTTTACCTTATGTGGTGAATGCATGTAGGATCCGAAGAAGCGGAAGAAAGTGCCTCATAAGAAATTATAGTATTTTTCCATTAGGGAAAGATCACAACGATTATATGATTCTAGGCACACCAATAACGAGATTATATGCAACCATACTGGAAAGTGTACCGATGATGATTTGTTTCATCATCTAGTTGACGGTATTAGATTGAAAAAGATTGACGAGCAGGACACTGAGTTAGCGTGTGAACCGCGTAGTGTACATCTGAGTTTTGCAACGAATTGGTTTGTCCTTTCTCTTGGTAGAACTACAATTATAGCATGTGTTAAATTATATTGACCACGTAAAACTTTCCACTGTGGTTATTCATGAAAGAATCCACTTTAATGCTCACTTTGTTGATTCCGGGTCCGCATTGTTCCGATAAGGAAATGTGTGTCTTTCTTTGTCCTATGATAGATGAGTTGAACCTTTTGTGGCATACGAGGATTTTTACGTATCATGTAGATACTGAGAAATAATTTTTCATGAAGGCTTGTGTGTTCTTTTACAATTAATGATTACCTAGCTATGTCATACTCTTTAGGATGAACGGGTCCTAGATACAAAGTGTGCCATGAATGCATGAATTATACACCGTCCCCGCAAGTGAAAAAGGTATAATGTATTTCTATCATAGACTTTGGTTACCTACACATCATCAATTTACAAGTAACAAACAATATTACGTTTGTGCAAGCATAAGGCCCTACCTAGAAAGCATATCCTTGCAAGTATTCAAACTCAGCGAGATAGTTTGCATATTTTGCTACCCGGTTAAAACAAGGACTTTGGTGGCAAGATAAGAAAGCAAATGGTTCCTCATAGAGTTTAACTAGAAGACAAATAGTATATTCTACAATTTACCCTATTAGTCGAAAACCTTGTTGAAACATGACATTGATATTATGATTTGTGAAAAGAATGTGTGTGATAGTGTGGTGGTCCTTTGTGTGTTCTAAAATAAATGCAATAAGGAAAAGAGAACCACAACTGCAAGTGTACAATTGTCCCAAGTAATATGTGTGATAAAACAGATTCATTCTCAGGGACGGATTGGTTGACTCTAATGCTTACCAAATAGTGATTAATTGCACGTGAAAACAAGTAAATGATTTGAGGATTGTTGTTTTGGTTTTCTAATACTAAGACAATAAATTAAAATACTAAATTAATGCAAAGATTAAACTAGACGCAAGAAAATAAAGTAGTTTACGCAAGATATGAAAGGCAGTACTTGAGAGACGCAAGGATTTCTCCTAATTATCATTCATTTCATGTATTGTTTAAGGGACAAATTGTTAAATATGTAATGGTCGGGATTCGGAATTCTCCTTACCCCCGTCAGGGTGGACTAAGGAGCTACTCTTAGGTGCTACAAACCCCGTCAGGGTGATTATAGTCTACCTTCAAGTGATTAAGTCTATTCTACCCAATTGGCCATATGATTAATTAAGCTCGTCAGAGTCTCTAATTTCTATCCTACATTCATTAATTAGTTCTGTACCCAGACCCCCCGTCAAGGTGATCCATTCGCCACTAAATGGAATAGCCTAGATACTAAGTCCTATGATTGGTTAATTACGTCATTAATAGTAAATAAAAGAAAATTAATGAAAAATACAATATACCTAATTTGATTTCAATTATAAAAATCCCAAATCCAAACACTTGAACCAAAATCAAATTGGGATTAACCCATTATGCGTTCTCAAGCACTATTTAAGTTTAACTCATAATTAAAAAGACAAAAACTAAAGAAATAATTGAGTTCATCATGTTTTACAGAATAAAATAGAAGAACCTAATTACGGAGTTGAATTGGCTGAGAATTAGAGATATATACAGTCTCCAGCTCTTGCTTCTTCTCTTCCTTGCTCTGGCTTCCTCTCTGGTGTTCTAACTCTTTTCTTTTCTTAAGCGTATGAATTGGTGTGTAAAAATAACTGTCCAAAGTCTATTTATATTGTTAAAATCGGATTAGGGCTTTTCTTTAAGGATTAAGCGAAAATAAGAAAAGCCCAAATCCATAATTAAGCCCAAATCCCGTAACAGCTGCACCACATCCACTAAAGCAGCTCTAACCGACTCGTTTCAACTCGGATTGACCTCATTCTAGTTGCTAAATTTCCGTGACTCAATGGGCAACAATTTCTCTTCACAAGTCAGAGGCTAAATCCACTCTTAGATGGCTCGGAATCAGAAATAATTATCAACTTTCCAGATTTGCAGCTTCAAATTATTAATTCTTTCGGAATATTTCTTCTTGCTTTGACTTCATTACACGATCTTTGAATTTATTCTTGGATTTCTCTCCTAGCTAATATTCAAAACCTACAACTTTTCACTCAAAACAAACCATATTACGCGCAAAATTTTAATAAATGAAAAGTACTAGAATTAAAAGTGGAAAATCGATTTATTGCATATTAACACTAAAAGTCTATCTAAATAGTCGAATAAACACAAAAAATGATGTCTCCCAAGGGCATAAAATTAGAACATTTAGGGAGACATCAAGACCCCCAACTCAAACCTTTGTCGTCTCGACAAAGCAAAACTAAAAACAAGGGAAATGAAGTAGATGCAAGAGAAAATAGAAGCTAGTAAATAAACCCTAAAGCAATGCTAAAAATAAATCTCATATAGCAAACATTAAGAACTAACATACACATACACTAATCATGCAACATCAAACATAAATAACTTCAATCATAAAATTAATTTCTCAATACTAGAAGGTTACACTTGTACTTATCTCATTATGATGGCTATAATTTGTTCCTCGATCCTTACTCGCTTTGAACCCTCCACTTAGTATACTCCCTATTAACTTACCATGCACCTAGGAATCACGTGGACTTTACGGTTTTAGCGTAGGCTTAGGGACGGTGTGGTATGTATATTTGGTAAATTTGAAATGAGATTTTGGCTCTCTCCTCACTTACCATCAACAACTGTCCACGAGCTTGAGTTTACATTCAGATAATGTTCTCACTCAACCCATTTGACGCGCTAATGTTGCGTCCCCATGTCGACCTAATTAATCTAAGATGATTTCCAAAAATATTCCACTTTGCCGGTTATTTTATTCTTTCTTTCTTTTTATTTTCTTTTTCATTTCTTTTCTTTTTTTTTAAATCCCGGCAAAGGGTCAGTACAAACACATAAGTTCCCACCCAATGAATTTTCCCAAATGTGGACCCTCCACCCCAAACTCAAGCTCGAGACAGGTCTCATGATCGTGATTCAAGTGCGGGTCATTTGGTCATGCCTAATAATCTAAGGGATAATGGGCTTATATTGTGGCTACAAAAGAAAAGGCTTAAGGCTTAAAATTGGGCTAAGACGAATAATATTAATATAAGGGATAGGAAGCTAAAAGGCTTCAAATGGCTTAACAAAGAACTGTCCTTATCATTTTCCTAGTTACATGGTTCGTCTCTAGTTCATATCTAAGTGGGTTCACATTTTCCTTAAGTACAAGCTTACTTCTTTTGCATTTTTTATTAATTTTTCTTATTCATTATCTATGTTTGCATGCAATTAAAGCACGTTTTATGTTATTCCCTAAAGTCCACTATTTACTTTCATAGATTCATCAAAAGTATGCTCAAAAGGGCCATTTAAAAACTTCTACAGTCAAACGCAACTCCTAATTATTTTATTGAAAGCAATTAAAACAAATAACACATAAAAACTGGGATGAGGCAACGAACCCCACCCAAACTCAAAAATGAGTCGTGTCCCCACGACTCGAAAAAGACGCAAAGCAATTAAACTAATCTACACTAAAACGCGAAGTGATAGAAAACGTAGCTTAACCAGCGCGTGGCTGGTCATCGGTGTTGCGTCCATGGACTTTATCCTTCGTAAGTAGGCCATAGGTGGCGTGTTGAATGGTGCTCACCCCAAGTAGAACAATTCAACACGCCACCTAAAGTAGCAATCATCTTCACTTGATTCTCTTCCAACACTTTGATTTTCGATTCCAACTCGTTATCGGTATGTAACTTCTTCTTTGGTAGAGGAGCTCTAGGAGTTCGTACATCTCGTGTGGCTTAATCATGGGCTCTGAATCGAGATTAAAGTTATCTATTCCCCAACCACGGTTGGTTCAGCTTCTTCACATTTACGCGGAATCTTAGCGTCTAGACAAAAGGTAGTGATGGTACATGAAAATTTAAGATTCTGCTGAGTCGTAGGAGCTTTCTCGAATTCCATAATATTGTCATAAATCACAAGAGCTATGTTTGTTCTCCACAATACACTTGATGAATATAATATGTTCCTTTTGTCAATCCTGAAGTGTGTGCAATACCAAATAAGGTAGGGACTATGAAACGGGACCAAACCTTAGAAAAGGCAATAAATTGCTGATATAAAACTGTCCATGATAACGCTCTCCTTCTGGAATTGGGCGGGTCCCAGGAATAAGTACTTTTCCCCAAAGAGATTCAAAATCGAATGAAGGATCGGTAAGGTTTTCTTGGTAAGGACAAGGTTCGGTGAAGTTTGGAAATTTCAAGGATTTTCGAATAACCTCAGCAGAGAGAGGAATTACCTTTTTGCGTACAATAATGGCTTCTTTTGAAAAAGCTAATCCCTCGTAAAAATCACGCACCAAGGTAGGAATATACTCAAGCTTTCTTTCTCTCAACTCTTTCCACCCAAACTTGTCACAAGTAGTAGCATAATCCTTCAAAGCACTATTCATAATACCCTTTGGAAGACCTTTCTCAACACCAAATTTCAAGTAATTAATTCTGTCACGAACCTGATCATTCCAAGTCATAGCAACTCTCTTCGGTTTCTAAGGAAACATCTTTCTTCATGTTGACCTTTGTTCTTGAACGGGTGCTTGTGGAGTTTCTTCTTCAGATTCTTCCTCACTTTCTGGTTCATCAATTAGTCTACTTTTGGGATTAGCCTTAATCGGATTTTCTTTCCTTTTCGGAGCAGCTGGGATTTCTTCAGTCTTGCGTTTGGAACGCGAATCCAGAATCTCAATTGCTTGTTCTGGGCTAGCACCAATAGTGTTTCTGTTTCTTGGAATGTTTCTTCGATAAGTACACATTAAATCAGTTCTGTTAGTCATCTCTTTCACCCCAAACTCAAAACTTCAAATAGTGACAAAGCTAGAGAAAAGCTTAGAACTTTGATGTTTTGAGGTTTAAAACTTGAATAATATGGTGGAATATGAGATGGGTAAAGGCTAATTGATAAGAATTGTGAAGGAATTAGGTTTAATTTGAAGGCTAGGAAGAAGAAATTATTAGAGAAAAGTAGGAATTTGATTGTGTTTTGGAGAGGATATGAGTTGATTGTGTGTTTTTGTGATGAAAGAGGGCTTGATTTGATGATTTTATAGTGTTTTGATGAAGATTTTCGGAGTATGTGGAGGATAGGATTCGGAATAAGAGGTGGGCTTGGGAAAGAAGGCAAAATTCTAGGTTAAAGGCTTCAAAAACCGCCTCTCGCTACAGCGCACCGGCAAGCCGGTGGCTGACCTTGCATGCCGATCGCGATGTCGGCGCAAAAATATTACTAGATTGAATTTATTTACCTCTGACGCAGGCCTTCCTGCGTCAAACCTGACGCACTAACCAGAACATTTCCTCCTTGCTAGACGGCATGCCAGTCAGCCACCGGCAATGCCGGTGGTGTCGCTGGCGCAAACATGGACGCTACGTCGTGCATCAAAGTGGACGCACTAGTAAGAGTTTGTGGAGTTCTTTAGCGTGTTTGAACGACATTCCGGTCAGCTCGCCGGCTAGCCGGTCATGCCTATCTTTGAATTCCAATTTATTCATTTTTACATCGTTTCGACCCCAAACTCATGACCTTTTTACCCCTGAAATCATCAAAAACAACTACCCTTCCTCATTTCTTAATAATAAACACTAAATTAATGAAATTTATCTACTATACACTACGAAAATTAAAAGACTTAAACTAATATACAACGAATAGGCTTTTGTTTAACGTTGTTAAGCTCGACGGGTTACCTCATGTATCATCCTTTAATATAACCTCCCCAGCAGTGAGTGAGGTTGTCAACATTTGCTACTCGAAACTTGCATCCCTTGGCTTTTATTCCAACTAATTTATTCGAGATAACCTTTGCAACCATGAATGGTCCTAGCCAAGAGTTCTTTGATTCACGTGTCTTTGGAGGAGGTTTAGGCTTTTACATAGCGACTTCTTTGCTCATTTTGAACTCCTTTTTCTTTCTTTCTTTCTTAGGTTCTTTTGGAAACTTTGTGACACGTGTTTTGTTTTTCTTCTTTGCATGATCGAGGTGTGGACTCCCCTTAGGATTTGGAGGAGCTTTAATTGGTGGTTTCTTTCTTAGCTCTTTTTCCTCCAATCCTAAGGTCTCTACAACCTTAGTTGGCTCTTTTGGTACCTGTTGAACTATATCTAAACGAAAACAATCCTCCTTGGAATCTGGAAATTTCATTGGTCTGAACACGTTGAACTTCACCTCCTCGTCTTGGATTCTCATAATCATTTCTCTGTTTTCTACATCAATTAAAGTACGCGCCGTGGCTAGGAATGGTCTTCCCAAGATAATGGAGACATTCCTATCCACGTCGTAATCAAGTATAACAAAATCAACGGAAAAAGTTAACGTACCTGCCTTGACGAGGACATCTTCTATTCGTCCCTCTGGATGTACGAGGGATCTGTCAGCCATCTGTAAGACCATAGATGTTGGTTTCGCATCTCCTATCTTCAATTTCTCAAAGATTGATTTGGGCATAAAATTAATACTTGCACCCAAATCGCATAGCGTTTTCCTTGCCACTCATTACCAATAGATATCGGAATTGTAAAGCTCCCAAGATCAAGTAGTTTGGGAGGTAACTTATTCTGACATATTGCACTACATTCTTCAGGTAAACCAATCATCTCATTATCGCAATATGGCCTTTTGTTGGTGAGGGCTCTTTTCAAAAACTTCGCATACTTGGGTACATCTCTAATAGCTTCTAACAACAGAATATTAATGCTTAGACCTCTCACCTTGTTAAAGAATTTTTGATAATCAGCCATATCACCCTTCTTTTGAACTCTAGATGGAAATGGCGGAGGAGGACGGTTTATTATAATATCATCTTTCTTTTTCGGAACTTCAATATGCCTCTCCACTTCTTCTACTTCAACTTCTTTATCTTTATCCACCACATGCTTTCCTTTTCTACCAAATTCCTTCTCTTTCATAACAGGAAAAGGAGGTGGAGGAAGGTTCTTACCACTTCTGAGAGAGATGATTTTGCAATCTTCGATCTGGATTGGGTTTTAAGTGTCATTAGGATTTGCCCTTGTGGATGCTGGTTCAGTTGTTTTGACATTTGCGAAACTTGATTCTCTAATATCTGAATGTGTGCTTTAGACGCTTGTAGCCTTTGGATTGACTGTGCATGGAGGGCAATCAAACTTTCTACGATTTTCTGAAGGTTATTTGTACCTTCTTGTGGTTGAGCAGGTAAGTGTTTCTGGTTCATGGTGTCATTATAATTGTCATGAGGAGGTTGTCTCTGAACATAATTTCCTTGATTATGTCCCCCTTGATAATTATTCAGAGGTCTTGGATTATAGTTGTTACCTTAGGGACGCGGCTGATATGCGTGAGTCAGATTTGCTGCCCCGTTAGGATTTCCATACTGAAACCCAGGATGGTTTCTGTTAGGTTGATACCCTTGACCATTCGAATTGAAATTCCCTCGGTTGGAAACAAACATCACGGACTCTTGATTATTCTGACAATTCTCCCATTCATGATCATTCACACCACAATACGAACATCCATAAACTTCTTGCGTAGCATTCACTTCAACCCTTTTATTCGAAAAACCTTCTTTCACAGCTAACGTAAGATGCTTCAATTGTTATTCCAATGTGGTTTGTATTTTGTTCTCTAAGGAGGCGAACCTTTCTTCAATATTGACGTTATTAACTCCCCCTTTAGCAGGTGTTCTTACAGTATTCCAACGCACTTCATTAGTTATCGTTCTATCCAAAATAATCCTTGCGTGAACGGGTAAAACCTGCAAAAATGCACCACCACATAATAAATCTAAACCTTTTCTTGATTTCCCATCGATGCCTTTGTAGAAGATTTTCATCTGTTGTTGTTCTAAAAGGCCATGATCAGGGACTCTTCGCAAACACTGCTGAAATCTCGACCAAATTCTACCCAAACCTTCGTCATACTCTTGTTTGAAATGGGTTAATTCGAGTTGAGCATCTAATCTCATGTTGGACGGATAATATCTGTCGAAAAACACAGTCTGTAACTGTTCCCAATTCGTAATCTTTCCAGGCTCTTGTGAATCATGCCAATCCCTCGCTCCATCTATCACGAAAAATCTGAATGTAGCAAAATACATTTGCTCTTTTGTTACTCCTTGAGTGATGTACGAATCGCAGATTTGCATAAATTTTTGTACTGCGCAAATAGGATCTTCTCCAGGCTTGCCGCGGAAATGTCCAAAATTCTGAAATTGAGCTAACATACCCGAATCTGGACGGAATTTCGGAACATCAATATTAGTTGGGCCAATCCCAAGAGGAGGAGAAAGGAATGGTTCGTGTGATGGACCGTTAACAAACCATGGATCGGCTACTTGAGCTTGAACTGGAGGATTAGGAGGATTAAGAGGTGGGACTAGGCCGTTCTGGCCATTCCGACCATTCTGACCATTGTTCTCAATCGGAAGGTCAGCCATCTCTCTAGCTAATCTCTCTTCTAACTCTTGTGCTTCTTGTTCTCTTCTTTTCTTGTTAGCAAGTCTGACTAATAATTCAGGATTATCAAGGATCGGAGGTAATGTCTCAAGATCCTTAAAGAGCCTCCTTCGCATACAACAAACCTAAAAACCTGAAAATGATGAACAAACAAAGCGTAAAACTGAAAAATAAAAAATGCAACTAACACTAATGGATAAACACCGGGGTCACACGCTACCGTCCCCGGTAGCGACGCCAAAAACTTGGTGGTCCTTTGTGTGTTCTAAAATAAATGCAATAAGAAAAAGAGAACCACAACTGCAAGTGTACAGTTGTCCCAAGTAATATATGTGATAAAACAGATTCGTTCTCAGAGACATATTGGTTGACTCTAATGCTTATTAAATAGTGATTAATTGCACGTGAAAACAAGTAAATGCTTTGAGGATTGTTGTTTTGGTTTTCTAATACTAAGACAATAAATCAAAATACTAAATTAATGCAAAGATTAAACTAGACGCAAGAAAATAAAGTAGTTTACGCAAGATATGAAAGGCAGTACTTGAGAGACGCAAGGATTTCTCCTAATTATCATTCATTTCATGTATTGTTTAAGGGAAAAATTGTTAAATATGTAATGGTCGGGATTCGGAATTCTCCTTACCCCCGTCAGGGTGGACTAAGGAGCTACTCTTAGGTGCTACGAATCCCGTCAGGGTGATTATAGTCCACCTTCAAGTGATTAAGTCTATTCTACCCAATTGACCATAGAATTAATTAAGCTCGTCAGACTCTCTAATTTCTATCCTACATTCATTAATTAGTTCTGTACCCAGACCCCCCGTCAAGGTGATCCATTCGCCACTAAATGGAATAGCCTAGATATTGATGTCTCCCTAATTGTTCTTATTTTCGACCCTTGGGAGACATCATTTTTGCTGTTTATTTAATTAATATGATAGACTTTTGGACTTAATATGCAATAATTCGGAATTCCCTTTTTATTTCTAGCATTTTTAATTTATTAAACTTCTGCGCGTAATATTGGTATTTTTAGTGGAAAGTTTACAGGTTTTAGATGTTAGCTAGGAGAGGAATCCGAGGAGAAAGTCAAAGATCGTGAATTAGAGTCAAGACTTGAAGATAAATCCCGAAGATATTATTTTGAAAGCTGAAAATCCATTTTCCAGGCCATAGAGTGCTGATTTCGAGGTGCTTAAGCGATGATTTAGCCGCTGACCTTTGAAGAGAAAACATTCCTTATCGAGTTACGGAACTTTAGCAACTGGAATGAGGTCAATCGGAGTCATAACGCATCGGGAAAAGCCGTTTTAGTGAAGGTGTATCAGCAGTTACGGGATTTTGGGCTTAGAAAATGGGCTTGGACATTTAATTAGTATTCTATTTTTCTGGTCCAAGCCCTAGAACGAATTTATGCTTATAAAAGGAGGTCTGGACTTCTATTTTTTGACACAATTCACATTCCACAAGATTAAACACCAGAGAGAAGCAACAAAAGGAAGAAAGAAGAAGCTACAAGAGCTGGAGTGGGTCTAGAGCTCCGTTCGTAGTCATTCCAATTCCGGAAATTAGGTTCTTTCAATTTTAATTTTGTAATCAAATATGAATTCCTTTATTTTTAATTTAGTTTTTAATTTTAATATGAGCTAAGCTTTTCATAGTGCTTGAGAACAAACAAGGGGTGAATCCCAATCTTATTAATTAACGAATGTTGAATTTGGGTTTTTATTGAATTAAACTAAATTAGGGCTTTTACTCTTTTCAATAAATTGAGATTATTTTACTGTTTTTAGAGTAGCTAACTAAGAACAGGTGTTAGTATCTAGGCTATTCCAATTAGTGGCGATTGGATCATCCTGACGGAGGGTTTAGGTACGGAAATATTCATTTAATCTAAAATAGAAACTATTGATTCTGACAAACTTAGCTAATTTTAGGGCCAATGAGGTAATAAAACTTAATCATCCAACGGTGGATCATATTTACCCTGACGGGACTAGTGACACTCTAGGATCGCCTTATAGTCCACCCTGACGGGGGTATAAGGAATTTAGAATCCCGACCATTGTAATTGACCAATTTAGCCCTTAAACAACATAAGTTAGGAAGTAAGATTAGGAGGATCCTTGCGTTCTCAAGTACTACATCTCATATTGCGTTTTCACTTATTTTACTTGCGTCTTAGCTTTTACTTGCATTTATAATTTGTCTTTCATTCATTAGCTTTAATAAACAAAATCAAACAAATATTTTATTATCTTTTACATTCATAAGTGCATCAATCACTATTTGCTAGACATTGTGATCAACCATTCCGTCCTTGGAACGAATCTGATTTATCAGTTATACTACTTGGGACAACCGTACACTTGCGGTTGTGGTTCGATTAGCATTTGCATTTATTTTTAGAACACACAAAGGACCACCAAGATTTTGGCGCCGCTGCCGGGGACGGTAGCGTGTGACCACGGTGTTTATCCTTTAGTGATAGTTGCATTTATTTTTATTTCAGTTTTACGCTTTTTGTTTGTTCAGTTCTTTTCAGGTTTTTAGGGTTGGTGTATGCGAAGAAGGCTCAGATTTGAACCACCAGTTCAAATCCTTGATAATCCGGATTCGTTAATCAGACTTGCAAATAAGAAAAGAAGAGAACAAGAGGAAAGAGAAATGGCGAATATTCAAGATCCATGGTTTACTAATGGTCCTCCAGAAGTTCCATTCTGTGCTCCTGCTATAGGAGTAGGTGCTCCAGATATAGATGTCCCGAAGTTTCGTCTAGATTCGGGTATGTTAGCTCAATTCCAAAATTGTGGAAATTTTCGTGGTAGACCATCAGAAGATCCTCTTAGAGCAGTACAGAAGTTTAAACAGATATGTGATTCTTATATCACACAAGGAGTTTCGAGAGATAAGATGTATTTTGCTGCGTTCAAATTTTTTGTTATTGATGGAGCGAGTGAATGGCACGATACACAAGATCCTACGAAGATAACCAACTGGGACCAATTGGAGACTGCTTTCTTTGACAGGTATTACCCAAGTAACATGAGATTAGATGCTGAGTTAGAATTGACGCACTTCCGTCAAGAATATGAGGAAACTGTGGGTAAGAGTTGGACAAGATTCCAGATGTGTTTGCGTAAGGTCCCCAATCATGGCTTTTCAGAACAACAACAGTTAAAGATCTTTTATAGAGGCCTTGATGGAATTTCAAGAGAGAAACTGGATACGCTATGTGGTGCAGGTTTTCTTCAAGTTCAACCCGCTCATGCCAAGATCATTTTAGAGAGAACAGTCAAGAATGAAGCTGGGTGGAGCTCAGTAAGAACACCAGTTAAGGGAGTAAATAATGTTGACATGGAAGAGAAATTTGCTACGTTTGAGAATAAGATCCAGAATACCATAGAGCAACAATTGAAGCAGCTTACTCTAGCTGTGAAAGAAGGATTTTCGGGTAAGAAGGTAGCTGTGCATGCTGCACAAGAGGTTTATATGTGTTCGATTTGTAGGGTAGATGATCATGATGAGGAAGGTTGTCCGAATAACCAAGAGTCCGTGATGTTTATGTCCAATAGAGGTAACTCCAATTCGAGTGGTAACGGATATCAGCCTAACAGAAACCATCCTGGGTTTCAATACTCAAATCCTAATGGGGCAGCCAATCCTACCTATGCGTATCAACCGCGGCCCCAAGGTAACAACGACAATCCAAGACCACAAAATAATTATCAAGGAAGACAGAATCAGGGAAATTATGTTCAGAGACAAGCTCCTCAAGACAATTATGATGACACAATGAATCAGAAAGCCTTACCTGCCCATCCACAAGAAGGAGCAGTGACCCTTCAGAAAACAGTTGAGAGTTTAATTGCTCTTCAAACACAAGCTATGGAACGTCAAAACGCAGTTGAAGCAAGTATGAAGTTGTTCCAGAATCAGCTAAGTCAAATTAACAAACAACTGAATCAACGTCCACAAGGGCAACTCCCTAGCGATACTGAGAATCCAATCCAAATCGAAGACTGTAAAGCTATTACTCTCAGAAGTGGTAAGAACCTTCCTCCACCTCCTTTCACAGTTATGAAAGAAAAAGAAGTTAGAACAGAGAAAGAGGTGGTGAATGAAGATCAAGAAGTTGAAGTAGAAGAAGTGGAGAGGTCTAGTGAAGTTCCGAAAAAGAAAGATGATACTATAATAAACCGTCCTCCTCCACCATTTCCATCGAGAGTTCAAAAGAAGGGTGATATGGCTGATTATCAAAAATTCTTTAACAAGGTAAGAGGTCTTAGCATAAATATTCCGTTGCTAGAAGCTATTCGAGATGTGCCCAAGTATGCTAAGTTTCTGAAAAGAGCCCTCACCAACAAACGGCCATATTGTGATAATGAGATGATTGGTCTTCCTGAAGAATGTAGTGCTATTTGTCAAGGTAAATTACCTCCAAAGTTAGTTGATCCTGGGAGTTTCACAATTCCGATATCTATTGGTAATGAGTGGAGAGGAAAAGCACTATGTGACTTGGGTGCAAGCATAAATCTTATGCCCAAATCAATCTTTGACAAGCTTAATATCGAAGCAAGACCCACTTCTATGGTCTTGCAAATGGCGGATCGATCTCTTGCACATCCAGAAGGCCGAATCGAAGATGTCCTCGTTAAGGCAGGTACGTTAATTTTTCCTGCTGATTTCATTATACTTGATTACGACGCGGATAGGAATGTCCCCATTATTTTGGGAAGACCATTCCTAGCCACGGGGCGTACCTTGATTGATGTAGAAAACGACGAAATGATTATGAGAATCCAAGACGAGGAGATGAAGTTTAATGTGTTTAGACCTATGAAGTTTCCGGATTCCAAGGAAGAATGTTTTCGTGTAGATGTAATGGAACCGGTAAGAACAGAGCCAATTAGTGTTGTGGACACTTTAGGGGTGGAGGAGAAAGAGCTACGAAAGAAACCACCAATTAAAGCTCCTCCATACCCTAAAAATCCACAACTCAATCATGCGAAGAAGAAAGAGAAAGCACGTGCCACGAAGGTTCCGAAGGAACCTAAGAAAGAAAGAAAGAAAAAGGGGTTCAAGGTAGGTAAAGAAGTAGCTATGAAGAAACCGAACCCCCATCCAAAGGTACGTGAATCCAAAAGTTCTTGGATAGGACCATTCATGGTCGAGAAGGTTATCTCAGACAAACTAGTGGGAATAAAAGCTAAGGGATGCAAATTTCAAGTTGCAAATATTGACTACCTCACTCACTGCTGGGGAGGTTATGTCAATGACTGATGAATGAGGTAACCCGTCGAGCTTAACGACGTTAAACAAAAGCCAATTCCTTGTATATTAGCTGAGTTTTTAAATTTTTGCAATTTAGAATAGTTTGTTTTGCGTAATTTTAGTGTTTATTATTAAGAAATGAGGAAGGGTAGTTGTTTTTGATGATTTCAGGGGCAAAAAGGTCACGAGTTTGGGGTCGAATTGCCGAAAATAGGAGAAAAATAGTTTGGATGTCCAGGAGAAACCGGGAACCCGGTTTCGCAAAACCAGGAACCCGGTTTTGGAGCTGGTACCAACCTATTCAACGCAACACTTGGCGTCTCGGTTCACGACACAGCGTCGGAACCGGGTACCCGGATTTTCGAAACCGGGAACCCGGTTTTGGTGCTGTAACTTCTGAAAAGTTCTGACCCGGCGTCTTGGTGGCTTGCGTTTTGCAGCGTTTTAATTCGCGCATCGACACAAATCCGGGTACCCGCATTTGGCAAAACCGGGTACCCAGTTTCGGAGCTGTAAGTGGTGAAATTCTCTGGTCCAGCGTTTTGGGATGCTGCGTTTTGGCGCGTTTTGACTCGCGCCATCGACAAAATCCGGGTACCCGCATTCCACAGAACCGGGAACCCGGTTTCGGCGAGTGAAATTTCTGACCCAGCGTCTTGGGGTCCAGCGTTTTGGTGCGTCTCGAGGTAAAAAAAAAAAAAAAGTATTTTTATTTTTTCCGCGCCGTCACAGCGACGCGGAACCGGGAACCCGGATTTTCGAAACCGGGAACCCGGTTTGCATCTGTGATAGGGCCGTTTTGAAGATTTTTAGCCCTATATTTTTACCTCTTTCTTCAACCCAGCATCCAAAAACACTCCCAAAACCCAAAATTTCCTGAAAATCGTCATCTACAACCACATAATCATCAAATCCTACCCTCTTTCACCACAATAACATACACTCAAATCATCTCCTATCCAAAGCACCATGGAAGTCCCACTTTTGTTCAATTGTTCTTCATCCGAGCTTCAAATAAAATCCAATTCCCTCTGCCCACACATCAATTAGCCTTTACCCATCTCATATTCCACCATAATCTTCAAGTCTTAAGCCTCAAAACATCAAAGTTCTAAGCCTTAGCTTCTCACTATTTGAAGTTTTGAGTTTGGGGTGGAAAGAGATGCTTATCAGAACCGTTTTCATGTGTGCTTATCAAAGGAACTCTCAAAGAAACAGAAACGCTTTTGGTACTATTCAAGAACAAGCTATTGAGATTCCTATTTCACGTTTCAAACACAAGACTGAAGAGGTTCAAATTAAGGCTAATCCGAAGAAGAGGAAAGTGATTGAGGAACCTGAAAGTTAGGAAGAAAATGATCCGATGATGAGTTGGAATCGAAAATCAAGGTGTTGGAAGAGAATCAGGATACGAGGTGCGCTATTTTGGGAAACGTTACAAACAAGTTGAACTTTACTTGTTCAAAGCACAACTTACGATGTCTAGACGCAAGATAAAATTCATGGACGCAACACCGACAACCAGCCTCGCGCTGGTTCAGATACGTTTTCTATCCCTTCTCATTTAGTGTAGATTATGTTATTGCTTTGAGTCTTTTCGAGTCGTGGGGACACGACTCATTTTTGAGTTTGGGGTGGGGTTCGTTGCCTCATCCCAGTTTTTATGTGTTATATGTTTCATTTGCTTTCAATAAAATAATTTTCGGAGTTGTGTTTGACTGTAGAAGATTTTAAATGTCCCTTTAAGCATACTTTTGATGAATCTATGATAGTAAATAATGGACTTTAGGGATTGATATAAAACACACTTACAATTGCATGCGAACATAGGTAATTGATAGGAAAAATTAATGAACAATGCAAATGAAGTAAGCTTGTACTCAAGGAATATGTTTGGTGTGTAGAACGTGAAATCCTAATTAGTAGAGAACCCACCTAGATATGAACTAAAGACAAGCTATGTACTTAGGAAAATGATAGGGGCAGTTCTTTGTTAGCCATTTGTGCCTTTTTAGCTTTCTATCCCTTGTATTAATTATTATCCGTCTTAGCCCACTTTGAGCCTTAGCCTTTTCTTTGTAGCCACGATATAAGCCATCATCCCTTAGATTATTAGGCATGACCATATGACCCGCACTTGAATCACAATCCTGAGACATGTCTCGAGCTTGAGTTTGGGGTGGTGGGACCACATATTGGGAATTTAATGGGTTGGGATTGATGTGCTTTGTATTGTAGCACAATTGCAGATGATTTATAATTGTAACCCTTTGCCGGGAATGAGAAAAAAAAAAGTGAAAAAGAAAGAAAAAAATGAAAAAATTGAAAATTCATACAGTAGGAACCGGGAACCCGGATTCATCAAAACCGGGAACCCGGTTTGCTCCTGTACAAAAAAAAAAGAAAAACATGAATGAATAAAACATCCGGCAAAGTGGAATTTTCTGAAAATCATCTTGTTAATAGTGGGTAGACATGGGACGCTAAATTGTTGCGTATATGGGTGAGTGAGAACATCTTTTTGAGCGTTAACTCAAGCTCGAGGACACTGTTGATGGTAAGTGAGGAGAGAGCCAAAAGCTCACTTCAAATTTACTAAATATACATCCACACCCGTCCTTAAGCCAATATTATAACCGTAAAGACCTCGTGATTCCTAAGTGCATAGTGAATTTATAATTCTGTTGATAGGGAATACACTAGGTGGAGCGTTCAAAGCGAGTTAGGATTAATGACCACCCTATAGCCATCATACAGAGATGAGTACAAGTGTAACCTTCAAGCATTGCGACTTTAATTTTATGATTGAGATTATTTATGTTTGATGTTGCATGATTAGTGTATGTGTATATTAGTTTCTAGAGTTTGCTATATGAGATTTATTTTGAGAATTGCTTTAGGGGTTATTTGCTAGCTTCTACTTGTTTATACGCTTATTTCTACCCCTTTGTTTTGTTTTACTTTGTCGGGACGACAAAGGTTTGAGTTGGGGGTCTTGATGTCTCCCTAATTGTTCTTATTTTCGACCCTTGGGAGACATCATTTTTGGTGTTTATTTAATTAATATGATAGACTTTTGGACTTAATATGCAATAATTCGGAATTCCCTTTTTATTTCTAGCATTTTTAATTTATTAAACTTCTGCGCGTAATATTGGTATTTTTAGTGGAAAGTTTACAGGTTTTAGATGTTAGCTAGGAGAGGAATCCGAGGAGAAAGTCAAAGATCGTGAATTAGAGTCAAGACTTGAAGATAAATCCCGAAGATATTATTTTGAAAGCTGAAAATCCATTTTCCAGGCCATAGAGTGCTGATTTCGAGGTGCTTAAGCGATGATTTAGCCGCTGACCTTTGAAGAGAAAACATTCCTTATCGAGTTACAGAACTTTAGCAACTGGAATGAGGTCAATCGGAGTCATAACGCATCGGGAAAAGCCGTTTTAGTGAAGGTGTATTAGCAGTTACGGGATTTTAGGCTTAGAAAATGGCTTGGACATTTAATTAGTATTCTATTTTTCTGGTCCAAGCCCTAGAACGAATTTATGCTTATAAAAGGAGGTCTGGACTTCTATTTTTTGACACAATTCACATTCCACAAGATTAAACACCAGAGAGAAGCAACAGAAGGAAGAAAGAAGAAGCTACAAGAGCTGGAGTGGGTCTATAGCTCCGTTCGTAGTCATTCCAATTCCGGAAATTAGGTTCTTTCAATTTTAATTTTGTAATCAAATATGAATTCCTTTATTTTTAATTTAGTTTTTAATTTTAATATGAGCTAAGCTTTTCATAGTGCTTGAGAACAAACAAGGGGTGAATCCCAATCTTATTAATTAACGAATGTTGAATTTGGGTTTTATTGAATTAAACTAAATTAGGGCTTTTACTCTTTTCAATAAATTGAGATTATTTTACTGTTTTTAGAGTAGCTAACTAAGAACAGGTGTTAGTATCTAGGCTATTCCAATTAGTGGCGATTGGATCATCCTGACGGAGGGTTTAGGTACGGAAATATTTATTTAATCTAAAATAGAAGCTATTGATTCTGACGAACTTAGCTAATTTTAGGGCCAATGAGGTAATAAAACTTAATCATCCAACGGTGGATCATATTTACCCTGACGGGACTAGTGACACTCTAGGATCGCCTTATAGTCCACCCTGACACGGGTATAAGGAATTTAGAATCCCGACCATTGTAATTGACCAATTTAGCCCTTAAACAACATAAGTTAGGAAGTAAGATTAGGAGGATCCTTGCGTTCTCAAGTACTACATCTCATATTGCGTTTTCACTTATTTTACTTGCATTTATAATTTGTCTTTCATTCATTAGCTTTAATAAACAAAATCAAACAAATATTTTATTATCTTTTACATTCATAAGTGCATCAATCACTATTTGCTAGACATTGTGATCAACCATTCCGTCCTTGGAACGAATCTGATTTATCAGTTATACTACTTGGGACAACCGTACACTTGCGGTTGTGGTTCGATTAGCATTTGCATTTATTTTTAGAACACACAAAGGACCACCAGATACTAAGTCCTATGATTGGTTAATTACGTCATTCATAGTAAATAAAAGCAAATTAATGAAAAATACAATTTACCCAATTTGATATCAATTATAAAAATCCCAAATTAAACACATGAAACAAAATCAAATTGGGATTAACCCATTATGCGTTCTCAAGCACTACTTAAGTTTAGCTCATAATAACTAAAAAGACAAAAACTAAAGAAATAATTGAGTTCATCATGTTTTACAAAATAAAATAGAAGAACCTAATTACAGAGTTGAATTGGCTGAGAATTGGAGATACAGACAGTCTCCAGCTCTTGCTTCTTCTCTTCCTTGCTCTAGCTTCCTCTCTGGTGTTCTGTCTCTTTTCTTTTCTTAAGCGTATGAATTGGTGTGTAAAAATGAGAGTCCAAAGTCTATTTATATTGTTAAAATCGGATTAGGGCTTTTCTTTAAGGATTAAGTGAAAGAAAAGCCCAAATCCATAATTAAGCCCAAATCCCATAACAGTTGCACCACCTCCACCAAAACAGCTCTAACCGGCTCGTTTCAACTCGGATTGACCTCATTCCAGTTGCTAAATTTCCTTGACTCAATGGGAAACAATTTTTCATCACAAGTCAGAGGCTAAATCCACTCTTAGATGGCTCGGAATCAGCAATCTTTATCAACTTTCCAGATTTGCAGCTTCAAATTATCAATTCTTTCAGGATATTTCTTCTTGCTTTGACTTCATTACACGATCTTTGACTTTATTCTTGGATTCCTATCCTAGCTAGTATTCAAAACCTACAACTTTTCACTCAAAACAAACTATATTACGCGCAAAAGTTTAATAAATGAAAAATACTAGAATTAAAAGAGGAAAATCGATTTATTGCATATTAACACTAAAAGTCTATCTAAATAGTCAAATAAACACAAAAAATGATGTCTCCCAAGGGCATAAAATTAGAACATTTAGGGAGACATCATAGTGTTGTTCTCCAAGGTGTGATATCTAATAAACCGTCAAAGGATGTAAAACATGCAAGTGTACGAGTATTCACAAGTAATAGTAAGGTCATATCCACATAGATTAAGAGGATAATATGTAATTTAGCTCTAATTTTAGTTACTGGTTGGTGAAAATAAAGGCATAAAAGTAAAGATATCTTTATTTGGTTTTTATTATTTATAAAATGATTTACATTAATAATCGAAAGACTAAAATAACTAAAATGAATAATTAAATGAGTTGGTAAGAATAGGGAGAGAAAAGTAGCTCGAGAAGCTTATACTTACCTCTAGCTATGACAAGGACTAGAATGTAATTATAGGGAAAAAATGGGATGTTGTTGCTACTCAGGGTTCAAAGATGCACCCTAAGTCTCGTCCGAGTAAGTAGGGGCTACTATTTAATACTAAGAGCTTCTTCCAAATGAACCTACGATATTGAGTAATGATTAAGACTGTTCTACCCTCATACGACTGCCTAGTTAGTTTAGCTATTCTGAGTCTTCAACACCAGAAGGCATAATTTAACCTAAATCCACTATAAAATCCCGCTCATGTGCGTAATCTAATAGCTAGCTAATCGAATATATGTGCGCATCATATGAGATTTACGCATAAAGAACAAATATAAATACAACAACAAAAAATCCTATTTTATTTAAATATAAAATACCCAAATCATACTAATTCAATCCAAATCATAAACTAGGGTTCATACTCAAGCATCTGAAACTACTGAAGAGTTTAGTTCATAATAGAATAAATGGAAATAAACTATGAATAATACATAATTAAAAGAAGAATGGAGAAGAAGGAATAATTGCGCTAATTGATAAGAAAATAACTTGAAAGAAGGTGTTGCTCTTACTTTTCTCCTTGCTCCAAGAAAGAAAAATTATATTGAGTTTTATCTTTCTCATGCCAAACAAGTGCTTTTATAGAGCCAAATTCGTGGGTCTAGTGTAGGGTTATGGAAGAAAAATAGATTTGGTAAAAATTAGCCCGAAGTAAGTTAGTAGTAATTTGGATGCACATGTCACTATTACCAAAAAAATTCATAATTTTCTCACATGGACTCAGATGTGGGATCCTTTTTTTCCCACACGAACTAGACTTCAAGAGCTATCCATTGTTATAATAATTAAGCTCTAATTCGTCCCCAATCGTTTTGGGAATTTTTTGCAAGCTAGTGATAGTTTCATATGGAAATTTTATGTGCTGTTTATGACATCTTTATGACATTCCTTGAATTCTTTATATTTCCTTCCTAGCTTTCTTGAGTTTTTTTTTTGCCTTTATGATCCTCATCTCTTCTATGTATCTCCGGATTCACCACGTGGTGGCGCCTGGTGTGTTATAAAATTAAGTACTGAAAATATAGGAACCACAATACCGCAAGTGTACGGTTGTCCAAGTAATACTCCGATAAATCGGGTTTCGTTCTCAGGGATTGGACTGGTTTAACCCAAGTGTTCAATAAATATGTAGTAGTAATTGCAAATATAGAAAATAAAATATAAAAGATATTTGTTTGGTTTCGAGTTATTAAACTACTAGACGCAATGAAACAAATTATTGAAAATAAATACTAAAAGACTAGGACGCATATATGGGCTATGCTTGAGTCTCGCTAGGGAATCACCTAACATTACGTAATTAATGCTTTAGTTAAGGGAAGAACTGATATTTCTATATTAGTCAGGACTCTAATGTCTCCTAGCCCCCGTCAGGGTGGACCTAGGAGCTATCCTACAGTATTACGAACCCCGTCAGGGAGATTATAAGCTACGTTCAGATGGTTTTACTCTCTTACCTCATTGGCTACGCGGTTAGTCAAGCCCGTCAGGATCATTGACGAGCACCACGCGTTTATTATCTAGTTCAGTAATTAAACCCCCCGTCAAGATGATCACCGCCACTAGTGAATAACTTAATTACTATGACCTATCTACGATTAGCTAATTCATTGATAGTGAAATTAGCATAAAATAATAAACAATATGAAATACCCAATTCACAAAATTAGAAACTAATCCCAAATTGAAATACATGATTAAAATAAATTAGGGTTCATCCCATTATGCGATTCTCAAGTAATTGAAGTTTAGCTCATCATAATTGAAATAAAAACAATAAATAAATTAATAATATACATGTTCCTAATAACATAAATAAAATAAGAACCTAGATAGAGGAATTGACTTGAGCTATTGTTGGAGGAAAAGGATTCTCCAGCTTCTGCTCTTACTTCCGCCTCTTGACGCTCTCTCTAAGGATGATTTAATATGAAGGTTTAATGAGAGGTGTTGAATAATGAGGTCTAAAGGAGCTTATATAGGTGCTTAAATTCGTATTAGGGCTTAGGTTAAGAGGATTAGGTCAAATTATAAAAAACCCAGACCCATCTTTTCTTTTAATTCCCGTAACTGGTGTGCAGCCTTTAGTAAAACGGCTTTAACTTTTGCATAACAATTCCAAATGGGGTGATTCAACTTGGAGAATCTTCCTAACTCAATAGGCTATCAAACCATGTTTCACGGACCAAGGCTAAATCCGCTCCTAAGTAGCCTAAAAACAGCAATCTTTAACAGTCTATCAGATCTGCAACTTCTTTAATTAAGTTCTTGGAAATTCTTTTCTTTCCTTTAGCTCCTCCACTCAATCTAAGACTTTAATTGTCACTTCTCCTCCTTGTAGTGGTTTCTTCATGAATTCATAAACCTACTAACTTTGCACTAAAACAAACAAATTAACGCACAAAAGCTCTAAAAATGCAAATAGTCTAATTCCAAGGGGAGAAGGTGCAATATGACGAAATAAGCATAAAAGTCTATCAATTAAGTCAAATATTCACCTAAAGTGATGTCTCCTAAGGGATAATATTTAGAAAAAATAGGGAGACATCACCATGTTCCTATGAGCTACACACTTTATGCACAAATCATTTCAAATGCTTAAAGACAAGTATAAATCCAAGAATAAAACACTAACTCAAAATATGTAAACTAAAGGGATAGATCCCACAATAAAGCACTATAACCCCTACAAATGATGTTATATGTGTATATTACTCTATCACAAAAGGCTAGACGTCAGATATTTTACTTGGTATTGTAGGTTGCCTAGATGAGAAAGTGATCAAAGATAACGCAGAATCCATAACGGATTGAAACATTTGGGTTTTTAAGAGACTTGTGGTTATATAAAGAGTATCGAGGTAAAGTGATGCAGTCGCCCACCAGTTTGATATGCCCCAAGACAAGCGACATTCTTTTCTAGTTTGGTTGAATGATCAAAAGTTTCCCGATAATTTTATGTCTAGTTTTAGGAATAATGTTTTAAGTGAATTATAAAATATCATTCGTATGATCTCACATAATTGCCACATAACGATTCTGTTCCCGTTTGTGGAAAGTATACCTGGGTTGATTGAGAATAATACGGTAACCGATGCAATAATAAGGTTTTGTAGTGTGTACAGAAAGGTTTGTACAAAAACCTAAGTATGAGTGAGCTAGAAGTCGGTGAACAGGAGATGGTAGTTCTTCAGTGAAAGCTTGAAAGGATATTTCCTCTTTCTTTTTGACATCATGATCCACCTCGTCATGCACTTATATGAGGAAACCCAATTAGGTGGTCTTGTTCGTATGTGTTGGAGATATCCTTTCGAGGGGTACTTGAAAAAGATAAAAAGAATATATTTAGAATGCAGCTAGGCTTGAAGGATCAATCACTTTGAGTTACGTTGTAAAAGAGACATTTCCATTTATAGTACATTATCTATAAGAAAAAAAAACAAAGTTCAAGAATCCTAGTAGATATGGTTGTGTGATCCCGGAACAAAGAAAATTATTTATGTTAAGTATCTATCGTCACCCGGTGGGTAAGGAACAGTTTTGCACACTACCAGGGCTCTGCCTCTCAACTAAGAGGTACAGGGTTCGAATCCTGAAGGTGGAAGAAAGATATGAAAGTTATGAAGGTTTAGAAGGTTATTGGTGATGTCTCCCCATTTGTGATGATTTAATATTAGTTGGAGACATCATTTTTAGGAATTATTAGGAAGTAATAATCGATTTTTATTCGAATTATTGTATTTTCTTATTTCTTGTCTTGATTTGATGATTTATTATTTTTAGAGCATATTTGGTTTAATTGTTTGATAATTGTGAATCTCTAAATATAAATGGTAATTAATTAGATTCCAAATCAATTCCAAGAGACAAAGGAAAGAAGATAATGATTGAAATTGGAGATAAAGGAAGAAAATATAAAATAGGAAAAGAAAAGTTGTCAAGTAATTCTAAATTTCAGCAGCTACACCCATTAAAGTGATCATAACTCAATATTAGAAGGGAATTTGGAAGAATGGTTTAAAGAAAAAGTGTAGAGCTTTCCGATTCGATCAATTTCGATATAAAGAACGCGTCACTCGGAGCAATATTGAAGAAGTTACGGCCAAACAAGACAACAACAGTTCATTACCTTTTCTATATTTTAGGGTTGCGAATTTGATTTGGAAAAGAAGTCCAATTACTTGTCTTCCACTCCAAGAAAACAAATTAGGGCTTCCTAGACTCCTAAAAATACACCCTTTAACCATTGTAAACATGTCTTTGCCTCCGAAAATCAGTCCTTAAGTCTTATTTATCATTAGATATCATTCAAGAGAGCAAGTTGACAGTATGTACCATTCTTTTAGTTTATTTCTTTCTAGTATGAACTAATTTTCCCATAGCTTGGGTTTTGCATATGCATAATCTATGAATTCTATTTTCTTCTATCTATGTTTCTTTGGAGAACTATTTTAAATTGATTCTAGCTGCTTAACCATATATTTGTTTTATGTGTCTTGATTTATTGTATGTCTTAAACTTGATCAATCTAGGGCCGTGCTAATAGTAGCTAGATGGTCACCCGGAAAGAGTGTCTAATTATTGAAACACCACATAAGCGTCTAGTGTGTGGTAGTGATCTGGAAGGGCTTGCCTAACTAGATAGTCATTAGGGTTTAATTTAATCACCGATCATCATTAGAAGGTTAGTCTCATTTAGGAACCTAGTGGCGTAGGAGCACCCTATTTAAGTCCCCTCGTGATTGTGAGGTCGCCACTCTAGTCCACCTGGAAGGGGGTATGGAGGAATTTAGAATCCTGACTACTTATCTAAGAGCTATTATCACCCTTATCAACTAGTAGAAGAAATAGAAGGATTACCGCATACTTGCAAAATCTGAGCTATATTTTATCATTTCATTCTCTCGTATTTTATTTTACTTGTCTTTAATTTATTAGTTTAATCATTAATCTCTCAATCCATCATATTTATTTGCATTCTGTTTTTAATTATTAATTGCTACTTTATTCTGTGTACCCATTCGTATAACACACTAAGTCCCTGAGAACGAATCTGACTTATCATCAAAACTTGCATACGTCCTGTAATACTTGCAGTACTGTGCTAGGCTAGGGTGTTTATTTTCTTTATTTATATCTATTATTTTATCACACCTTAGCCGACACCTAGTTTTTGGCGCCGCTGTCGGAGACTTGTGTCTCGTTAGCGTGTGGGTTATTTATTTTTAGTAGTAATAGTTTTTAGTTATTTTTATTTTTTCCAGTTTTACGCTTTTGGGTTTGTTCTAGTCTTTTACAGTGTTTTAACCGTGAATCCTTGGCCTCTTCTTACGGATCCCGAGTGGAGCTTCAGAGCTTATAACAAACGAGTGAAAGAAGAAGAGCACGAAAAAGAGCGATCTCAGAACTACAAGATCCACCACTAGTGTAATGCCTGGAGTAATGTAGGCATCACAAATCTGCATAAACTTCTGAATCACTCTTACCAGATCTTGAATCGCTACACCACTATAGTGTCCATAACTTGTAAATTGACTAAGCGTACCTGAATCGGGTCTGGACTTCATATTTGGATCACTGGAGGACGATAACCTAATGGTTGAACTCGAAAAGGTGCTACTAAACCTGGGTGGTCTTGTTCATCACATTGATTATTCAAGGGCTCTCCCCCTGGTGGTGCTACTACTTGAGGAATAGGCAATACCTAAGGAATAGGTATTCACAATATAGTTTTTATGTTATTCATAAGTCTTGATTTGTTGAACAATTTTTATTTGCTGAACAATTTCCATATGTTGAAACAGGGTCATTCTAGATATGCACTCAAGCACACATCAGTCAAGACATGCTTTTATTTGAATGAGAATGCAATTTAAAAAATGTAATAACTTTTTGAACTTTTAGTATTTTTGTGAGTGGTGGACAATCATTTTCCAGTTAATTAATTAGTGTCTTTTAGATTAGACAGACGTAAATGGTTATAAAATGGGTTAAACGGTGGAATCGGAATTTTTCATAATTTTGAAAAAAAATTAAAATTAAATACATCATTAACGACAAAAAAAGTTCATCCCAAATGACGTGCTTTAGTCGTCACTATTGGCAAGAAATTGTTTGTCGCTAAAAACAAAAAGAACTAGGCGCCATTTGATGTTCTAATTGGTGAGGACTATCTCGTCGCTTTGTCATTGATAACACTTAAAACTTTGTCACTATTGGTAAATTTTGACATTGGCGTGTAATTTTTTCTTTTGGCCGCTAATGAATGCTTTAAACGACCAAACAACAACGACGAATTATTAGCAAAGATTTGACATCGCTAATGATTAATCTTGATCAATAACGACAAATTTTACCATCAATAGTGATGATCATTGATGATCATAACCATAGCTGTGTTGATACACAAGGAAAATTTCACACAACCTCACCTTGAGCTCTGAGAATTTTAGTTAGGAAGACTTGAAGATAAGATGAAAAGAGATCCCATTTCCCAGAAGTCGTAAAGAGAAGCAAAATTTAGTCTACAAACCTCAAAACCATAACCTTATAGACATGCACGAATAAGACAAAGTTGAAAGAGAATAAAATTAGAAGTAAGATCGCCTGTATCTCAAACTCTAGAAAGGTTCTAGGAGGATTAAGATATAGATATAGAATCATTCCAAAAAAAAAATCATAATCACCATTAAAATACCTCTAATTAACCTCCAATCTTGCCAATACGGTGTGTTACCGCATGCCACTACAAACATCCCACATCATATCATCAATCAAATTTTTTTGGACCCAAAGTAATCATATTAAGAAATAAATAACATTCGATATTGTCATGGAGTTTCATTCTGTTCATGTTAAAGGTACATGCATAACCACTCTTAAATTTAGAGTAACACTAACTTTTAATCATGATGTATCATTAGGTAATCAATAATTAGGAATAGATCTAGGTAATCTTGTATAAAGTTTAATTTTAATATTCAGCTTAGGGGTCTAACTTTTTGTAAATAAGGGTTCGAAATTCAGGACATGACCGGTAGAAGGGTCTGTCACCTTGGGGATCGTTACAATATTAAGAAATCAATTCTTTCAATCAATTAACAAAATTAAGAATGCATTTTATCATTTTTATTTGTTGGTATAAACATTTATAAACAAGCTGGAAAAATATATAGCATGTATTGTTTAGGCTTACACTACAAGAAATAGTATCTTTAGCGGTAAAAAATTTAACACTAAAAATCTTAATTTTGCCGCTAATAGTCGTTATTTTTTGCCTCTATAAGTTTCTCGCTAAAGATACCTTTAGTAGCAAATTATTTGTTTTTGCCTCTATTAACTTTATCTTTAGCGGCAAATATTGCCGCTAAAAATATAATTAGAGGCTATTTTGGTTTTTAAAAATATCATTAGAGGCCATTTTAATTGTTGTCGCAATAGCTTCCCCGCTAATGCTATCATTAGAGGTCATTTTAATTGTTGCCGCAATAGCTTCCCTGCTAATGCTACTATTTCTTGTAGTGTTAAAAGTTAAGATTGAGTAATATAAGTTGGTAACTGACAAAAATATGCCTTGAGTACTAAATTAAATTTGATTTTTTTATGATTATCATTATTTATATTTCAAAAAAAAATTTAAATGGAAGAGTAATAAAAGTATTGAAAAAATCAATATGGATAGAAATTTTGTTTTATTCATCAAAATGGCCTCGGGCCCATATATACAATTTTATTCCAAAGAGGCGTGACAAACAAACGGGCAAAATTGAGAAAGAAAGAAAACCTACATCTAAGAGGCATGATAAGGAGATGAGAAACATTGAGTAACAAAAAAAACCTACATTTGTAAACATCAATGGTAACCCACGAGTTCAATTGTTCCCTCCTTCTTGGGAAAGGAGATGGAAAGAACGACTTCATCAAACATGTATATTTTCATCGCCAACTTTAGTTTCTCTTGATTACTGGAAAAAGTCATGAAGTAGCAATTGAAGATGTTTAACAATAAGAATAATTTTCAGCCATTATCCATTGTCGGTCTTTAACGCAATAGAAATAATATAAAGTCATTAGATAACTGTCTAATGACATTATCAATTAAGCAAAGAGGCACTCATCTTCCCTTTAATAAAAATATTTGACATTGGCATATGCCGATGTAATAGGGCTATCATCTATCGAGGAAGGTGTTAAATACATGTTAGACAATTTAATGCCTTCACAATGTACTACATCACTGTAAACTGAGACGCACTGCAATTTGTTTGATGGTCGTACCCCTTATATTCCTAAAATTAACATCGCTCACTTTAACTCGTGAACCATGAGTAAAGAGTTCGAAATAAATGCATTAGGGTTATAACTGATAAAATGTATATTGTTAACCACTTCAAATTATAATGTATCTTACCACTATCTTCATCTTTGAATTGTACTGTTGATCAATGATAATAGGCTTAACGTCATGCATGACTATATCTTCATATACTATATTAGAAACATGTAGTGGGAAGGATGCATGATAGGTTTTTATTCTTGCTCCATTTGTCGTGCTCGTGAATTTGCAATTTGTTACGCGAATATCTTTCACAACTATTTCTCCTACTTCCAACACTACATAAAATCAAAAGTTAATCAAAAGAGAAACATTTAATGCTAGTTTTATGGTTAGTAAGAACAAACTTAATGCCATGTCCAGGTCAACAGAAAATCTTGGAGACGGCAACACCAATATTTCCTTCACCAATAGATATACAATCATCACCCGTTCCAATAACGGAGTTAGTCACAATGATATTTGTAGAGTCACTAATGTGGCAACCATCGGTGTTAGGACTTCTGTCTGGAGAAGTTATATAAAACTCTGAAATATTCATGTTCTTGCATTTATGAACGTTTATGTGGAACCCCTTACGGTTAACGAGATTGATGTTTTGCATAACTGATTCCGTTACCATATGCCATTCAAGAGTCTATATCCAGTTTAATTTTAAATTTCAAGAAAAAATAGAACAGATTTTATACAGGTGAACTTACATTTGGGAGGAGGCAGCCGACACCATGGCCACTACCGGGGGTTTTATACTTCCATACAGCCTCACCTCTAATGTTGATTGTTCCTCTGCCATTAAGTTGGACACCATCAACATGTTCGATTGTAATCCAAACTCCCATAGGGTATAGACTTAGATCATTGTCTCCCAATAGAGCCCCTTGGATTTCGATAAAAATATGTTTTGCACTGCAAGGTCCTAGGTCCTGCAAATATTACTTCTCCAAATGAAAATATTCTCTTAGAAATGAGTAGTTTAGCTAGCCCTTCTGCATTCCATGCTTGAATAAATGCCTGCATAATCATCATGCATGTCGTTCATGAGATTTAAGATTATCGTAAATTATGAAGTGCAAGGTTTTATATAAAACCTTAAATTTCGTAACACAATAAACTATCATATTATTTGTCATTTTCATTGTAAAAACTTACCATTGCATTATCTAATTATCAATTAATCCGTCAGATATAGCTTCATATTTCATCACATCAAAAACTGACACGCCACCTGGTTGGGAAAGGTGGCCAACGGGAACAGATTGGACACCTATTGATAACAAAGTTAATCCGAACAAATAAATTACCTTAGTCATAAACCCTATCGAATAAAACATGGTTGCCATATTAGCACTCATAAAGTTATTGATTTTCTTTATTTTTTTTGGTACGCATAAATTTTATTTACTTCCCAATGACTAGAACATAAAAATAACTAAAAATGCTTGATAAATAAAGGAAAAATACGATTGTTGTTGGATATTTATACATTATTTTACGGTATCTCACATTTAAATGTTTGGATTGTATAAAGCTAAGGAAATACTCAAAATTTAGTATTTGACAATTCTATCTTTTGAGATGCTGAACTCTTCATTAGTTAATAGTGTCTTTTTGTTGACCAAAAGAAAAGTTTGCTTTTTCACCTAGTATGATCTATATCCTAAATCGGGTTGTAAACTCATAATCCATTAATTATGACATGTCATTCCTTACAATAACTATTACAAAATCAAAGATTATATTTTTTTTCAATACTTCTTCTTGGGTCATAGGTGAGTAAATTCAGTTTGTAAGCCAATGTTTATGGGATAAAACCATTTTAAGTCTAAACTCTCGTAATTGACATCTTTAGGCCATACATTTTCAAAAGAATCATATTTATGCCATTTCACAAATTTCATTAGATATTTTATAGATTTTAATAGTAATTTTAATATTTCAAATAAATTATATCTTTATCACAAATTAGGAACTTTACTTAAAATACTTAAATTGATATCTTTAAAGAAATGGGGGATCTTGGATTTTGTGATTTGGTTATGTTGGTTGCCACGACTTGGCGATTACTACATAACCCAGATTCACCCGTGTCAAAGTACTTAAAGATACGTGCATAACCACTCTTAAATATAGAGTAACCCTAACTATATCATGATGTATCATTAGGTAATTGATAATCAGGAAAAGATATAGGTAATCTTGTTAAGGGTGATAAAAGGGTTTACCTTTTAATATTCAGGTTCTAATTTTCAGAAAATAGGGATTTGATATTCAGTATATGAACGGTAGAAGGGCCTGTCACCTTGGGGATTGTTACAATATTTAGAATTCACTTCTTTCAACCAATTAACAAATTTAATAGTGCGATTTATCATTTTCATTTGTCGATATAAACATTTACTAACACGATGGAAAAAATATAACATGTATTATTTGGGCAGGAAAGTTAAGATTGAGTAATATAGACTGGTAAATGACAAAATTTTGTCTTGAGTTAAATTTGATTTCATTTTTTGATGATTACCATTATTTATATTTCAAAAGAAGTTCTGAATGGAAGACTGACAAAATCAATATGGACATATAATTTTTTTATTCATCAACATGGCCTCCGGCACATATATACAATTTTATTCCAAAGAGGCGTGACAAACAAATGGGAAAAATTGAGCAAGAAAGGAAACCTACATCTAAGAGGCATAATAAGGAGATAAGAAACATTGAGTAATAATGAAAACCTACATTTATATACATCAATGGTGTATTACATATAAGGGGTAACCCATATTTTCATTTATTCCCTCCTTCTTGGGAAGGAAGATGGAAAGACCGACTTCATCAAATTTGTATATTTCCATCGCCAAGTTTGATTTATGTAGTTTTTCTTCATTACTGGAAAGAGTCATGACATAGCAATTGAAGATGTTTAACAATAAGAATAATTTTCAGCCATACTCCATTGATGTTTTGCATAACTGGTTCCGTTACCATATGCCATTCAAGAGTCTATTTCCAAAGAATTTTTTTTTAATCATATTTAATTTTGAATATAAAGAAAAATAGAACACATTTAATACAGGTGAACTTACATTTGGGAGGAGGGAGCCGACACCATGGCCACTACCGGTGGTTTTATACTTATATACAGCCTCACTTTGGCCGTTGATAGTTCTGGTGGGTCCTGGTGTGTTTATAAATTAAGAACTGAAAATAAAGGAACAACTTAACCGCAAGTGCACGATTGTCCAAGTAATATATGATAAACAAGTTTGTTCGCAGGGACAGATTAGGCACAACTCAGGTATTAATCGAAGAGTAAGAATAATTGCTTAACAGAAAAATAAAATAAAGATTTTTGTTTTGTTTTTATAAATTAAAAGATGCAAGAAAATAAACTACTGAAATAAAAGAAAGCAAATAAAAGAGACTTGAAACTTCAGATGAGAAAGAGTACTTGATCCTCGCAAGGGTTTCACCTAACCTATCTAATTCATGCTTCTGTTTAAGGGCTAAATTGGTAATATTGTGCTAGTCGGGACTCTAATATCTCCTAACCCCCGTCAGGGTGGACTTAGGAGCTATCCTACGGTATTACAAACCCCGTCAGGGTGAATATAAGCTACTTTCAGATGAATACTAATTTACCTCATTGGTTGCATGGTTAGTTAAGCACGTCAGGGTCAATAACGAATACTATGCGTCTATTATCTAAGTCTATAATTAAACCCCCCGTCAAGGTGATCCATACGCCACTCTATGGAATAACCTAATTACTATGAGCTAAGTTTGATTCATGACTTCAAAATTAGTGATTAAAACAAAATAATAGTCAACACAAAATACCTAATCTAATTTAAACCATTAAATCCCAAATTCTAAAAACATAAATTAAACAGAAGTAAGTTCAACCCATATAGCGATTCTCAAGTACTAAAGAAATTAGTTCATAACGGAATGGAAAACTAAAATTAAATAAAAGGAATTCATGTTCAAATACAAAAGATAAATTGATAACCTAAAGGGTAAGATGACTGATGATGGAAGAACAGGACTCCTCCAGCACTAGCTTCTCCTTGCATCTTGCTCTGACTTGAAAACCTTAAGCCTCTTGTGTAATTCTCTGAAGTGTGTGAAAAGAGGAGGCTAAGGGGTGTATTTATAGGTGTTAGCAAGCCCTAGGTCGAATTTACTTGGAGTGGAAGACAAGTTAAGAACTCTTAAATTCGTAACCCTAAAATCAAGGAAAGGTAAGATTTTGCTGCTGATTTGTTTTGGTCATATATCATTAAATACTTATCTGTTTGACACGTTCCAATATTCAAAACCACTTGTCTCGGAAATATCTTTCCATTGGTTCAGACCACTCACCAAAATTCCTAGACAATCTTAAGTTATGGACTCGTCTTTGAAACGTGGCTGGAATTTCAGATTCATAAGGCAGCTTTATCTTTTCCTTCTTTGCATATATCCATCCTTAATCTTCGTATTTCCATGTAAATATTCTTTCCTTTACTTCTTTGACTTGACTTGGTCTCTAAGTAATTACCATATATCTTTTAAAGTTTCACAATAAATAAATAATTAAACCACATATGCTTTAAAAACAATAATTCAATAATTTAAGACTAGAAATAGGAAAGTGCACTCTAAAAATAGAAACTCGAGTAAAAGTACTTCCTAACACACTAAAATACCCTAAGGCTTTAATTCTCACTTCTCCTCCTTGAATTGGTCTTTCATGAAATTCAAGAACCTACTAACTTTGCACTAAAAATAATCGAATTTAAGCGCAAAAGCTCTAAAAAGGGAAATAGTCAATTTCCAAGGGGAGAAAGTGCAATATGACCAAATAAGCATAAAAGTCTATCAAATAAGTCATTTATTCACCTAAAATGATGTCTCCAAAGGACTAATAATTAAAACAAATAGAGAGACATCAAGTTCCTCCGCCTGTAAGTAGGACACCATCAACATGTTCGATTGTAATCCAAACGCCCATAGGGTATAGACTTAGATCGCTGTCTCCTACTAGAGTCCCTTGGATTTAGATAACAATAGGTTTTGCAGTGCAAGGACCTGCAAATATTACTTCTCCAGATGAAAATATTCCCTTAGTAATGAGAAGTTTAGCAGGTCGTTCTGAATGACATGCTGCATTCATGCTTGAATAAAGGCCTGCATCATCATCATGCATGTCCTTCATGAGATTTAAGATTCTCGTATAATATGAAGTGTAAGGTTTTATATAAAACATTAAATTTCGTAACACAGTAAACTATCATATGATTTGTCATTTTCTTTGTAAAAACTTACCATTGCATTGTCTGTTTTATCCGTTAATCCGTCAGCTATAGCTTCATATTTCATCACATCAAAAACTGACATACCACCTGGTAAAGGTGGTCAACGGGAACACATTGGACACCTATTGATAACAAAGCTAATCCGAACAAATAAATAACCTTAGTCATAAACCCCATCGAAGAAAACATGGTTGCCATATTATCACTCAAAAAGTGATAGATTTTCTTTACTTTTTTTGGTAAGCATATATTTTATTTACTTCCCAATGACTAGAACTTAAAAATAACTAAAATGCTTGATGAATGAAGGAAAAAGACAATTTTTTTGGGATATTTATACATTATTTTACGGCATCTCGCATTTTATTTGTTTGGATTGTATAAAACTAAGGAAATACTCAAAAGTTATTATTTTACGACTCTATTTTTAGAGATGTTGACTTCTTCGTCAGTTAGTCGTGTCTTTTTGTTGACCAAAAGAAAAGTTTGCTTTTTCACCTAATATGATCTATATCCTAAATCGGGTTGAAAACTCATAATCCATTAATTTTTTGACATGTCATTACTTATAATCAATAATATAGAAAAAAATGATTATATTTTTTCTAATACTTCTTGGGTCATTGGTAAGTAATTCAGTTTTTAAGTCAATGTTTATGGAATAAAACCATTTTTAGGTAATAAGTCTCGTAATTGACATCTCTAGGCCATACATTTTCAAAAGAGTCATATTTATGACGTTTCACGAATTTCATTAGATATTCCATAGATTCTAAAGTAATTTTAATATTTCAAATAAACTATATCTTTATCACAAATTAGGAACTTTATTTAAAATACCTAAATTGATATCTTTAAAGAAATGGGGGTTCTTGGATTTTGTAATTTTAGAAATATGAATTTCGTTATGTTGGTTGCCACGACTTGGCGATTACTACATAACCCAGATTCACTTGTGTCAAAGTACTTAAAGATACATGCATAACCACACTTAAATCTAGAGTAACCCTAACTATATCATGATGTATCATTAGGTAATCGATAATCAGGAAAAGATATAGGAAATCTTGTCAGGGGGTTATAAAAGGGTTTACCTTTTAATATTCAGGTTTTAATTTTCAGAAAATAGGGGTTTGATATTCAGGATATGAACGGTAAAAGGGATTGTCACCATGGAGATTGTTACAATATTTAGAATTCACTTCTTTCAACCAATTAACAAAATTAATAGTGCGATTTATCATTTTTATTTGTCGATATAAACATTTACTAACACGATGGAAAAAAAATATAAAACATGTATTGCTTGGGCAGGAAAATTAAGTAATATAGACTGGTAAATGACAAAAATTTGTCTTGATTTAAATTTGATTTCATTTTTTGATGATTACCATTGTTTATATTTCAAAAGAAGTTTTGAATGGAAGACTAGTAAAATTATTGACAAAATCAATATGGATAGATAATTTTTTTTATTCATCAAAATGGCCTCGGGCACAATATACAATTTTATTCCAAAGAGGCGTGACAAACAAACGGGAAAACTGAGCAAGAAAGGAAACCTACATCTAAGAGGCATGATAAGGATACAAGAAACATTGAGTAATAATGAAAACCTACATTTATATACATCAATGGTTTATTACATATAAGGGGTAACCCACATTTTCATTTGTTCCCTCCTTATTGGGAAGGGAGATGGAAAGACCGACTTCATCAAATTTGTATCTTTCCATCGCCAAGTTTGATTTATGTAGTTTTTCTTCATTACTGGAAAGAGTCATGACATAGCAATTGAAGATGTTTAACAATAAGAATAATTTTCAGCCATACTCCATTGTCGGCCTTTAACGCAATAGAAATAATATATCGTCGTTAATTAACAATCTAATGACATTATCAGGGAAGCGAAGAGGCAATCATCTTCCCTTTAATAAAATATTTGGCATTGGCATATGCTGATGTAAGAGGGCTAACATCGATCGAGGAAGGTGTTAAATCAATGTTAGACAATTCAATGCCTTCACAAGGTACTACATCACTGCAATTGAGACGCACTGCAATTTGTGAGATGGTGGTACCCCTTATATTCCTAAAATGAACATCACTCACTTTCACTCGGGAACCCTGAGTAAAGAGTTCGAAATAAATGCATTAGGGTTTTAACTGATAAAATGTAAATTGTTAACCACTGCAAATTATAATGTATCTTACCACTTTCTTCATCTTTGAATTGTAATGTTGATCAATGATAATAGGGTTCTTAACGTCGTGCATGACTATATCTTCATACACTATATTAGAAACTTTTAGTGGGAGGGATTCACGATAGGTTTTTATTCTTGCTCCATTTGTCGTGTTCGTGAATGTGCAGTTGGTTACGCTAATATCTTTCACATCTGTTTCTCCGTCACGTTTACCGATACTTCCAACACTATATAAAAAATCAAACGTTAATCAAAAGATAAACATTAAATGCTAGTTCTATGGTTAGTAAGGACAAACCTAATGCCATGTCCAGGTCCACAGAAAATCTTGGAGACGGCAACACCAATATTTCCGTCACCAATAGAGATGCAGTCATCACCCGTTCCAATAACGGAGTTAGTCACAATGATATTTGTAGAGTCACTAATGTGGCAACCGTCGGTGTTAGGACTCTCGTCTGGAGCAGTTATATGAAGATCTGAAATATTCATGTTCTTGCATTTATGAACCTTCATGTGGAATCCCTTACTGTTAACGAGATTGATGTTTTGCATAACTGATTCCGTTACCATATGCCATTCAAGAGTCTATTTCGAAAGAAAAAAAAAATTTAATCATATTTAATTTTAAATATAAAGAAAAAATAGAAAAAATTTAATACAGTTGAACTTACATTTGGGAGGAGGGAGCCGACACCATCGCCACTACCGGGGGTTTTATACTTCCATACAGCCTCACCTTGGCCGTTGATAGTTCCTCCGCCAGTAAGTAGGACACCATCAACATGTTCGATTGTAATCCAAACGCCCATG
This sequence comes from Nemophila menziesii, assembly GCA_029959085.1. Classification (NCBI taxonomy): domain Eukaryota; kingdom Viridiplantae; phylum Streptophyta; class Magnoliopsida; order Boraginales; family Hydrophyllaceae; genus Nemophila; species Nemophila menziesii. The sequence continues at coordinate 119,408,546 of JARWIR010000001.1, read as the reverse complement.
GGGTATAGACTTAGATCGGTGTCTCCTAATAGAGTCCCTTGGATTTCGATAACAATTGGTTTTGCAGTGCAAGGACCTGCAAATATTACTTCTCCAGATGAAAATATTCCCTTAGGAATGAGAAGTTTAGCAGGTCCTTCTGAATGACATGCTGCATTCCATGCTTGAATAAAGGCCTGCATCATCATCATGCATGTCCTTCATGAGATTTAAGATTCTCGTATAATATGAAGTGTAAGGTTTTATATAAAACATTAAATTTCGTAACACAGTAAACTATCATATGATTTGTCATTTTCTTTGTAAAAACTTACCATTGCATTGTCTGTTTTATCAGTTAATCCGTCAGCTATAGCTTCATATTTCATCACATCAAAAACTGACATACCACCTGGTCCGGAAAGGTGGTCAACGGGAACACATTGGACACCTATTGATAACAAAGCTAATCCGAACAAATAAATAACCTTAGTCATAAACCCCATCGAAGAAAACATGGTTGCCATATTATCACTCAAAAAGTGATAGATTTTCTTTACTTTTTTTGGTAAGCATATATTTTATTTACTTCCCAATGACTAGAACTTAAAAATAACTAAAATGCTTGATGAATGAAGGAAAAAGACAATTTTTGTGGGATATTTATACATTATTTTACGGCATCTCGCATTTTATTTGTTTGGATTGTATAAAACTAAGGAAATACTCAAAAGTTATTATTTTACGACTCTATTTTTAGAGATGTTGACTTCTTCGTCAGTTAGTCGTGTCTTTTTGTTGACCAAAAGAAAAGTTTGCTTTTTCACCTAATATGATCTATATCCTAAATCGGGTTGAAAACTCATAATCCATTAATTTTTTGACATGTCATTACTTATAATCAATAATATAGAAAAAAATGATTATATTTTTTCTAATACTTCTTGGGTCATTGGTAAGTAATTCAGTTTTTAAGTCAATGTTTATGGAATAAAACCATTTTTAGGTAATAAGTCTCGTAATTGACATCTCTAGGCCATACATTTTCAAAAGAGTCATATTTATGACGTTTCACGAATTTCATTAGATATTCCATAGATTCTAAAGTAATTTTAATATTTCAAATAAACTATATCTTTATCACAAATTAGGAACTTTATTTAAAATACCTAAATTGATATCTTTAAAGAAATGGGGGTTCTTGGATTTTGTACTTTTAGAAATATGAATTTCGTTATGTTGGTTGCCACGACTTGGCGATTACTACATAACCCAGATTCACTTGTGTCAAAGTACTTAAAGATACATGCATAACCACACTTAAATCTAGAGTAACCCTAACTATATCATGATGTATCATTAGGTAATCGATAATCAGGAAAAGATATAGGAAATCTTGTCAGGGGGTTATAAAAGGGTTTACCTTTTAATATTCAGGTTTTAATTTTCAGAAAATAGGGGTTTGATATTCAGGATATGAACGGTAAAAGGGATTGTCACCATGGAGATTGTTACAATATTTAGAATTCACTTCTTTCAACCAATTAACAAAATTAATAGTGCGATTTATCATTTTTATTTGTCGATATAAACATTTACTAACACGATGGAAAAAAAATATAACATGTATTGCTTGGGCAGGAAAATTAAGTAATATAGACTGGTAAATGACAAAAATTTGTCTTGATTTAAATTTGATTTCATTTTTTGATGATTACCATTGTTTATATTTCAAAAGAAGTTTTGAATGGAAGACTAGTAAAATTATTGACAAAATCAATATGGACAGATAATTTTTTTTATTCATCAAAATGGCCTCGGGCACAATATACAATTTTATTCCAAAGAGGCGTGACAAACAAACGGGAAAACTGAGCAAGAAAGGAAACCTACATCTAAGAGGCATGATAAGGAGACAAGAAACATTGAGTAATAATGAAAACCTACATTTATATACATCAATGGTTTATTACATATAAGGGGTAACCCACATTTTCATTTGTTCCCTCCTTATTGGGAAGGGAGATGGAAAGACCGACTTCATCAAATTTGTATCTTTCCATCGCCAAGTTGATTTATGTAGTTTTTCTTCATTACTGGAAAGAGTCATGACATAGCAATTGAAGATGTTTAACAATAAGAATAATTTTCAGCCATACTCCATTGTCGGCCTTTAACGCAATAGAAATAATATATCGTCGTTAATTAACAATCTAATGACATTATCAGGGAAGCGAAGAGGCAATCATCTTCCCTTTAATAAAATATTTGGCATTGGCATATGCTGATGTAAGAGGGCTAACATCGATCGAGGAAGGTGTTAAATCAATGTTAGACAATTCAATGCCTTCACAAGGTACTACATCACTGCAATTGAGACGCACTGCAATTTGTGAGATGGTGGTACCCCTTATATTCCTAAAATGAACATCGCTCACTTTCACTCGGGAACCCTGAGTAAAGAGTTCGAAATAAATGCATTAGGGTTTTAACTGATAAAATGTAAATTGTTAACCACTTCAAATTATAATGTATCTTACCACTTTCTTCATCTTTGAATTGTAATGTTGATCAATGATAATAGGGTTCTTAACGTCGTGCATGACTATATCTTCATACACTATATTAGAAACTTTTAGTGGGAGGGATTCACGATAGGTTTTTATTCTTGCTCCATTTGTCGTGTTCGTGAATGTGCAGTTGGTTACGCTAATATCTTTCACATCTGTTTCTCCGTCACGTTTACCGATACTTCCAACACTATATAAAAAATCAAGCGTTAATCAAAAGAGAAACATTCAATGCTAGTTCTATGGTTAGTAAGGACAAACCTAATGCCATGTCCAGGTCCACAGAAAATCTTGGAGACGGCAACACCAATATTTCCGTCACCAATAGAGATGCAGTCATCACCCGTTCCAATAACGGAGTTAGTCACAATGATATTTGTAGAGTCACTAATGTGGCAACCGTCGGTGTTAGGACTCTCGTCTGGAGCAGTTATATGAAGATCTGAAATATTCATGTTCTTGCATTTATGAACCTTCATGTGGAATCCCTTACTGTTAACGAGATTGATGTTTTGCATAACTGATTCCGTTACCATATGCCATTCAAGAGTCTATTTCGAAAGAAAAAAAAATTTAATCATATTTAATTTTAAATATAAAGAAAAAATAGAACAAATTTAATACAGGTGAACTTACATTTGGGAGGAGGGAGCCGACACCATCGCCACTACCGGGGGTTTTATACTTCCATACAGCCTCACCTTGGCCGTTGATAGTTCCTCCGCCAGTAAGTAGGACACCATCAACATGTTCGATTGTAATCCAAACGCCCATGGGGTATAGACTTAGATCGGTGTCTCCTAATAGAGTCCCTTGGATTTCGATAACAATAGGTTTTGCAGTGCAAGGACCTGCAAATATTACTTCTCCAGATGAAAATATTCCCTTAGGAATGAGAAGTTTAGCAGGTCCTTCGGAATGACATGCTGCATTCCATGCTTGAATAAAGGCCTGCATCATCATCATGCATGTCCTTCATGAGATTTAAGATTCTCGTATAATATGAAGTGTAAGGTTTTATATAAAACATTAAATTTCGTAACACAGTAAACTATCATATGATTTGTCATTTTCTTTGTAAAAACTTACCATTGCATTGTCTGTTTTATCCGTTAATCCGTCAGCTATAGCTTCATATTTCATCACATCAAAAACTGACATACCACCTGGTCCGGAAAGGTGGTCAACGGGAACACATTGGACACCTATTGATAACAAAGCTAATCCGAACAAATAAATAACCTTAGTCATAAACCCCATCGAAGAAAACATGGTTGCCATATTATCACTCAAAAAGTGATAGATTTTCTTTACTTTTTTTGGTAAGCATATATTTTATTTACTTCCCAATGACTAGAACTTAAAAATAACTAAAATGCTTGATGAATGAAGGAAAAAGACAATTTTTGTGGGATATTTATACATTATTTTACGGCATCTCGCATTTTATTTGTTTGGATTGTATAAAACTAAGGAAATACTCAAAAGTTATTATTTTACGACTCTATTTTTAGAGATGTTGACTTCTTCGTCAGTTAGTCGTGTCTTTTTGTTGACCAAAAGAAAAGTTTGCTTTTTCACCTAATATGATCTATATCCTAAATCGGGTTGAAAACTCATAATCCATTAATTTTTTGACATGTCATTACTTATAATCAATAATATAGAAAAAAATGATTATATTTTTTCTAATACTTCTTGGGTCATTGGTAAGTAATTCAGTTTTTAAGTCAATGTTTATGGAATAAAACCATTTTTAGGTAATAAGTCTCGTAATTGACATCTCTAGGCCATACATTTTCAAAAGAGTCATATTTATGACGTTTCACGAATTTCATTAGATATTCCATAGATTCTAAAGTAATTTTAATATTTCAAATAAACTATATCTTTATCACAAATTAGGAACTTTATTTAAAATACCTAAATTGATATCTTTAAAGAAATGGGGGTTCTTGGATTTTGTACTTATAGAAATATGAATTTCGTTATGTTGGTTGCCACGACTTGGCGATTACTACATAACCCAGATTCACTTGTGTCAAAGTACTTAAAGATACATGCATAACCACACTTAAATCTAGAGTAACCCTAACTATATCATGATGTATCATTAGGTAATCGATAATCAGGAAAAGATATAGGAAATCTTGTCAGGGGGTTATAAAAGGGTTTACCTTTTAATATTCAGGTTTTAATTTTCAGAAAATAGGGGTTTGATATTCAGGATATGAACGGTAAAAGGGATTGTCACCATGGAGATTGTTACAATATTTAGAATTCACTTCTTTCAACCAATTAACAAAATTAATAGTGCGATTTATCATTTTTATTTGTCGATATAAACATTTACTAACACGATGGAAAAAAAATATAACATGTATTGCTTGGGCAGGAAAATTAAGTAATATAGACTGGTAAATGACAAAAATTTGTCTTGATTTAAATTTGATTTCATTTTTTGATGATTACCATTGTTTATATTTCAAAAGAAGTTTTGAATGGAAGACTAGTAAAATTATTGACAAAATCAATATGGACAGATAATTTTTTTTATTCATCAAAATGGCCTCGGGCACAATATACAATTTTATTCCAAAGAGGCGTGACAAACAAACGGGAAAACTGAGCAAGAAAGGAAACCTACATCTAAGAGGCATGATAAGGAGACAAGAAACATTGAGTAATAATGAAAACCTACATTTATATACATCAATGGTTTATTACATATAAGGGGTAACCCACATTTTCATTTGTTCCCTCCTTATTGGGAAGGGAGATGGAAAGACCGACTTCATCAAATTTGTATCTTTCCATCGCCAAGTTGATTTATGTAGTTTTTCTTCATTACTGGAAAGAGTCATGACATAGCAATTGAAGATGTTTAACAATAAGAATAATTTTCAGCCATACTCCATTGTCGGCCTTTAACGCAATAGAAATAATATATCGTCGTTAATTAACAATCTAATGACATTATCAGGGAAGCGAAGAGGCAATCATCTTCCCTTTAATAAAATATTTGGCATTGGCATATGCTGATGTAAGAGGGCTAACATCGATCGAGGAAGGTGTTAAATCAATGTTAGACAATTCAATGCCTTCACAAGGTACTACATCACTGCAATTGAGACGCACTGCAATTTGTGAGATGGTGGTACCCCTTATATTCCTAAAATGAACATCGCTCACTTTCACTCGGGAACCCTGAGTAAAGAGTTCGAAATAAATGCATTAGGGTTTTAACTGATAAAATGTAAATTGTTAACCACTTCAAATTATAATGTATCTTACCACTTTCTTCATCTTTGAATTGTAATGTTGATCAATGATAATAGGGTTCTTAACGTCGTGCATGACTATATCTTCATACACTATATTAGAAACTTTTAGTGGGAGGGATTCACGATAGGTTTTTATTCTTGCTCCATTTGTCGTGTTCGTGAATGTGCAGTTGGTTACGCTAATATCTTTCACATCTGTTTCTCCGTCACGTTTACCGATACTTCCAACACTATATAAAAAATCAAGCGTTAATCAAAAGAGAAACATTCAATGCTAGTTCTATGGTTAGTAAGGACAAACCTAATGCCATGTCCAGGTCCACAGAAAATCTTGGAGACGGCAACACCAATATTTCCGTCACCAATAGAGATGCAGTCATCACCCGTTCCAATAACGGAGTTAGTCACAATGATATTTGTAGAGTCACTAATGTGGCAACCGTCGGTGTTAGGACTCTCGTCTGGAGCAGTTATATGAAGATCTGAAATATTCATGTTCTTGCATTTATGAACCTTCATGTGGAATCCCTTACTGTTAACGAGATTGATGTTTTGCATAACTGATTCCGTTACCATATGCCATTCAAGAGTCTATTTCGAAAGAAAAAAAAATTTAATCATATTTAATTTTAAATATAAAGAAAAAATAGAACAAATTTAATACAGGTGAACTTACATTTGGGAGGAGGGAGCCGACACCATCGCCACTACCGGGGGTTTTATACTTCCATACAGCCTCACCTTGGCCGTTGATAGTTCCTCCCCCAGTAAGTAGGACACCATCAACATGTTCGATTGTAATCCAAACGCCCATGGGGTATAGACTTAGATCGGTGTCTCCTAATAGAGTCCCTTGGATTTCGATAACAATAGGTTTTGCAGTGCAAGGACCTGCAAATATTACTTCTCCAGATGAAAATATTCCCTTAGGAATGAGAAGTTTAGCAGGTCCTTCGGAATGACATGCTGCATTCCATGCTTGAATAAAGGCCTGCATCATCATCATGCATGTCCTTCATGAGATTTAAGATTCTCGTATAATATGAAGTGTAAGGTTTTATATAAAACATTAAATTTCGTAACACAGTAAACTATCATATGATTTGTCATTTTCTTTGTAAAAACTTACCATTGCATTGTCTGTTTTATCCGTTAATCCGTCAGCTATAGCTTCATATTTCATCACATCAAAAACTGACATACCACCTGGTCCGGAAAGGTGGTCAACGGGAACACATTGGACACCTATTGATAACAAAGCTAATCCGAACAAATAAATAACCTTAGTCATAAACCTCATCGAAGAAAACATGGTTGCCATATTATCACTCAAAAAGTGATAGATTTTCTTTACTTTTTTTGGTAAGCATATATTTTATTTACTTCCCAATGACTAGAACTTAAAAATAACTAAAATGCTTGATGAATGAAGGAAAAAGACAATTTTTGTGGGATATTTATACATTATTTTACGGCATCTCGCATTTTATTTGTTTGGATTGTATAAAACTAAGGAAATACTCAAAAGTTATTATTTTACGACTCTATTTTTAGAGATGTTGACTTCTTCGTCAGTTAGTCGTGTCTTTTTGTTGACCAAAAGAAAAGTTTGCTTTTTCACCTAATATGATCTATATCCTAAATCGGGTTGAAAACTCATAATCCATTAATTTTTTGACATGTCATTACTTATAATCAATAATATAGAAAAAAATGATTATATTTTTTCTAATACTTCTTGGGTCATTGGTAAGTAATTCAGTTTTTAAGTCAATGTTTATGGAATAAAACCATTTTTAGGTAATAAGTCTCGTAATTGACATCTCTAGGCCATACATTTTCAAAAGAGTCATATTTATGACGTTTCACGAATTTCATTAGATATTCCATAGATTCTAAAGTAATTTTAATATTTCAAATAAACTATATCTTTATCACAAATTAGGAACTTTATTTAAAATACCTAAATTGATATCTTTAAAGAAATGGGGGTTCTTGGATTTTGTACTTTTAGAAATATGAATTTCGTTATGTTGGTTGCCACGACTTGGCGATTACTACATAACCCAGATTCACTTGTGTCAAAGTACTTAAAGATACATGCATAACCACACTTAAATCTAGAGTAACCCTAACTATATCATGATGTATCATTAGGTAATCGATAATCAGGAAAAGATATAGGAAATCTTGTCAGGGGGTTATAAAAGGGTTTACCTTTTAATATTCAGGTTTTAATTTTCAGAAAATAGGGGTTTGATATTCAGGATATGAACGGTAAAAGGGATTGTCACCATGGAGATTGTTACAATATTTAGAATTCACTTCTTTCAACCAATTAACAAAATTAATAGTGCGATTTATCATTTTTATTTGTCGATATAAACATTTACTAACACGATGGAAAAAAAATATAACATGTATTGCTTGGGCAGGAAAATTAAGTAATATAGACTGGTAAATGACAAAAATTTGTCTTGATTTAAATTTGATTTCATTTTTTGATGATTACCATTGTTTATATTTCAAAAGAAGTTTTGAATGGAATACTAGTAAAATTATTGACAAAATCAATATGGACAGATAATTTTTTTTATTCATCAAAATGGCCTCGGGCACAATATACAATTTTATTCCTGGTGTCGCCTAGGGTGTGATAAAAATAAGATCAAATTAAGTATGGAAAACTATGCACTCTCACCCTAGACAGGCACAGTACTGCAAGTATTACAGGACGTATGCAAGTTTTAATGATAAGTAGAGTTCGTTCTCAGGGACTTAAGTGTGTTAAACGCGCAGGAACAGATAACGAGTAAAAGTAAATAATTTAGAAAACAGAAAATTAAATATTTGGTTTTTCGAATTTATGAATTAAAACTAGATTAAAGCTAGGAAAATAAAGACAATAAAGTAAAAGATTAAGAATATGAGATGAGAAGTATAGCTTAGGTTTTGCTAGTATGCACTAATCCTTCTAATTCTATCTATAGATCTAGTTCATAAGGGAGAATATTAGCTCTTGGTAATACTTAGTCAGGATTCTAAATTCCACTACCTTAGACCTTGAGAGCGACTAAGGGGGCTACGGCACAACCAAGACGAGGACTCAAATAGGGTTATCAAACGCCACTAAGGCCCTATCCAGCACACTACAATCAATTGGTGATATGGTGGTTAAAACAAACCTTAATGACTATCTAGTTAGAAGTATGTTTTGTCAGAACTGCTATCGACACTAGACATTATGTGGTGGTTCAATAGTTAAACACCCTGTCAAGGAGAACATCTAACTACTCTTAAAACAATCCTAAAGTGATCAATTCTAGGAAAGACATTAAATCAAAACACATAAGCAAATATAAAGTAAGTAGCTAATATCAGATTAAAACATATAATTCCCAAAGAAACTTAGATAGAAGAATTAGAATTCATAGATTATACATATGCAAAACCCAAGCTATGGGAGGTTTAGTTCATACCTGAAGGAAATAAACTAAAAGAAATTACAAAAGACATCATCTTGCTCTCTACAATAAACTGGAAGAATAAAACCTTAAGAACTAATTACTATGAGGCAAGGATAATTTACAAGTGATATAAGGGTGTATTTATAGGTGTTTAGAAGACCTAATTCGTTTTCTTGAGGAATTGTTAAGGTAATGGACTTCTAGCCCAACTCAAATTCGTATGGAAATAAAGATAAACACTGCTGCGTTGTTTTGGTCATAACTTCTTTATTATTGGTCCGATTTTGCTCCACAAGATACCAAAAGAATCGCAACAGAATTATCTAGGCCCTTTAGGAGTAATCTACCAAATTCGGCCTCTTTATTAGGTAAAAACGCCTATCTTTGCAGAATCCCAGATTTAGGCAGCTTTTCCTTTTCCATCTTTTTAGCAATTCCTTCCTTATCTCCAATTACCATGCATATCTCTTTCCATAAGTTGTTGTCTTTGACTTGGACTCTAATTAAGCTCCATAATTATCTTTAAAGCTACACACTAAATAAACAATTAAACCCAATATGCTCTAAAAACAATAATTCTACAAATCAAGACACAAAATAGGAAAGTGCACTAAAACTCAAGAAAATCGACATTATTGACTTCTAAAACACTAAAAATGATGTCTCATCTTAACATAAATCTATCACAAATGAGGAGACATCAAGACCCCCAACTCAAAGTTGTATCGTCCCGATACAATAAAAGATAAAAACATAGGGAAGTCTAGAAATACACACTTATAAAATTCTCAACACAAGGGAAAAAGTATAGCAGAATATATAGAATAAACCTAAAGCACATAACTCAGAAAATTTCATGCAATAATATTTATAAAATACATACCTGTATACTTCTCATATCCACAGTCAACACGGCTTGAATTCAAGATCAGATTAGTTTCGCAATGTAAGAAGGATTGGGACTTTACTCAGTTCCCCAAGAGAGCTATAGATTGTTCATCAAACATCACTAGTATCCAAGAATCCACTTAACTAATCTCTAATGGCTCAATCACTTCTCAATTACATAACAAAGAATCACAAGGTCTTTTAAGGTTGTAATGTAGGCTTAGGGACGGTATGATCATATATTTGGATAATTTGGAGTGAGCTTTTGGCTCTCTCCTCACTAGCCATCAACGAATCGCCCTAGAGCTTGAGTTACTCTCATAAACGTTTCTCACTCAACCCAATGAATTCCTTGATGCACAATTTAGCATCCCCAATAACCCAATTAAAGCTTAGGATGTTCACATAAAAATCCACTTTGCCGGTCCGAATATATATATTTTCTTTTCTTTTCAAATCAATTCTCTTTTCTATAGCTATGACTCTCTTTTAATGTTGAGATATCACGCTAATTTTCTCATATATATATTTTTTCTTTTAATGCCCTTGTTGGCAATATTAGCTCGAAGCTTCTTTTTCATTCACTATTACCCCGGCAAAGGGTTACAATACAATTCTGTGAAACATCCTCAATATAAAGCACAAAGCACAATTAATAAGCTCAAAAATCCCAACATAATAACTCCCATAATGGTGGACCCACCACCCCAAACTCAAGCTCTAAAACAACTGTCTAAGCATCGCGATTCGAGTGCGGGTCATATGGAAAAGTCCTAAAAATCTAAAGGATATGGCTTATAATGTGTTTCAAAAAAGGATTTAGAAAGGCTAGAAGGGGCTAAGAAGGATATAACTTTTAAACTCAAAAATCACAAGGTGAGAAGGTATAAAAAGGCTTCAAAGGCTTAAAAATATGAAAGAACCGCCTTGATCACTTTCTACACTATGTAATTCAGAAAATTTCTTACCTTTAGCACTTTCATCAAATGGTTTTTCAACTAGCTTGGATCTCACGGCCTACACACTTTCAAGGTTCCCTGAGATCGAACATACTTTCTATCGCATTGCTCACTAATCTTTCTTTACTATCAACGTGTGTTTTCCTGCAAATACTCAAAGCATACAAATACATAGCTCATAAACATATCACTTACTATCATTAATCTACTGAGCTTATGCTTTCAAGTTATTAAACACACTCTACATCTAATTCCCATGCATCAAAAATTTTAATTTCACCCAAAAACAGAAAAATGGAGATGAGAGACAACGAATCCCCACACCCCCAACTCAAAAATGAGCCGTGTCCCCACGACTCGAAAAAAAAGACTCGAAAACAGAAATTAAAATTAGCAGATAGGCATAATTACAGAAATGGTAAGGAAGAAAGAGAACATACTCTCGAGGCTATTGCCTCGCATCATTGATATCCAAGATTGGAATTGCTGGACCTTTCGTTAATTGCTCAAGGAGTTTCATGATGTGCACTTGATTAGCATTGATTTGTGCCACATCATTGACTAAGGAAGTTTGAGCTGCTTCAAATTTCGTTAAACGCTCCTCCATCTTCTCTTGCCAATTTTGCTCCTTTTCTTCCTTCGAGACTTGAGTAGAACCCGCTCTTCGAAGGCTTTCTTTGATCCAAGCATTATCAATATAACTCGTCTTAAACTCGAGTTTCTCTTCTTCACCCAATACTACATTCGCTTTTCGCACAAGACACGTGATCATAGTTGGAAATTTAACGTTATAAACCGATTTAGGAGAGACCGAGAATCGTATCACCTCCTCATAGATCAACTGTGCCACATCAACTTCTTCTCCTCTCAAAATACAGTCCAACAGTAGCGCGTTCTTCATGGTCACCTCCAAAGTTCGTGTGTTTCCAAAGACATTCGGGATAAGGAAATTGTGCCAAATTCTAGCATCTGCTTGAAGATATTTATAAGGCCAAGGTGCCTTCAATTCTCCCTTTTGTAATTGCACTTTCTCCCTGTCTAAAACATGCTCAAAAAGTAATTCCTTATCAAAGATTTTTCGTTTAGCAACTGCTTCCTCAAATTTGCAAAAACCTTTCAGATTCATAAACTTGAAGTGGTTCCTAATCTCCTCAACTGTGAAAGGAACTAACTTTCCTCTAATCGGAACACAATCACTAAAAGAGGCCTAGATAGAACTCCAAAACTAATTCAGGACATAATTCAGAACGGCTTACCATGAACGTAGACCAACCCAACTTCTCACCAAGCTCAAAGAATCTCTTGTAATCTCCATCTCTAATTTCCTTCTTGAATACTTTCTCATAGGCAAAAGGTAGTTCTTCTAATTGTTTTTCTGCAGAAATCTTCAAGGCCTTTGAAGTATCCCCTTTCTCTATAGGTATAGGATTTTGTTGAGGTTGTGTTCTCTCCTTTGCATAAAAATAAAGCTTTTTACCATTACTATCATACGAAGGTTTCCCACTCTTCAATTTATCTTTACCCTTTGATTTAGAACTAGCTCCTTTGTCAATTGATTTCTTCTTGTTTAAATCCAATCCTTTGTTACTCTTCACCTCCCTCTTGCTAGATAAGATTGTTGTTCTATTAGTCATCTTCAATTAACCCCCAACTCAAAGCTTTAGCAACCCTTGAAATTTTAACTTTTGAATTAATGGATGAACAAGCTTGATTTGTCCTAGGATGGGTGAATTGGTGATGAATCTCTATGTGGGTGAGGATGATTTGTAATGGGTAGGCTAGGATTTTTAGAAATTGTGTGATGAATTTGTGAAATTTGGCTCTTTGATTCTTCAATTTGAATGAATTTGGTGATGATTGGTAGCTTGATTCTCTCTTGTAATGATGTGGAGAGAAGGTTTGATGTGTTTTCCTTGATGATTGGGTAGTGTTTTGGTGATTGGTGAAGGTTTTGATGAGCTTCAATGTAGTTAGGAGAGTTGTGGAGAAGAAAGAGAGGGTTAAGGTTTAATAAATTCGGAATAAAAGGTTCAATACCTCCTTTATAACTTCAATCCCGTAACTTTCTCTCTCCTCTGGCGGCGCTGCGGACTACCCCTGCGGACCATGGGATGCACCGCAGGGTAGTCCGTGACATCTGATGCTCGAAAATTTTTGCTCACTGACCTAAACCCGTGGTAGGACCCCGTGGTACGGGTTTTTGGCTCGCGGACTAGGGTCCGGTGCACCGGAGGGTACACCGCGGCTTCTGTAGCTGCTCCGTCAAAATACCCGTGGTACTCACCCCGTGGTACGGGTTTTTGGGCGCGGACCATGGCGCGGTGCACCGCGGGTTAGTCCGTGGAATTTTTTCGTGTTTCTGACCTAAACCCGCGGTAGCAACCCGTGGTACGGGTTTTGACCTCGCGGACCATCCCTGCGGACCATGGGGTAGTCCGTGAGGGTAGTCCGCGGGGTGCTTTCTTGCGCTCCAAAAATTTTCCTTGCGTTCCCTAACTTGATTTCTCCGATTCCTACACACCAAAAACACTAATACCTTTCTCAAATATGCATTATCAACTAAAAACAACTAAAATAGACTTAAACTAAGAATGTAAAAGACATGAAAACATAAAAAAAAACTTCGGGTTGTCTCCCGAACAGCACTTTTGTTTAACGTCTTTCAAAGTTAGACGTGTTACCTCTGTCAAGATTTGCGAATATAGCCTCCCCAACAACGAGTAAGGCTATGAACGTCAACTAATCTGCGCTTGACCCCAGTTTTGGGGCGAATTTCTATCACCTTGGCTGAAACAACCTTAGTGACAATGAATGGTCCCATCCACGAGTCTTTGAAACTTCGTGGCCTGTTCTCGCGTTTGTGGGCTTTCCATAGGACTTCATGGCCAACCCCAAACTCAATGTTTGGCTGAGTATCCACAGGTTTTAAGTGGATCTCCTCAGGAGGGACTTTGTGATGTGAAAGGCTGTGGATGATAGGTACGGTGGGATCCAACTTCCTTGGTTTCTTACCCAAGACATAGAAGGTCTCGGATGTATTTTTAGCATGAAGGGTGATGGTCCCATCTTGGAAGTTGATCACACTTTGACTTGTGGCCATGAAAGGCCGTCCAAGTATGATCGGAACCTGCTTATCTGCATCAAACTCAAGAATAACAAAGTCAGTAGGGATGGCGATATTACCTGCTCGGACTAAGACGTCCTCCACTGTTCCCCATGTCCTCTTCACTGAGTTGTCAGCAAACTGCAACTTCACTGGAGTTTTCTCTGATTTTTGAAGTCCAAGTCTCTCGAACACGGACTTAGGCATAAGATTCACACCAGAACCCACATCGTACATTGCTTTCACTTTGAGCCTACCATGCAATTGAATAGGAAGGTTGAAACTTCCCGGATCTTTAAGCTTGGTGGGTAGCTCTTTCTCACTTCTTCTCGAAACCCTCAGGTTCTCTCTTGGGATCTCTACACTCGCCTCTTTCTCAGGAATATCTTGCGTAAAGACTTGTTGCGGTGTAAGTCCTCTCTTCGCAATCTCAAGCATTTGGGCGTTGATATTTTCAGGTTGGTACGCCTCTACAAATGTCTTGAGAATAGTGTCATCCTTAGGATTTGTATCAGGAATATGTGATGACACTGGTTGAACACTAGGTGGCGATTCCACCTTTTCTTCTTCTTTCTCCTCTAGCACAGCAGGTGCCACTTCATCTTCTTTCGATTCTTCTTTTGAGGCTTCTTCCTCTTTCTCTCTTGCTAACTCCGCTGCATACTCTACCATCGATCGCATCTCCTCTTGCACCTTTTTCAGTAGCTCTATGAACTCGTCTCTCTCTTCATCGCTTTCCAGATGATAAACTTCTAGACAGTCGGACTCCTCGGGGTTAGACTCAGTTGGCTCTTCTTCAATACTGGGAACTTCCACGGCACTAATGGCAGCATGTGGTGCTTCCTCCTTTTCTTTTTCGATTTCAAGGCATATAGCCTTGCAAGCTTCGAACACAACATTGTTTTCACCTCCTTCGATTGCCTTTACTTCCTTTTGTTCTGTTAGATGCTTGTTTATTTGGGCTAATTGAGTATTTAGCATCTGAAGTATGGCATCGTGTCCTCTGACCTTTTCTTCTTGAGCGTTTACAGTGGTGTTCAAACGTTCTAGAGCTTGTACTATCTGTGTATTGTCCATAGATCCTTCTTGCGGATACTGAGGTAAAGCTTTTTGGTCTAAAGTATCGGTATAGGCGTCTTGAGCGGGTTGTTGTGGAGGAGTAGGTCGATTCTGATATTGGTTTTGGTACTGACCTCTCTGTTGGTAAGAGTTGTTCTGGGGTCGCGATTGATATTGACCAGGATTAGCGGCCCCTTGTGGATTTGAATACTGCATACCCGGATGGTTGCGGTTGCCCCATCGGTTAGATATGAAGTAAACAGATTGCGGATTTGATTCACACTCTTCCCATGAATGATCGTTAACTCCACATTGTTGACAACCTTGTGCCTCTTGAACTACCTTTGTAGCAGCTAAATTCTTCTCCATCGCGATTCTCAGCTCCTTGATTTGATTTTCTAACGAGGATATTTGAGCTGAGTTCGCAGTTTCTGTATCTAAACGAAGCGTTCCTCGGGTCTTTGCTGCAGAAGCTCGCGTTGAAGGCCAACTTCTTTCTTGTTCCATAATATTTTCTAACACCTCGGAAGCTTCATTGTGATTCATGGACACAAAATTACCCTTTCCAATGTTATCCACCTTGTCTCTACCCTTGTCATCAAGACCTTCATAGAATATAGCAAGTTGTAGAGCAGGTGTATAACCATGGAGCGGGCATCTAGCTAATTTTTGTTGAAACCTTGTCCATGCTTCTCCCACTGTTTCTCCATCTTCTTGAGAAAATCTTGCAAGCTCGGTTTGATCTTTAAGTCTCATGCTCTTTGGATAAAATCGGTTAAAGAACGCGGCTTGAAGCTCTCTCCAAGAGTGAATGGTTCCATGTGGTTGTCTTTCTAGCCAATCGCTAGCTCTTCCGGTCAAGAAAAACGAAAACATATGACAATACAGTTGCTCGCGTGTAATGCCAGGAGTAATGTAGGCATCACAAATCTGCATGAACTTCTGAATCGCTTTTACCGGATCTTGAATTGCAGTACCAGTATATAGTCCGAAACTTTGAAATTGACTAAGCATACCCGGATCGGGTCTAAATTTGATATTCGGAATCTCAGGAGGGCGGTAACCGATGGGTTGAACATGGAATGGTATGTTAAGGCCAGGTAGATCTTGTTCAACTCGGTTTTGTTGATTATTCTGCCCATTACCTTCTCCTACTGGCAGTTGTACACCAGGTGGAACAAACGCAGGAGGTCCTCCTGGTGCAAAGTAAACTAACTCCGGATCATTGTCTTGAATGTCTGCCATAGTTCTTCTCAAGGCTCTTTCCTTACGAATTCTTTTGTTATAAGCTCTGAAGCTCCTCTCAGGCTCTGGTAAGGGAGGCCAAGAATTAAACACTGTGAAAACCTGAAAAGGACTAAAGCAAACCCAAGCGTAAATCTGGAAAAATAAAAACTAAAACTAAACTAAAACTGAAAAGTAAAAACTAATTAAAAACTAAAACTCGAAATAGATAACCCACACGCTAACGAGACACAAGTCCCCGGCAGCGGCGCCAAAAACTTGGTGTCGCCTAGGGTGTGATAAAAATAAGATCAAATTAAGTATGGAAAACTATGCACTCTCACCCTAGACAGGCACAGTACTGCAAGTATTACAGGACGTATGCAAGTTTTAATGATAAGTAGAGTTCGTTCTCAGGGACTTAAGTGTGTTAAACGCGCAGGAACAGATAACGAGTAAAAGTAAATAATTTAGAAAACAGAAAATTAAATATTTGGTTTTTCGAATTTATGAATTAAAACTAGATTAAAGCTAGGAAAATAAAGACAATAAAGTAAAAGATTAAGAATATGAGATGAGAAGTATAGCTTAGGTTTTGCTAGTATGCACTAATCCTTCTAATTCTATCTATAGATCTAGTTCATAAGGGAGAATATTAGCTCTTGGTAATACTTAGTCAGGATTCTAAATTCCACTACCTTAGACCTTGAGAGCGACTAAGGGGGCTACGGCACAACCAAGACGAGGACTCAAATAGGGTTATCAAACGCCACTAAGGCCCTATCCAGCACACTACAATCAATTGGTGATATGGTGGTTAAAACAAACCTTAATGACTATCTAGTTAGAAGTATGTTTTGTCAGAACTGCTATCGACACTAGACATTATGTGGTGGTTCAATAGTTAAACACCCTGTCAAGGAGAACATCTAACTACTCTTAAAACAATCCTAAAGTGATCAATTCTAGGAAAGACATTAAATCAAAACACATAAGCAAATATAAAGTAAGTAGCTAATATCAGATTAAAACATATAATTCCCAAAGAAACTTAGATAGAAGAATTAGAATTCATAGATTATACATATGCAAAACCCAAGCTATGGGAGGTTTAGTTCATACCTGAAGGAAATAAACTAAAAGAAATTACAAAAGACATCATCTTGCTCTCTACAATAAACTGGAAGAATAAAACCTTAAGAACTAATTACTATGAGGCAAGGATAATTTACAAGTGATATAAGGGTGTATTTATAGGTGTTTAGAAGACCTAATTCGTTTTCTTGAGGAATTGTTAAGGTAATGGACTTCTAGCCCAACTCAAATTCGTATGGAAATAAAGATAAACACTGCTGCGTTGTTTTGGTCATAACTTCTTTATTATTGGTCCGATTTTGCTCCACAAGATACCAAAAGAATCGCAACAGAATTATCTAGGCCCTTTAGGAGTAATCTACCAAATTCGGCCTCTTTATTAGGTAAAAACGCCTATCTTTGCAGAATCCCAGATTTAGGCAGCTTTTCCTTTTCCATCTTTTTAGCAATTCCTTCCTTATCTCCAATTACCATGCATATCTCTTTCCATAAGTTGTTGTCTTTGACTTGGACTCTAATTAAGCTCCATAATTATCTTTAAAGCTACACACTAAATAAACAATTAAACCCAATATGCTCTAAAAACAATAATTCTACAAATCAAGACACAAAATAGGAAAGTGCACTAAAACTCAAGAAAATCGACATTATTGACTTCTAAAACACTAAAAATGATGTCTCATCTTAACATAAATCTATCACAAATGAGGAGACATCAATTCCAAAGAGGCGTGACAAACAAACGGGAAAACTGAGCAAGAAAGGAAACCTACATCTAAGAGGCATGATAAGGAGACAAGAAACATTGAGTAATAATGAAAACCTACATTTATATACATCAATGGTTTATTACATATAAGGGGTAACCCACATTTTCATTTGTTCCCTCCTTATTGGGAAGGGAGATGGAAAGACCGACTTCATCAAATTTGTATCTTTCCATCGCCAAGTTGATTTATGTAGTTTTTCTTCATTACTGGAAAGAGTCATGACATAGCAATTGAAGATGTTTAACAATAAGAATAATTTTCAGCCATACTCCATTGTCGGCCTTTAACGCAATAGAAATAATATATCGTCGTTAATTAACAATCTAATGACATTATCAGGGAAGCGAAGAGGCAATCATCTTCCCTTTAATAAAATATTTGGCATTGGCATATGCTGATGTAAGAGGGCTAACATCGATCGAGGAAGGCGTTAAATCAATGTTAGACAATTCAATGCCTTCACAAGGTACTACATCACTGCAATTGAGACGCACTGCAATTTGTGAGATGGTGGTACCCCTTATATTCCTAAAATGAACATCGCTCACTTTCACTCGGGAACCCTGAGTAAAGAGTTCGAAA
The DNA here is from genome assembly GCA_029959085.1 of Nemophila menziesii. Lineage (NCBI taxonomy): Eukaryota > Viridiplantae > Streptophyta > Magnoliopsida > Boraginales > Hydrophyllaceae > Nemophila > Nemophila menziesii. The sequence continues at coordinate 119,389,566 of JARWIR010000001.1, read as the reverse complement.
TAAATGCATTAGGGTTTTAACTGATAAAATGTAAATTGTTAACCACTTCAAATTATAATGTATCTTACCACTTTCTTCATCTTTGAATTGTAATGTTGATCAATGATAATAGGGTTCTTAACGTCGTGCATGACTATATCTTCATACACTATATTAGAAACTTTTAGTGGGAGGGATTCACGATAGGTTTTTATTCTTGCTCCATTTGTCGTGTTCGTGAATGTGCAGTTGGTTACGCTAATATCTTTCACATCTGTTTCTCCGTCACGTTTACCGATACTTCCAACACTATATAAAAAATCAAGCGTTAATCAAAAGAGAAACATTCAATGCTAGTTCTATGGTTAGTAAGGACAAACCTAATGCCATGTCCAGGTCCACAGAAAATCTTGGAGACGGCAACACCAATATTTCCGTCACCAATAGAGATGCAGTCATCACCCGTTCCAATAACGGAGTTAGTCACAATGATATTTGTAGAGTCACTAATGTGGCAACCGTCGGTGTTAGGACTCTCGTCTGGAGCAGTTATATGAAGATCTGAAATATTCATGTTCTTGCATTTATGAACCTTCATGTGGAATCCCTTACTGTTAACGAGATTGATGTTTTGCATAACTGATTCCGTTACCATATGCCATTCAAGAGTCTATTTCGAAAGAAAAAAAAATTTAATCATATTTAATTTTAAATATAAAGAAAAAATAGAACAAATTTAATACAGGTGAACTTACATTTGGGAGGAGGGAGCCGACACCATCGCCACTACCGGGGGTTTTATACTTCCATACAGCCTCACCTTGGCCGTTGATAGTTCCTCCGCCAGTAAGTAGGACACCATCAACATGTTCGATTGTAATCCAAACGCCCATGGGGTATAGACTTAGATCGGTGTCTCCTAATAGAGTCCCTTGGATTTCGATAACAATAGGTTTTGCAGTGCAAGGACCTGCAAATATTACTTCTCCAGATGAAAATATTCCCTTAGGAATGAGAAGTTTAGCAGGTCCTTCGGAATGACATGCTGCATTCCATGCTTGAATAAAGGCCTGCATCATCATCATGCATGTCCTTCATGAGATTTAAGATTCTCGTATAATATGAAGTGTAAGGTTTTATATAAAACATTAAATTTCGTAACACAGTAAACTATCATATGATTTGTCATTTTCTTTGTAAAAACTTACCATTGCATTGTCTGTTTTATCCGTTAATCCGTCAGCTATAGCTTCATATTTCATCACATCAAAAACTGACATACCACCTGGTCCGGAAAGGTGGTCAACGGGAACACATTGGACACCTATTGATAACAAAGCTAATCCGAACAAATAAATAACCTTAGTCATAAACCCCATCGAAGAAAACATGGTTGCCATATTATCACTCAAAAAGTGATAGATTTTCTTTACTTTTTTTGGTAAGCATATATTTTATTTACTTCCCAATGACTAGAACTTAAAAATAACTAAAATGCTTGATGAATGAAGGAAAAAGACAATTTTTGTGGGATATTTATACATTATTTTACGGCATCTCGCATTTTATTTGTTTGGATTGTATAAAACTAAGGAAATACTCAAAAGTTATTATTTTACGACTCTATTTTTAGAGATGTTGACTTCTTCGTCAGTTAGTCGTGTCTTTTTGTTGACCAAAAGAAAAGTTTGCTTTTTCACCTAATATGATCTATATCCTAAATCGGGTTGAAAACTCATAATCCATTAATTTTTTGACATGTCATTACTTATAATCAATAATATAGAAAAAAATGATTATATTTTTTCTAATACTTCTTGGGTCATTGGTAAGTAATTCAGTTTTTAAGTCAATGTTTATGGAATAAAACCATTTTTAGGTAATAAGTCTCGTAATTGACATCTCTAGGCCATACATTTTCAAAAGAGTCATATTTATGACGTTTCACGAATTTCATTAGATATTCCATAGATTCTAAAGTAATTTTAATATTTCAAATAAACTATATCTTTATCACAAATTAGGAACTTTATTTAAAATACCTAAATTGATATCTTTAAAGAAATGGGGGTTCTTGGATTTTGTAATTTTAGAAATATGAATTTCGTTATGTTGGTTGCCACGACTTGGCGATTACTACATAACCCAGATTCACTTGTGTCAAAGTACTTAAAGATGCATGCATAACCACACTTAAATCTAGAGTAACCCTAACTATATCATGATGTATCATTAGGTAATCGATAATCAGGAAAAGATATAGGAAATCTTGTCAGGGGGTTATAAAAGGGTTTACCTTTTAATATTCAGGTTTTAATTTTCAGAAAATAGGGGTTTGATATTCAGGATATGAACGGTAAAAGGGATTGTCACCATGGAGATTGTTACAATATTTAGAATTCACTTCTTTCAACCAATTAACAAAATTAATAGTGCGATTTATCATTTTTATTTGTCGATATAAACATTTACTAACACGATGGAAAAAAAATATAACATGTATTGCTTGGGCAGGAAAATTAAGTAATATAGACTGGTAAATGACAAAAATTTGTCTTGATTTAAATTTGATTTCATTTTTTGATGATTACCATTGTTTATATTTCAAAAGAAGTTTTGAATGGAAGACTAGTAAAATTATTGACAAAATCAATATGGACAGATAATTTTTTTTATTCATCAAAATGGCCTCGGGCACAATATACAATTTTATTCCAAAGAGGCGTGACAAACAAACGGGAAAACTGAGCAAGAAAGGAAACCTACATCTAAGAGGCATGATAAGGAGACAAGAAACATTGAGTAATAATGAAAACCTACATTTATATACATCAATGGTTTATTACATATAAGGGGTAACCCACATTTTCATTTGTTCCCTCCTTATTGGGAAGGGAGATGGAAAGACCGACTTCATCAAATTTGTATCTTTCCATCGCCAAGTTGATTTATGTAGTTTTTCTTCATTACTGGAAAGAGTCATGACATAGCAATTGAAGATGTTTAACAATAAGAATAATTTTCAGCCATACTCCATTGTCGGCCTTTAACGCAATAGAAATAATATATCGTCGTTAATTAACAATCTAATGACATTATCAGGGAAGCGAAGAGGCAATCATCTTCCCTTTAATAAAATATTTGGCATTGGCATATGCTGATGTAAGAGGGCTAACATCGATCGAGGAAGGTGTTAAATCAATGTTAGACAATTCAATGCCTTCACAAGGTACTACATCACTGCAATTGAGACGCACTGCAATTTGTGAGATGGTGGTACCCCTTATATTCCTAAAATGAACATCGCTCACTTTCACTCGGGAACCCTGAGTAAAGAGTTCGAAATAAATGCATTAGGGTTTTAACTGATAAAATGTAAATTGTTAACCACTTCAAATTATAATGTATCTTACCACTTTCTTCATCTTTGAATTGTAATGTTGATCAATGATAATAGGGTTCTTAACGTCGTGCATGACTATATCTTCATACACTATATTAGAAACTTTTAGTGGGAGGGATTCACGATAGGTTTTTATTCTTGCTCCATTTGTCGTGTTCGTGAATGTGCAGTTGGTTACGCTAATATCTTTCACATCTGTTTCTCCGTCACGTTTACCGATACTTCCAACACTATATAAAAAATCAAGCGTTAATCAAAAGAGAAACATTCAATGCTAGTTCTATGGTTAGTAAGGACAAACCTAATGCCATGTCCAGGTCCACAGAAAATCTTGGAGACGGCAACACCAATATTTCCGTCACCAATAGAGATGCAGTCATCACCCGTTCCAATAACGGAGTTAGTCACAATGATATTTGTAGAGTCACTAATGTGGCAACCGTCGGTGTTAGGACTCTCGTCTGGAGCAGTTATATGAAGATCTGAAATATTCATGTTCTTGCATTTATGAACCTTCATGTGGAATCCCTTACTGTTAACGAGATTGATGTTTTGCATAACTGATTCCGTTACCATATGCCATTCAAGAGTCTATTTCGAAAGAAAAAAAAATTTAATCATATTTAATTTTAAATATAAAGAAAAAATAGAACAAATTTAATACAGGTGAACTTACATTTGGGAGGAGGGAGCCGACACCATCGCCACTACCGGGGGTTTTATACTTCCATACAGCCTCACCTTGGCCGTTGATAGTTCCTCCGCCAGTAAGTAGGACACCATCAACATGTTCGATTGTAATCCAAACGCCCATGGGGTATAGACTTAGATCGGTGTCTCCTAATAGAGTCCCTTGGATTTCGATAACAATAGGTTTTGCAGTGCAAGGACCTGCAAATATTACTTCTCCAGATGAAAATATTCCCTTAGGAATGAGAAGTTTAGCAGGTCCTTCGGAATGACATGCTGCATTCCATGCTTGAATAAAGGCCTGCATCATCATCATGCATGTCCTTCATGAGATTTAAGATTCTCGTATAATATGAAGTGTAAGGTTTTATATAAAACATTAAATTTCGTAACACAGTAAACTATCATATGATTTGTCATTTTCTTTGTAAAAACTTACCATTGCATTGTCTGTTTTATCCGTTAATCCGTCAGCTATAGCTTCATATTTCATCACATCAAAAACTGACATACCACCTGGTCCGGAAAGGTGGTCAACGGGAACACATTGGACACCTATTGATAACAAAGCTAATCCGAACAAATAAATAACCTTAGTCATAAACCCCATCGAAGAAAACATGGTTGCCATATTATCACTCAAAAAGTGATAGATTTTCTTTACTTTTTTTGGTAAGCATATATTTTATTTACTTCCCAATGACTAGAACTTAAAAATAACTAAAATGCTTGATGAATGAAGGAAAAAGACAATTTTTGTGGGATATTTATACATTATTTTACGGCATCTCGCATTTTATTTGTTTGGATTGTATAAAACTAAGGAAATACTCAAAAGTTATTATTTTACGACTCTATTTTTAGAGATGTTGACTTCTTCGTCAGTTAGTCGTGTCTTTTTGTTGACCAAAAGAAAAGTTTGCTTTTTCACCTAATATGATCTATATCCTAAATCGGGTTGAAAACTCATAATCCATTAATTTTTTGACATGTCATTACTTATAATCAATAATATAGAAAAAAATGATTATATTTTTTCTAATACTTCTTGGGTCATTGGTAAGTAATTCAGTTTTTAAGTCAATGTTTATGGAATAAAACCATTTTTAGGTAATAAGTCTCGTAATTGACATCTCTAGGCCATACATTTTCAAAAGAGTCATATTTATGACGTTTCACGAATTTCATTAGATATTCCATAGATTCTAAAGTAATTTTAATATTTCAAATAAACTATATCTTTATCACAAATTAGGAACTTTATTTAAAATACCTAAATTGATATCTTTAAAGAAATGGGGGTTCTTGGATTTTGTAATTTTAGAAATATGAATTTCGTTATGTTGGTTGCCACGACTTGGCGATTACTACATAACCCAGATTCACTTGTGTCAAAGTACTTAAAGATGCATGCATAACCACACTTAAATCTAGAGTAACCCTAACTATATCATGATGTATCATTAGGTAATCGATAATCAGGAAAAGATATAGGAAATCTTGTCAGGGGGTTATAAAAGGGTTTACCTTTTAATATTCAGGTTTTAATTTTCAGAAAATAGGGGTTTGATATTCAGGATATGAACGGTAAAAGGGATTGTCACCATGGAGATTGTTACAATATTTAGAATTCACTTCTTTCAACCAATTAACAAAATTAATAGTGCGATTTATCATTTTTATTTGTCGATATAAACATTTACTAACACGATGGAAAAAAAATATAACATGTATTGCTTGGGCAGGAAAATTAAGTAATATAGACTGGTAAATGACAAAAATTTGTCTTGATTTAAATTTGATTTCATTTTTTGATGATTACCATTGTTTATATTTCAAAAGAAGTTTTGAATGGAATACTAGTAAAATTATTGACAAAATCAATATGGACAGATAATTTTTTTTATTCATCAAAATGGCCTCGGGCACAATATACAATTTTATTCCAAAGAGGCGTGACAAACAAACGGGAAAACTGAGCAAGAAAGGAAACCTACATCTAAGAGGCATGATAAGGAGACAAGAAACATTGAGTAATAATGAAAACCTACATTTATATACATCAATGGTTTATTACATATAAGGGGTAACCCACATTTTCATTTGTTCCCTCCTTATTGGGAAGGGAGATGGAAAGACCGACTTCATCAAATTTGTATCTTTCCATCGCCAAGTTGATTTATGTAGTTTTTCTTCATTACTGGAAAGAGTCATGACATAGCAATTGAAGATGTTTAACAATAAGAATAATTTTCAGCCATACTCCATTGTCGGCCTTTAACGCAATAGAAATAATATATCGTCGTTAATTAACAATCTAATGACATTATCAGGGAAGCGAAGAGGCAATCATCTTCCCTTTAATAAAATATTTGGCATTGGCATATGCTGATGTAAGAGGGCTAACATCGATCGAGGAAGGTGTTAAATCAATGTTAGACAATTCAATGCCTTCACAAGGTACTACATCACTGCAATTGAGACGCACTGCAATTTGTGAGATGGTGGTACCCCTTATATTCCTAAAATGAACATCGCTCACTTTCACTCGGGAACCCTGAGTAAAGAGTTCGAAATAAATGCATTAGGGTTTTAACTGATAAAATGTAAATTGTTAACCACTTCAAATTATAATGTATCTTACCACTTTCTTCATCTTTGAATTGTAATGTTGATCAATGATAATAGGGTTCTTAACGTCGTGCATGACTATATCTTCATACACTATATTAGAAACTTTTAGTGGGAGGGATTCACGATAGGTTTTTATTCTTGCTCCATTTGTCGTGTTCGTGAATGTGCAGTTGGTTACGCTAATATCTTTCACATCTGTTTCTCCGTCACGTTTACCGATACTTCCAACACTATATAAAAAATCAAGCGTTAATCAAAAGAGAAACATTCAATGCTAGTTCTATGGTTAGTAAGGACAAACCTAATGCCATGTCCAGGTCCACAGAAAATCTTGGAGACGGCAACACCAATATTTCCGTCACCAATAGAGATGCAGTCATCACCCGTTCCAATAACGGAGTTAGTCACAATGATATTTGTAGAGTCACTAATGTGGCAACCGTCGGTGTTAGGACTCTCGTCTGGAGCAGTTATATGAAGATCTGAAATATTCATGTTCTTGCATTTATGAACCTTCATGTGGAATCCCTTACTGTTAACGAGATTGATGTTTTGCATAACTGATTCCGTTACCATATGCCATTCAAGAGTCTATTTCGAAAGAAAAAAAAATTTAATCATATTTAATTTTAAATATAAAGAAAAAATAGAACAAATTTAATACAGGTGAACTTACATTTGGGAGGAGGGAGCCGACACCATCGCCACTACCGGGGGTTTTATACTTCCATACAGCCTCACCTTGGCCGTTGATAGTTCCTCCGCCAGTAAGTAGGACACCATCAACATGTTCGATTGTAATCCAAACGCCCATGGGGTATAGACTTAGATCGGTGTCTCCTAATAGAGTCCCTTGGATTTCGATAACAATAGGTTTTGCAGTGCAAGGACCTGCAAATATTACTTCTCCAGATGAAAATATTCCCTTAGGAATGAGAAGTTTAGCAGGTCCTTCGGAATGACATGCTGCATTCCATGCTTGAATAAAGGCCTGCATCATCATCATGCATGTCCTTCATGAGATTTAAGATTCTCGTATAATATGAAGTGTAAGGTTTTATATAAAACATTAAATTTCGTAACACAGTAAACTATCATATGATTTGTCATTTTCTTTGTAAAAACTTACCATTGCATTGTCTGTTTTATCCGTTAATCCGTCAGCTATAGCTTCATATTTCATCACATCAAAAACTGACATACCACCTGGTCCGGAAAGGTGGTCAACGGGAACACATTGGACACCTATTGATAACAAAGCTAATCCGAACAAATAAATAACCTTAGTCATAAACCCCATCGAAGAAAACATGGTTGCCATATTATCACTCAAAAAGTGATAGATTTTCTTTACTTTTTTTGGTAAGCATATATTTTATTTACTTCCCAATGACTAGAACTTAAAAATAACTAAAATGCTTGATGAATGAAGGAAAAAGACAATTTTTGTGGGATATTTATACATTATTTTACGGCATCTCGCATTTTATTTGTTTGGATTGTATAAAACTAAGGAAATACTCAAAAGTTATTATTTTACGACTCTATTTTTAGAGATGTTGACTTCTTCGTCAGTTAGTCGTGTCTTTTTGTTGACCAAAAGAAAAGTTTGCTTTTTCACCTAATATGATCTATATCCTAAATCGGGTTGAAAACTCATAATCCATTAATTTTTTGACATGTCATTACTTATAATCAATAATATAGAAAAAAATGATTATATTTTTTCTAATACTTCTTGGGTCATTGGTAAGTAATTCAGTTTTTAAGTCAATGTTTATGGAATAAAACCATTTTTAGGTAATAAGTCTCGTAATTGACATCTCTAGGCCATACATTTTCAAAAGAGTCATATTTATGACGTTTCACGAATTTCATTAGATATTCCATAGATTCTAAAGTAATTTTAATATTTCAAATAAACTATATCTTTATCACAAATTAGGAACTTTATTTAAAATACCTAAATTGATATCTTTAAAGAAATGGGGGTTCTTGGATTTTGTAATTTTAGAAATATGAATTTCGTTATGTTGGTTGCCACGACTTGGCGATTACTACATAACCCAGATTCACTTGTGTCAAAGTACTTAAAGATGCATGCATAACCACACTTAAATCTAGAGTAACCCTAACTATATCATGATGTATCATTAGGTAATCGATAATCAGGAAAAGATATAGGAAATCTTGTCAGGGGGTTATAAAAGGGTTTACCTTTTAATATTCAGGTTTTAATTTTCAGAAAATAGGGGTTTGATATTCAGGATATGAACGGTAAAAGGGATTGTCACCATGGAGATTGTTACAATATTTAGAATTCACTTCTTTCAACCAATTAACAAAATTAATAGTGCGATTTATCATTTTTATTTGTCGATATAAACATTTACTAACACGATGGAAAAAAAATATAACATGTATTGCTTGGGCAGGAAAATTAAGTAATATAGACTGGTAAATGACAAAAATTTGTCTTGATTTAAATTTGATTTCATTTTTTGATGATTACCATTGTTTATATTTCAAAAGAAGTTTTGAATGGAAGACTAGTAAAATTATTGACAAAATCAATATGGACAGATAATTTTTTTTATTCATCAAAATGGCCTCGGGCACAATATACAATTTTATTCCAAAGAGGCGTGACAAACAAACGGGAAAACTGAGCAAGAAAGGAAACCTACATCTAAGAGGCATGATAAGGAGACAAGAAACATTGAGTAATAATGAAAACCTACATTTATATACATCAATGGTTTATTACATATAAGGGGTAACCCACATTTTCATTTGTTCCCTCCTTATTGGGAAGGGAGATGGAAAGACCGACTTCATCAAATTTGTATCTTTCCATCGCCAAGTTGATTTATGTAGTTTTTCTTCATTACTGGAAAGAGTCATGACATAGCAATTGAAGATGTTTAACAATAAGAATAATTTTCAGCCATACTCCATTGTCGGCCTTTAACGCAATAGAAATAATATATCGTCGTTAATTAACAATCTAATGACATTATCAGGGAAGCGAAGAGGCAATCATCTTCCCTTTAATAAAATATTTGGCATTGGCATATGCTGATGTAAGAGGGCTAACATCGATCGAGGAAGGTGTTAAATCAATGTTAGACAATTCAATGCCTTCACAAGGTACTACATCACTGCAATTGAGACGCACTGCAATTTGTGAGATGGTGGTACCCCTTATATTCCTAAAATGAACATCGCTCACTTTCACTCGGGAACCCTGAGTAAAGAGTTCGAAATAAATGCATTAGGGTTTTAACTGATAAAATGTAAATTGTTAACCACTTCAAATTATAATGTATCTTACCACTTTCTTCATCTTTGAATTGTAATGTTGATCAATGATAATAGGGTTCTTAACGTCGTGCATGACTATATCTTCATACACTATATTAGAAACTTTTAGTGGGAGGGATTCACGATAGGTTTTTATTCTTGCTCCATTTGTCGTGTTCGTGAATGTGCAGTTGGTTACGCTAATATCTTTCACATCTGTTTCTCCGTCACGTTTACCGATACTTCCAACACTATATAAAAAATCAAGCGTTAATCAAAAGAGAAACATTCAATGCTAGTTCTATGGTTAGTAAGGACAAACCTAATGCCATGTCCAGGTCCACAGAAAATCTTGGAGACGGCAACACCAATATTTCCGTCACCAATAGAGATGCAGTCATCACCCGTTCCAATAACGGAGTTAGTCACAATGATATTCGTAGAGTCACTAATGTGGCAACCGTCGGTGTTAGGACTCTCGTCTGGAGCAGTTATATGAAGATCTGAAATATTCATGTTCTTGCATTTATGAACCTTCATGTGGAATCCCTTACTGTTAACGAGATTGATGTTTTGCATAACTGATTCCGTTACCATATGCCATTCAAGAGTCTATTTCGAAAGAAAAAAAAATTTAATCATATTTAATTTTAAATATAAAGAAGAAATAGAACAAATTTAATACAGGTGAACTTACATTTGGGAGGAGGGAGCCGACACCATCGCCACTACCGGGGGTTTTATACTTCCATACAGCCTCACCTTGGCCGTTGATAGTTCCTCCGCCAGTAAGTAGGACACCATCAACATGTTCGATTGTAATCCAAACGCCCATGGGGTATAGACTTAGATCGGTGTCTCCTAATAGAGTCCCTTGGATTTCGATAACAATAGGTTTTGCAGTGCAAGGACCTGCAAATATTACTTCTCCAGATGAAAATATTCCCTTAGGAATGAGAAGTTTAGCAGGTCCTTCGGAATGACATGCTGCATTCCATGCTTGAATAAAGGCCTGCATCATCATCATGCATGTCCTTCATGAGATTTAAGATTCTCGTATAATATGAAGTGTAAGGTTTTATATAAAACATTAAATTTCGTAACACAGTAAACTATCATATGATTTGTCATTTTCTTTGTAAAAACTTACCATTGCATTGTCTGTTTTATCCGTTAATCCGTCAGCTATAGCTTCATATTTCATCACATCAAAAACTGACATACCACCTGGTCCGGAAAGGTGGTCAACGGGAACACATTGGACACCTATTGATAACAAAGCTAATCCGAACAAATAAATAACCTTAGTCATAAACCCCATCGAAGAAAACATGGTTGCCATATTATCACTCAAAAAGTGATAGATTTTCTTTACTTTTTTTGGTAAGCATATATTTTATTTACTTCCCAATGACTAGAACTTAAAAATAACTAAAATGCTTGATGAATGAAGGAAAAAGACAATTTTTGTGGGATATTTATACATTATTTTACGGCATCTCGCATTTTATTTGTTTGGATTGTATAAAACTAAGGAAATACTCAAAAGTTTTTATTTTACGACTCTATTTTTAGAGATGTTGACTTCTTCGTCAGTTAGTCGTGTCTTTTTGTTGACCAAAAGAAAAGTTTGCTTTTTCACCTAATATGATCTATATCCTAAATCGGGTTGAAAACTCATAATCCATTAATTTTTTGACATGTCATTACTTATAATCAATAATATAGAAAAAAATGATTATATTTTTTCTAATACTTCTTGGGTCATTGGTAAGTAATTCAGTTTTTAAGTCAATGTTTATGGAATAAAACCATTTTTAGGTAATAAGTCTCGTAATTGACATCTCTAGGCCATACATTTTCAAAAGAGTCATATTTATGACGTTTCACGAATTTCATTAGATATTCCATAGATTCTAAAGTAATTTTAATATTTCAAATAAACTATATCTTTATCACAAATTAGGAACTTTATTTAAAATACCTAAATTGATATCTTTAAAGAAATGGGGGTTCTTGGATTTTGTAATTTTAGAAATATGAATTTCGTTATGTTGGTTGCCACGACTTGGCGATTACTACATAACCCAGATTCACTTGTGTCAAAGTACTTAAAGATGCATGCATAACCACACTTAAATCTAGAGTAACCCTAACTATATCATGATGTATCATTAGGTAATCGATAATCAGGAAAAGATATAGGAAATCTTGTCAGGGGGTTATAAAAGGGTTTACCTTTTAATATTCAGGTTTTAATTTTCAGAAAATAGGGGTTTGATATTCAGGATATGAACGGTAAAAGGGATTGTCACCATGGAGATTGTTACAATATTTAGAATTCACTTCTTTCAACCAATTAACAAAATTAATAGTGCGATTTATCATTTTTATTTGTCGATATAAACATTTACTAACACGATGGAAAAAAAATATAACATGTATTGCTTGGGCAGGAAAATTAAGTAATATAGACTGGTAAATGACAAAAATTTGTCTTGATTTAAATTTGATTTCATTTTTTGATGATTACCATTGTTTATATTTCAAAAGAAGTTTTGAATGGAAGACTAGTAAAATTATTGACAAAATCAATATGGACAGATAATTTTTTTTATTCATCAAAATGGCCTCGGGCACAATATACAATTTTATTCCAAAGAGGCGTGACAAACAAACGGGAAAACTGAGCAAGAAAGGAAACCTACATCTAAGAGGCATGATAAGGAGACAAGAAACATTGAGTAATAATGAAAACCTACATTTATATACATCAATGGTTTATTACATATAAGGGGTAACCCACATTTTCATTTGTTCCCTCCTTATTGGGAAGGGAGATGGAAAGACCGACTTCATCAAATTTGTATCTTTCCATCGCCAAGTTGATTTATGTAGTTTTTCTTCATTACTGGAAAGAGTCATGACATAGCAATTGAAGATGTTTAACAATAAGAATAATTTTCAGCCATACTCCATTGTCGGCCTTTAACGCAATAGAAATAATATATCGTCGTTAATTAACAATCTAATGACATTATCAGGGAAGCGAAGAGGCAATCATCTTCCCTTTAATAAAATATTTGGCATTGGCATATGCTGATGTAAGAGGGCTAACATCGATCGAGGAAGGTGTTAAATCAATGTTAGACAATTCAATGCCTTCACAAGGTACTACATCACTGCAATTGAGACGCACTGCAATTTGTGAGATGGTGGTACCCCTTATATTCCTAAAATGAACATCGCTCACTTTCACTCGGGAACCCTGAGTAAAGAGTTCGAAATAAATGCATTAGGGTTTTAACTGATAAAATGTAAATTGTTAACCACTTCAAATTATAATGTATCTTACCACTTTCTTCATCTTTGAATTGTAATGTTGATCAATGATAATAGGGTTCTTAACGTCGTGCATGACTATATCTTCATACACTATATATTAGAAACTTTTAGTGGGAGGGATTCACGATAGGTTTTTATTCTTGCTCCATTTGTCGTGTTCGTGAATGTGCAGTTGGTTACGCTAATATCTTTCACATCTGTTTCTCCGTCACGTTTACCGATACTTCCAACACTATATAAAAAATCAAGCGTTAATCAAAAGAGAAACATTCAATGCTAGTTCTATGGTTAGTAAGGACAAACCTAATGCCATGTCCAGGTCCACAGAAAATCTTGGAGACGGCAACACCAATATTTCCGTCACCAATAGAGATGCAGTCATCACCCGTTCCAATAACGGAGTTAGTCACAATGATATTCGTAGAGTCACTAATGTGGCAACCGTCGGTGTTAGGACTCTCGTCTGGAGCAGTTATATGAAGATCTGAAATATTCATGTTCTTGCATTTATGAACCTTCATGTGGAATCCCTTACTGTTAACGAGATTGATGTTTTGCATAACTGATTCCGTTACCATATGCCATTCAAGAGTCTATTTCGAAAGAAAAAAAAATTTAATCATATTTAATTTTAAATATAAAGAAAAAATAGAACAAATTTAATACAGGTGAACTTACATTTGGGAGGAGGGAGCCGACACCATCGCCACTACCGGGGGTTTTATACTTCCATACAGCCTCACCTTGGCCGTTGATAGTTCCTCCGCCAGTAAGTAGGACACCATCAACATGTTCGATTGTAATCCAAACGCCCATGGGGTATAGACTTAGATCGGTGTCTCCTAATAGAGTCCCTTGGATTTCGATAACAATAGGTTTTGCAGTGCAAGGACCTGCAAATATTACTTCTCCAGATGAAAATATTCCCTTAGGAATGAGAAGTTTAGCAGGTCCTTCGGAATGACATGCTGCATTCCATGCTTGAATAAAGGCCTGCATCATCATCATGCATGTCCTTCATGAGATTTAAGATTCTCGTATAATATGAAGTGTAAGGTTTTATATAAAACATTAAATTTCGTAACACAGTAAACTATCATATGATTTGTCATTTTCTTTGTAAAAACTTACCATTGCATTGTCTGTTTTATCCGTTAATCCGTCAGCTATAGCTTCATATTTCATCACATCAAAAACTGACATACCACCTGGTCCGGAAAGGTGGTCAACGGGAACACATTGGACACCTATTGATAACAAAGCTAATCCGAACAAATAAATAACCTTAGTCATAAACCCCATCGAAGAAAACATGGTTGCCATATTATCACTCAAAAAGTGATAGATTTTCTTTACTTTTTTTGGTAAGCATATATTTTATTTACTTCCCAATGACTAGAACTTAAAAATAACTAAAATGCTTGATGAATGAAGGAAAAAGACAATTTTTGTGGGATATTTATACATTATTTTACGGCATCTCGCATTTTATTTGTTTGGATTGTATAAAACTAAGGAAATACTCAAAAGTTATTATTTTACGACTCTATTTTTAGAGATGTTGACTTCTTCGTCAGTTAGTCGTGTCTTTTTGTTGACCAAAAGAAAAGTTTGCTTTTTCACCTAATATGATCTATATCCTAAATCGGGTTGAAAACTCATAATCCATTAATTTTTTGACATGTCATTACTTATAATCAATAATATAGAAAAAAATGATTATATTTTTTCTAATACTTCTTGGGTCATTGGTAAGTAATTCAGTTTTTAAGTCAATGTTTATGGAATAAAACCATTTTTAGGTAATAAGTCTCGTAATTGACATCTCTAGGCCATACATTTTCAAAAGAGTCATATTTATGACGTTTCACGAATTTCATTAGATATTCCATAGATTCTAAAGTAATTTTAATATTTCAAATAAACTATATCTTTATCACAAATTAGGAACTTTATTTAAAATACCTAAATTGATATCTTTAAAGAAATGGGGGTTCTTGGATTTTGTAATTTTAGAAATATGAATTTCGTTATGTTGGTTGCCACGACTTGGCGATTACTACATAACCCAGATTCACTTGTGTCAAAGTACTTAAAGATACATGCATAACCACACTTAAATCTAGAGTAACCCTAACTATATCATGATGTATCATTAGGTAATCGATAATCAGGAAAAGATATAGGAAATCTTGTCAGGGGGTTATAAAAGGGTTTACCTTTTAATATTCAGGTTTTAATTTTCAGAAAATAGGGGTTTGATATTCAGGATATGAACGGTAAAAGGGATTGTCACCATGGAGATTGTTACAATATTTAGAATTCACTTCTTTCAACCAATTAACAAAATTAATAGTGCGATTTATCATTTTTATTTGTCGATATAAACATTTACTAACACGATGGAAAAAAAATATAACATGTATTGCTTGGGCAGGAAAATTAAGTAATATAGACTGGTAAATGACAAAAATTTGTCTTGATTTAAATTTGATTTCATTTTTTGATGATTACCATTGTTTATATTTCAAAAGAAGTTTTGAATGGAAGACTAGTAAAATTATTGACAAAATCAATATGGACAGATAATTTTTTTTATTCATCAAAATGGCCTCGGGCACAATATACAATTTTATTCCAAAGAGGCGTGACAAACAAACGGGAAAACTGAGCAAGAAAGGAAACCTACATCTAAGAGGCATGACAAATAGACAAGAAACATTGAGTAATAATGAAAACCTACATTTATATACATCAATGGTTTATTACATATAAGGGGTAACCCACATTTTCATTTGTTCCCTCCTTATTGGGAAGGGAGATGGAAAGACCGACTTCATCAAATTTGTATCTTTCCATCGCCAAGTTGATTTATGTAGTTTTTCTTCATTACTGGAAAGAGTCATGACATAGCAATTGAAGATGTTTAACAATAAGAATAATTTTCAGCCATACTCCATTGTCGGCCTTTAACGCAATAGAAATAATATATCGTCGTTAATTAACAATCTAATGACATTATCAGGGAAGCGAAGAGGCAATCATCTTCCCTTTAATAAAATATTTGGCATTGGCATATGCTGATGTAAGAGGGCTAACATCGATCGAGGAAGGTGTTAAATCAATGTTAGACAATTCAATGCCTTCACAAGGTACTACATCACTGCAATTGAGACGCACTGCAATTTGTGAGATGGTGGTACCCCTTATATTCCTAAAATGAACATCGCTCACTTTCACTCGGGAACCCTGAGTAAAGAGTTCGAAATAAATGCATTAGGGTTTTAACTGATAAAATGTAAATTGTTAACCACTTCAAATTATAATGTATCTTACCACTTTCTTCATCTTTGAATTGTAATGTTGATCAATGATAATAGGGTTCTTAACGTCGTGCATGACTATATCTTCATACACTATATTAGAAACTTTTAGTGGGAGGGATTCACGATAGGTTTTTATTCTTGCTCCATTTGTCGTGTTCGTGAATGTGCAGTTGGTTACGCTAATATCTTTCACATCTGTTTCTCCGTCACGTTTACCGATACTTCCAACACTATATAAAAAATCAAGCGTTAATCAAAAGAGAAACATTCAATGCTAGTTCTATGGTTAGTAAGGACAAACCTAATGCCATGTCCAGGTCCACAGAAAATCTTGGAGACGGCAACACCAATATTTCCGTCACCAATAGAGATGCAGTCATCACCCGTTCCAATAACGGAGTTAGTCACAATGATATTTGTAGAGTCACTAATGTGGCAACCGTCGGTGTTAGGACTCTCGTCTGGAGCAGTTATATGAAGATCTGAAATATTCATGTTCTTGCATTTATGAACCTTCATGTGGAATCCCTTACTGTTAACGAGATTGATGTTTTGCATAACTGATTCCGTTACCATATGCCATTCAAGAGTCTATTTCGAAAGAAAAAAAAATTTAATCATATTTAATTTTAAATATAAAGAAAAAATAGAACAAATTTAATACAGGTGAACTTACATTTGGGAGGAGGGAGCCGACACCATCGCCACTACCGGGGGTTTTATACTTCCATACAGCCTCACCTTGGCCGTTGATAGTTCCTCCGCCAGTAAGTAGGACACCATCAACATGTTCGATTGTAATCCAAACGCCCATGGGGTATAGACTTAGATCGGTGTCTCCTAATAGAGTCCCTTGGATTTCGATAACAATAGGTTTTGCAGTGCAAGGACCTGCAAATATTACTTCTCCAGATGAAAATATTCCCTTAGGAATGAGAAGTTTAGCAGGTCCTTCGGAATGACATGCTGCATTCCATGCTTGAATAAAGGCCTGCATCATCATCATGCATGTCCTTCATGAGATTTAAGATTCTCGTATAATATGAAGTGTAAGGTTTTATATAAAACATTAAATTTCGTAACACAGTAAACTATCATATGATTTGTCATTTTCTTTGTAAAAACTTACCATTGCGTTGTCTGTTTTATCCGTTAATCCGTCAGCTATAGCTTCATATTTCATCACATCAAAAACTGACATACCACCTGGTCCGGAAAGGTGGTCAACGGGAACACATTGGACACCTATTGATAACAAAGCTAATCCGAACAAATAAATAACCTTAGTCATAAACCCCATCGAAGAAAACATGGTTGCCATATTATCACTCAAAAAGTGATAGATTTTCTTTACTTTTTTTGGTAAGCATATATTTTATTTACTTCCCAATGACTAGAACTTAAAAATAACTAAAATGCTTGATGAATGAAGGAAAAAGACAATTTTTGTGGGATATTTATACATTATTTTACGGCATCTCGCATTTTATTTGTTTGGATTGTATAAAACTAAGGAAATACTCAAAAGTTATTATTTTACGACTCTATTTTTAGAGATGTTGACTTCTTCGTCAGTTAGTCGTGTCTTTTTGTTGACCAAAAGAAAAGTTTGCTTTTTCACCTAATATGATCTATATCCTAAATCGGGTTGAAAACTCATAATCCATTAATTTTTTGACATGTCATTACTTATAATCAATAATATAGAAAAAAATGATTATATTTTTTCTAATACTTCTTGGGTCATTGGTAAGTAATTCAGTTTTTAAGTCAATGTTTATGGAATAAAACCATTTTTAGGTAATAAGTCTCGTAATTGACATCTCTAGGCCATACATTTTCAAAAGAGTCATATTTATGACGTTTCACGAATTTCATTAGATATTCCATAGATTCTAAAGTAATTTTAATATTTCAAATAAACTATATCTTTATCACAAATTAGGAACTTTATTTAAAATACCTAAATTGATATCTTTAAAGAAATGGGGGTTCTTGGATTTTGTAATTTTAGAAATATGAATTTCGTTATGTTGGTTGCCACGACTTGGCGATTACTACATAACCCAGATTCACTTGTGTCAAAGTACTTAAAGATACATGCATAACCACACTTAAATCTAGAGTAACCCTAACTATATCATGATGTATCATTAGGTAATCGATAATCAGGAAAAGATATAGGAAATCTTGTCAGGGGGTTATAAAAGGGTTTACCTTTTAATATTCAGGTTTTAATTTTCAGAAAATAGGGGTTTGATATTCAGGATATGAACGGTAAAAGGGATTGTCACCATGGAGATTGTTACAATATTTAGAATTCACTTCTTTCAACCAATTAACAAAATTAATAGTGCGATTTATCATTTTTATTTGTCGATATAAACATTTACTAACACGATGGAAAAAAAATATAACATGTATTGCTTGGGCAGGAAAATTAAGTAATATAGACTGGTAAATGACAAAAATTTGTCTTGATTTAAATTTGATTTCATTTTTTGATGATTACCATTGTTTATATTTCAAAAGAAGTTTTGAATGGAAGACTAGTAAAATTATTGACAAAATCAATATGGACAGATAATTTTTTTTATTCATCAAAATGGCCTCGGGCACAATATACAATTTTATTCCAAAGAGGCGTGACAAACAAACGGGAAAACTGAGCAAGAAAGGAAACCTACATCTAAGAGGCATGACAAATAGACAAGAAACATTGAGTAATAATGAAAACCTACATTTATATACATCAATGGTTTATTACATATAAGGGGTAACCCACATTTTCATTTGTTCCCTCCTTATTGGGAAGGGAGATGGAAAGACCGACTTCATCAAATTTGTATCTTTCCATCGCCAAGTTGATTTATGTAGTTTTTCTTCATTACTGGAAAGAGTCATGACATAGCAATTGAAGATGTTTAACAATAAGAATAATTTTCAGCCATACTCCATTGTCGGCCTTTAACGCAATAGAAATAATATATCGTCGTTAATTAACAATCTAATGACATTATCAGGGAAGCGAAGAGGCAATCATCTTCCCTTTAATAAAATATTTGGCATTGGCATATGCTGATGTAAGAGGGCTAACATCGATCGAGGAAGGTGTTAAATCAATGTTAGACAATTCAATGCCTTCACAAGGTACTACATCACTGCAATTGAGACGCACTGCAATTTGTGAGATGGTGGTACCCCTTATATTCCTAAAATGAACATCGCTCACTTTCACTCGGGAACCCTGAGTAAAGAGTTCGAAATAAATGCATTAGGGTTTTAACTGATAAAATGTAAATTGTTAACCACTTCAAATTATAATGTATCTTACCACTTTCTTCATCTTTGAATTGTAATGTTGATCAATGATAATAGGGTTCTTAACGTCGTGCATGACTATATCTTCATACACTATATTAGAAACTTTTAGTGGGAGGGATTCACGATAGGTTTTTATTCTTGCTCCATTTGTCGTGTTCGTGAATGTGCAGTTGGTTACGCTAATATCTTTCACATCTGTTTCTCCGTCACGTTTACCGATACTTCCAACACTATATAAAAAATCAAGCGTTAATCAAAAGAGAAACATTCAATGCTAGTTCTATGGTTAGTAAGGACAAACCTAATGCCATGTCCAGGTCCACAGAAAATCTTGGAGACGGCAACACCAATATTTCCGTCACCAATAGAGATGCAGTCATCACCCGTTCCAATAACGGAGTTAGTCACAATGATATTTGTAGAGTCACTAATGTGGCAACCGTCGGTGTTAGGACTCTCGTCTGGAGCAGTTATATGAAGATCTGAAATATTCATGTTCTTGCATTTATGAACCTTCATGTGGAATCCCTTACTGTTAACGAGATTGATGTTTTGCATAACTGATTCCGTTACCATATGCCATTCAAGAGTCTATTTCGAAAGAAAAAAAAATTTAATCATATTTAATTTTAAATATAAAGAAAAAATAGAACAAATTTAATACAGGTGAACTTACATTTGGGAGGAGGGAGCCGACACCATCGCCACTACCGGGGGTTTTATACTTCCATACAGCCTCACCTTGGCCGTTGATAGTTCCTCCGCCAGTAAGTAGGACACCATCAACATGTTCGATTGTAATCCAAACGCCCATGGGGTATAGACTTAGATCGGTGTCTCCTAATAGAGTCCCTTGGATTTCGATAACAATAGGTTTTGCAGTGCAAGGACCTGCAAATATTACTTCTCCAGATGAAAATATTCCCTTAGGAATGAGAAGTTTAGCAGGTCCTTCGGAATGACATGCTGCATTCCATGCTTGAATAAAGGCCTGCATCATCATCATGCATGTCCTTCATGAGATTTAAGATTCTCGTATAATATGAAGTGTAAGGTTTTATATAAAACATTAAATTTCGTAACACAGTAAACTATCATATGATTTGTCATTTTCTTTGTAAAAACTTACCATTGCATTGTCTGTTTTATCCGTTAATCCGTCAGCTATAGCTTCATATTTCATCACATCAAAAACTGACATACCACCTGGTCCGGAAAGGTGGTCAACGGGAACACATTGGACACCTATTGATAACAAAGCTAATCCGAACAAATAAATAACCTTAGTCATAAACCCCATCGAAGAAAACATGGTTGCCATATTATCACTCAAAAAGTGATAGATTTTCTTTACTTTTTTTGGTAAGCATATATTTTATTTACTTCCCAATGACTAGAACTTAAAAATAACTAAAATGCTTGATGAATGAAGGAAAAAGACAATTTTTGTGGGATATTTATACATTATTTTACGGCATCTCGCATTTTATTTGTTTGGATTGTATAAAACTAAGGAAATACTCAAAAGTTATTATTTTACGACTCTATTTTTAGAGATGTTGACTTCTTCGTCAGTTAGTCGTGTCTTTTTGTTGACCAAAAGAAAAGTTTGCTTTTTCACCTAATATGATCTATATCCTAAATCGGGTTGAAAACTCATAATCCATTAATTTTTTGACATGTCATTACTTATAATTAATAATATAGAAAAAAATGATTATATTTTTTCTAATACTTCTTGGGTCATTGGTAAGTAATTCAGTTTTTAAGTCAATGTTTATGGAATAAAACCATTTTTAGGTAATAAGTCTCGTAATTGACATCTTTAGGCCATACATTTTCAAAAGAGTCATATTTATGACGTTTCACGAATTTCATTAGATATTCCATAGATTCTAAAGTAATTTTAATATTTCAAATAAACTATATCTTTATCACAGATTAGGAACTTTATTTAAAATACCTAAATTGATATCTTTAAAGAAATGGGGGTTCTTGGATTTTGTAATTTTAGAAATATGAATTTGGTTATGTTGGTTGCCACGACTTGGCGATTACTACATAACCCAGATTCACTTGTGTCAAAGTACTTAAAGATACATGCATAACCACACTTAAATCTAGAGTAACCCTAACTATATCATGATGTATCATTAGGTAATCGATAATCAGGAAAATATATAGGAAATCTTGTCAGGGGGTTATAAAAGGGTTTACCTTTTAATATTCAGGTTTTAATTTTCAGAAAATAGGGGTTTGATATTCAGGATATGAACGGTAAAAGGGATTGTCACCATGGAGATTGTTACAATATTTAGAATTCACTTCTTTCAACCAATTAACAAAAGTGCGATTTATCATTTTTATTTGTCGATATAAACATTTACTAACACGATGGAAAAAAATATAACATGTATTGTTTGGGCAGGAAAATTAAGTAATATAGACTGGTAAATGACAAAAATTTGTCTTGATTTAAATTTGATTTCATTTTTTGATGATTACCATTGTTTATATTTCAAAAGAAGTTTTGAATGGAAGACTAGTAAAATTATTGACAAAATCAATATGGACAGATAATTTTTTTTTATTCATCAAAATGGCCTCGGGCACAATATACAATTTTATTCCAAAGAGGCGTGACAAACAAACGGGAAAACTGAGCAAGAAAGGAAACCTACATCTAAGAGGCATGATAAGGAGACAAGAAACATTGAGTAATAATGAAAACCTACATTTATATACATCAATGGTTTATTACATATAAGGGGTAACCCACATTTTCATTTGTTCCCTCCTTATTGGGAAGGGAGATGGAAAGACCGACTTCATCAAATTTGTATCTTTCCATCGCCAAGTTGATTTATGTAGTTTTTCTTCATTACTGGAAAGAGTCATGACATAGCAATTGAAGATGTTTAACAATAAGAATAATTTTCAGCCATACTCCATTGTCGGCCTTTAACGCAATAGAAATAATATATCGTCGTTAATTAACAATCTAATGACATTATCAGGGAAGCGAAGAGGCAATCATCTTCCCTTTAATAAAATATTTGGCATTGGCATATGCTGATGTAAGAGGGCTAACATCGATCGAGGAAGGTGTTAAATCAATGTTAGACAATTCAATGCCTTCACAAGGTACTACATCACTGCAATTGAGACGCACTGCAATTTGTGAGATGGTGGTACCCCTTATATTCCTAAAATGAACATCGCTCACTTTCACTCGGGAACCCTGAGTAAAGAGTTCGAAATAAATGCATTAGGGTTTTAACTGATAAAATGTAAATTGTTAACCACTTCAAATTATAATGTATCTTACCACTTTCTTCATCTTTGAATTGTAATGTTGATCAATGATAATAGGGTTCTTAACGTCGTGCATGACTATATCTTCATACACTATATTAGAAACTTTTAGTGGGAGGGATTCACGATAGGTTTTTATTCTTGCTCCATTTGTCGTGTTCGTGAAAGTGCAGTTGGTTACGCTAATATCTTTCACATCTGTTTCTCCGTCACGTTTACCGATACTTCCAACACTATATAAAAAATCAAGCGTTAATCAAAAGAGAAACATTCAATGCTAGTTCTATGGTTAGTAAGGACAAACCTAATGCCATGTCCAGGTCCACAGAAAATCTTGGAGACGGCAACACCAATATTTCCGTCACCAATAGAGATGCAGTCATCACCCGTTCCAATAACGGAGTTAGTCACAATTATATTTGTAGAGTCACTAATGTGGCAACCGTCGGTGTTAGGACTCTCGTCTGGAGCAGTTATATGAAGATCTGAAATATTCATGTTCTTGCATTTATGAACCTTCATGTGGAATCCCTTACTGTTAACGAGATTGATGTTTTGCATAACTGATTCCGTTACCATATGCCATTCAAGAGTCTATTTCGAAAGAAAAAAAAAATTTAATCATATTTAATTTTAAATATAAAGAAAAAATAGAACAAATTTAATACAGGTGAACTTACATTTGGGAGGAGGGAGCCGACACCATCGCCACTACCGGGGGTTTTATACTTCCATACAGCCTCACCTTGGCCGTTGATAGTTCCTCCGCCAGTAAGTAGGACACCATCAACATGTTCGATTGTAATCCAAACGCCCATGGGGTATAGACTTAGATCGGTGTCTCCTAATAGAGTCCCTTGGATTTCGATAACAATAGGTTTTGCAGTGCAAGGACCTGCAAATATTACTTCTCCAGATGAAAATATTCCCTTAGGAATGAGAAGTTTAGCAGGCCCTTCGGAATGACATGCTGCATTCCATGCTTGAATAAAGGCCTGCATCATCATCATGCATGTCCTTCATGAGATTTAAGATTCTCGTATAATATGAAGTGTAAGGTTTTATATAAAACATTAAATTTCGTAACACAGTAAACTATCATATGATTTGTCATTTTCTTTGTAAAAACTTACCATTGCATTGTCTGTTTTATCCGTTAATCCGTCAGCTATAGCTTCATATTTCATCACATCAAAAACTGACATACCACCTGGTCCGGAAAGGTGGTCAACGGGAACACATTGGACACCTATTGATAACAAAGCTAATCCGAACAAATAAATAACCTTAGTCATAAACCCCATCGAAGAAAACATGGTTGCCATATTATCACTCAAAAAGTGATAGATTTTCTTTACTTTTTTTGGTAAGCATATATTTTATTTACTTCCCAATGACTAGAACTTAAAAATAACTAAAATGCTTGATGAATAAAGGAAAAAGACAATTTTTGTGGGATATTTATACATTATTTTACGGCATCTCGCATTTTATTTGTTTGGATTGTATAAAACTAAGGAAATACTCAAAAGTTATTATTTTACGACTCTATTTTTAGAGATGTTGACTTCTTCGTCAGTTAGTCGTGTCTTTTTGTTGACCAAAAGAAAAGTTTTCTTTTTCACCTAATATGATCTATATCTTAAATCGGGTTGAAAACTCATAATCCATTAATTTTTTGACATGTCATTACTTATAATTAATAATATAGAAAAAAATGATTATATTTTTTCTAATACTTCTTGGGTCATTGGTAAGTAAATTCAGTTTTTAAGTCAATGTTTATGGAATAAAACCATTTTTAGGTAATAAGTCTCGTAATTGACATCTTTAGGCCATACATTTTCAAAAGAGTCATATTTAACCATCAATCATTGCGTAGGGTCCCCTTACCCAAGTCCCCTGATAATTGTTAGGTCGCCACCTAAGTCCACCTAGAAGGGGTTTAGGAGAAATATAGAATCCAAGCTATTTCATATACATAATTCTCCCTTAGATGAATAATCATTGAATAATGCTAGTGGGGATGACCTACTATATCTCGAGCTAAACTTTCATACTACTTCTTTCTTCCTATTCATTTTCCTGTCTTTATTTTTAGTAGTTAATTGCTAGAGTCTTAAAAACCAAACAAATATTTTAGAGTCTTTTTGCGGATTATTTTATCTACTTCTTTTATTGTACTTTATAAATTCATTATCTACATCTAACTTGCGTAATCCCTGCGAACGAATTCTACTTATCAATTAAACTTGCATACGATCTGTGATACTTGTAGTGAGTAACGTAGTGGGCTAGGATGTTTAGTTCTTTTAATATTTATATCGTTATTTTTATCACACCCTAACCACCACCAACATGATTTGCACTTACCATCATGAAACCTCCTGCACATATCATATCTACTTTTTATTTGGAGGTTACATCCAAACTTCTATAAAACATACCCAATTGCAATTCCAGTGTGTACATGTGGAGTGACACTTCTTCAAACATGATTAGAAGCGAGTCCAGACTGTTCCCAATGTCTCTCATTTCACTTGGTTAAATCCCGACAAATCTAATGGATCACTCAAACGTACACTTTGTGGATAATATATAACAAAGAATGTGGTTTTCAATTGTTCCAATGTATTGGTTAGTTCACTAGGTTGTTGATCGTACCACTCACTGGCTCCTTCAGTGAGGAAAAATTGGAAGATAGCGAAGTACATTTGTTCTTGAGTCATACCTTGAGTGATGTACGCATCACAAATTTGTATAAAATTTTTCATAACTCTAATAGGATATTCATAGGAATCCCCACTATAATGGTTGTAAATAGAAAATTGGTTGATCATACCCGCATCGGGCTTGAATCTCACTGCATAGTGGGTGGGTGAATCCAAACGGTGGAAAACAAAATGGTTGTTGCTCTTGTGGTTGCAAAAACTAAGGCACGACACAAAGTGGTACTTGTGCACCCTTATTATTGGCTACAATTAGTGGATTTCCTCCATTCACGTTCTCTCCTGGTTGACTGCTTTTGTTGACCCAAAGTTGGGTTTCCTCCAACTGGTGGATTCACTTGATTGGCGTTAACGTTCGCACCTTGTGGAGGATTAGGATTGGCCATATTAACTTGTGCGCGTATTTCTCTTTATCTCTTTCTTTGATCTGGAAGCAACTTCTCAGGATTTGAGCGCATACACCAGAACCTATAAGAGTTGTAGAAAGACAAAAACACAAGTATTTCCAAAAAGAAACTAAACAAAAACACAAAACGATAACGATATAGTCCCCAGCAGCGGCGCCAAAAACTTGTCGTCCCCAAAGGTGTGATGTAAAAATCAACACTAAAGGAGGGTGACTCCCCGCAAGTGTACATGTTGTGACAAGTAATAAAAAGTAAGTAATCATCTCCACATGGACTATTAAGGTTAACACAATGTGTTTTGTAGTATAATTTTGTATAGTTTGGAGACAAGGTACAACAATAAAAGGTAGATAATAAAACGTTCATTTGATCTTATAATTAACAAGATAAAAATGCTTCACACATTGGAAATACAAGAATGAAAATACAATTAAACTATAGGAAAAGTTTGAATATGAGGATGATGCTTAAGGATTGCTAGTAATACCCGAAGTCGATAATTTTGATGTTCTATATATAAGGGTAAATTGCTTATTCTTATTAACTGGGATTCAATAATCTCTATAACTCCCTTCTTGGTAGACTTAGAAATCTCTCGTACTCAAATTCTGATGAATTAAGTTCAAACCCTAATGGCTACTTGGCTAGTCAAGACCTGCCGACTCGTTAACATTTACCAAGCGTGTGTATAGAAATCCGCACTTAAGCCCTCTGTCGATGCTGACTCACGCTAAGCATTATTTGGCCAGAATATTACTAACTATCAAGATATATATCCAATAGAATGTAAGTGCAGTTTATTTAAATGTATAATCCCAAAAATCATAAGAACTACTAAGGTTCATACATGGAAGTAATCCTCAAGCAATGATGGTTTAATTCATATTCTAATAAGAAAAACTAATTAAAACTAATACAATAATCATGTTTAAAAGATAAAATACAATAAATTTACTTCTTTGGATGATAGGATTCGGAGCTCCAATGAGAAAGAATGGTGGATTTTGGTGGGAAACCTTTCTTCCCTTCTATTTAGTTCTTCGTGCTTCTCCTCTTCAAAGAACGTGTGATGATATGTTGTGTTCTAAATAATGAGATTCTAGATGGATTATATACTAGCTAAAACATTTGGGGCCTCCATGGGCTCACTTAATTAGATTACAAATCGCTCAACCCGTTTTTAGCTAGTGGTAGTCTGGTTTGAGTTACGGTGGAAGCAAATGGCATAAATTCTTCGTCTCAAGTCCTAATTGACTTCTATCACTTCTCACGTGTCATTGACTTCAAAATCTATCTAAATCAGAAGGAATTAAGATCAAATCTCTGACCAATTAATCTTGGTGACTGAAACAATGTGACGTCAAGATTTCTCTGGCAAATGATCTAACTTCTCAAAGTGATGTTTAGCTCATTTCATGACTTGACTTGGGGTTTGAATTGACTTGTTGACTTTTTCTTATCATCTTGGTATCTTTTATCAACCATGTACCTAAAATATACACACTTAACACGCAACTAAGGCGCAAAAGCTCAATAAATAACAATATGTCCAAAATAAGAGGGAAAAGTAAAATATGTTAATAGAGAAGAATACTCACTTATAAACACCCAAAAATACGTCCCGTAAGTGGATTTTACCATCACACAAATAGGGACATCACCCACCGAATGAAAGAAGCAACCTGTCCATGACCAGAGGAGATCATATGAGAGCTGGTCCCTCTAGCCTAATGGTTAAAGTCGTTGTGCATAAGCCCTACCCATGAATCCAGATAAACCCTCTTATACTAGAATTTTTTATGCTAACCTTGCATCAATGAGTACCAAAGGGGGTCGACCCCCCTCGCAACCCTCCAAATACTGCTGAGGTCTTGAAGCCCAACAAACCAAGAGTACCCCTCAGAAAACCACCCAGATCGGAGCTGACAAGGGCAACCAAGAAAGTCCCTTCTCTTAGAAAATATTATACGTATCCTTACCTACCGTTTACAACCACCACTGCTACCGGTCTACGATGGGTCATTTGATCCAGACCAACACATCAAAATTTACAAAAAGCACGTGGAGTTGGTCACTGACTCTAACACAATCTTCTGTCACAATTTTCTAGCACCTTGTCAGAAAGAGAGCACCAATGGTTCTCATAGTTTGAGCAAAAAAAAAAAAAAAGCTACCTTCAAACAACTAAGTCAGATGATGACTGCACACTTTGCTGGTAGTAGTATTCGGGAGGAGAATCGTCATCAGTGTTGGAGCTATATTACTAGATGGTGTAAACATTAAGAGATTACACCAAGAGTTTTGAAAGTGCGGCGTACGCTACATAGATCTTTGATAACACAATAGAGCGTTTAACCTTCACACGAGGGAACTAAAACAAGGAGTTCCATATAAAACTATCTACCGACCTAAGTTGACCCTCGCTGATAACCTCAAGGAATCCAAACACTATATCGAGGCCGGAGAGGTAATTATGGTCTAACACAAAGCAAAGATGCGCTATGACGAGGAAAGCCGAAAGAAGGACAAGGCGTGCGTGGGATGTAATGGTACTTTTATTGTACTTTTATAGTAGAATAGATGGTCAAATATAGGCGAGTAATCTGAATAAAAAGAACTTCTACCTTAAGGAAGACAAGATCATGCTCTGACATATCTTAATCGATAATCTTTCTTCCGCGTCACAGCCGAGGGAGAATTCTTAAGGATTTACCTCTATCTTTCCTTTTGATAAGTTTATCTTAGTATTTTGTGTCCTAGGGTTTACATTATACCGTGTAGGATGCGACTCCACTAACATGTAAGTTCACTATTCCGTATGAAAAGGTAGAACAGACTGGAGTTTCGGGAGGGTTTAGAGGACGAATATTTAGATTGGAGGGGGTGAAAGTCTATTTTTACTTAAAAAAATCTCTAGGGTTTTTTTCAAACAATTTTTCAATATACGCAGGGTCGGAGGGACGAATTCCCACCCTGTCCCTATGGCCCGCCCTTGAAAATATCGCGTCTTTTGTTTAGTTTTGTGAAATCCGCAATTTATGTTTCTTTTGGTAATGTATGTTTTTTTAAAACCTTCTATAATATGATTAGTTAAAGATTCTTTGCCCTTCCTTGTAATTATTTATTTCATTTAATAATTTAAGAAGTGATTACTAACCAAACAAATACAACTTCTTCACATTTAAAGTATAGAAAATGACGCGTACTGAGGATATTGTGGGTACAAAAGTATGTGATATGATTAGACACGCTCTTGAGGTTGGGACTTTCCCCAAGGAGGTGCTTGGGACTCTTATCCACCTCATTTCCAAGCTAGGCAATCCAGAATTTATCACGCAATTCAGGTCGATCAGCTTGATTAATGTGAGCTAGGTAATCCAGAATTTATCACGCAATTCAGGCCGATCAGCTTGATTAATGTGAGCCATAAGATTTGCATGGAGGTGCTGGTTAATCGGATGCGTACTTTCTTAGCGAGATATATTGATCCTTTCTAGAGTAGTTTCTTACCGCATCGCTCTACGATTGATAATGTAGTGTTGGTAAGTGAGGTGGACCATTTCCTTAGACATTGTAAAGGGAGGAAGAGCTATATGGCGATTAAGGTGGATCTCGCGAAAGCCTATGATAAGATTAGATGGGACTTTATTCAAGAGTCTTTGGAGTCTCTAGGAGTTCCTGCTATGTGGGTTTTATTGATTATGGAAGGGATGAGGGAGAATGATTTAAGTGTACTATGGCGGGGCTCGCCTTTACCATCAATTAAGGCGCATAGAGGAATTAGGCAGGGTGATCCCATGTCACCATATTTATTTGTAATCTGCATGGAAAGACCTTCCTTACTCATCCAGAGTCTAGTAGAGGGAGGAGCATGGAGTACTATTCATCTTAACTCAAGGGGGGTGTCCCTATCTCTCATATATTTTTCGTTGATGATCTCATATTGTTCGCTGAGGCATCCACTTATAATCTCGTTTTGTTGCAAGATACTCTGGATACATTCTGCAAGGACGCGGGTCAACGCTTAGCAAAGAGAAGTCAATGATCTATTTCTCTAAGAATATTGATGAAAATATGGCGGAAACACTCACGACACGCAGTGGCTATCAGAGATGTGAAGACCTCGGAAAATATCTTGGTGTCTCTATTCTCTCAGGACGTAGACCAAGAGGTTTTTTTGGAGAAGTCGTTAATGGTTTACGGAAAAAGATAGCAAAATGGAAGGGTAACACGTTGTCATTAGGGACGCATCACTTTAACCTAATCTGTTCTTAGCGCTTCTCCGATGTATATCATGCAAGTGGAGAAATTACCGGTTTATGTTTGTGATGAGATTGATAAAATTCGAAGAGAATTCATCTGGGGATCGACAGAAGATCAGAAGCATATTAATTGAGTAGCCTAGAGAGACGTGTGTAGACCTAAGTGTGTGGGTGGACTATGGATTCGATTGGCGGAAGACATGAACAACACATTGTTGGGAAAGTTGAGTTGGAAGTTGATACATGGCTAGGAAACCATTTGGCCTAGAGTTATGAGACAGAGTTATTTTACGAATAGTATTCTTCATTATGCATCTAAACAATCCGATTCACGAATGAGTAGGGCCGTTGTAGAAGGTATTTCCATATTAAGACGGGGATCTCGATGGCTCCTAAAAGATGGGAAAAAACATAGACTTTTGGCTAGACTTGTGGATAGGTGATTCTCCCTTACTTGATCATGTTTTGGGAGAGATTGAAGATAGAGATAAGTGATTATGTAAAGGCGGATTGATCATGGAATTAGGAACTCTTCCAGCACCTACTTCCTTCTTTTAAATTACTTGAAATCACGTGCTTTAGAGTTAGAAATGGGTAGAGGACAGAGATCGTCTTTCATGGGTTCATAAGGTAAATGGAGAGTATTCGGTGAAATCGTCCAGGTGGGACTACGATACTAGTGAGGTTAATGGTAAACTTTGGAAAATTAAGTGTCCCCAACGAATAAGAGTGTTGGTGTGGAGGGTGGTACAAGATAGGATGGAAACTAATAGAAATCTTCGAAAGAGAGGTGTGGTTGATTCCGATGTATGTCTATGGTGCGGGTATAAGTAAGAAACAACTTTACACCTGTTTAGAGATTGCATCGAAGCTGTGGAAATATAGGAATAAATTTGCTTAGAGATTATTGTGGGCCTGGATAATCCGAAGGAGTCTGGTAGTTAGGAGAAGTTGGCGAATTCAGTGGGGGGCGTGATAGAGAAGTACAGCAGCTGTAATCATAGTGGGGAGTTGGACAACAGGGATCTTCTGGTATTTCTTCAAGACAGCTACAGAGTTCTCAAGCTGATGGCCAGTAGGGTCCATTTTGCAATAATTTTCTGCAGTGTTTCTAAGGCTCATATGTGGCTATTACTGAGTTGTCCATTGCCGAAGAGCTGGAGCGCATGGATCATTCAGGAACAGGTCGCATGGGGATTGAGTCTAGGGGGACAGTACTAGGAGCAATTCCAGCAGCTGCAGGGAAAACATGACAGCGCAACATATTAGATTTTATCATAGTTGGTGGTCCAAGCACTTGTCGTGTAACAGCATTTTCTCAGGGGTCAGCTAGTGTGTTTTCTTTAGGGCCCTAGTAGAAGTAATTAGGAAAGCAAGAAACGACAAGGTTTTCAACGGTGAGGAGTTTCCGAAGGGACTAGTGCTATTGAAGAAAGCAAAATTTCTAGCTTACTCTTATGGTAGAGTATGGGGCGTCTAATGGGTATGAACCTTACTAAAAAGAGAAAGATTAATCTTATTGGGTGGATTACGCCACTCGGGGGTGAAATCCAACACGGATGGTAGCTACTATTAGAGGCATCATTTGGGAGGTGGTGGAGGTATTATCTAAGATCATAATGGTGATTGGTGAAGCAGATTTTCGATGAAGATTAACCATGTCATTCTGGTCGTTATAAAGCTAGTGGCGTTGTGCAAATGACTGAGAATGATTAAGGAGCTTGGGTTTTAGGAAGTAGGTGGAAGTGGATTCATGGGACGCGATTGATGCACTTCGAATAGTGGAATCTGGGAGGGGACCAGCGGTATTTTGGATTCGTCAAGTGCGAGTAATTCTTGATCGGAATAGAGGTTTTTCATTAAAAGGTATATTTCGATAAGTGAATTATTGTGCGGATTGGTTAGCTCATAGAGGCCTGACACAGTTAGAGGACTTTTACTCTCACACAGATCCACCAAACGAAATTTGGCGCTTAATTACACGTGATAGAATGTGATGGAAGACGCCAAGTGTAATTTATAGTTCAGATTTGATTAGTAATGTTTTAGCATAGTATCCCACGAT
The DNA here is from genome assembly GCA_029959085.1 of Nemophila menziesii. Taxonomy (NCBI): domain Eukaryota; kingdom Viridiplantae; phylum Streptophyta; class Magnoliopsida; order Boraginales; family Hydrophyllaceae; genus Nemophila; species Nemophila menziesii. Next base: position 119,356,784 of record JARWIR010000001.1, on the reverse strand, counting down.
CCATTGGATCTACATTGTATACAAGGAAAAAATATAGTAAATGACATACTATTCTTTTCGTCGTAGAACTACAAAAAATGTAATACTATTCGTTTTATTTATTTATTCAAATTAATAAAACGTTTTTTTTGGCAAAATAATATTTCCATAAGTGTAATCATTCATCGTATAGTTAAGTCAAACATTTGTAATATTATTTGCAATATTATTAATAATATTTATTATGTTTTAGAATTTCGTAATCCTTGCCTTTTTATATTACGACAAAAAAAAATTAGCCTTCGATTAAGTAGCAAAAACATGCTATCAGCAAATGTCTTAGGGAAAGGATTTAAATTCAATTAGCGAAATTTTTAGAGTTTGATTCCCCTTTTTGTCAAAAAAAATTAAAAAAATCCCCTTTTTTGAGACTAGGCTATAAAAAATATTTTGAATTTTTTCTTTTAAAACTTGACTCAATCGAGCCACATGCTTTAAAATAGCTGGAACACAACTTTTATTATAGTAGTTTTAAAGTAGCAAATAATTTTTTTTGTCATTAAAAACCGGTATTAAATATTACATAAACTATTAAGATAAACGTCTGATTCAACTAACGAAAAATTCTTTCATCCTGAGATATCTTTATTCATCTTGGTGCATCTGCTGTAGTATTATAACATCTACTGAGGTGAACAACTTTCCAATTAGGAGAGTGACCTAGCCATCTTTCAATCTCCGAAAGAATGGGTTTAAGACTCCAATGAAACCCGATCGACTTGTGAAATTCTTGAACCAACTCAAGGTTATCAAAGTAAAAGGAAATACTCTGATTACAGAGATCATGAGATGACCTCATGGCCAACAAAATGGACCATGATTCTCCCTCAATAACTTTATTCACCTTGCATCTAACATTGTACCTTTCTATCAATTTTTACCTTCTTTATTGATTCCTATACCTTCCACGGCCGCAGTGCTATTACAGTCTTTGTAAGAAGTATCACACGTCCATACCCAGTCTGCCATATCAAAACACGCAGGATTATCCCCTGGATCCTTCTTACTACTTTCATCTTTCTTTACACTTTTTCCTTCTCGAGAGAATTGTTCAAATAACCACCTTATACATTCCTTTGTACTAGAAAAAATATCATTAATGTTCCAAAACTTCTTATTATGAAAGCATTTCATCCTCTCCTTACAAATATTCCACATCAACGTAAGAACATACGCCGTAACTCGTTTCTTGTCCCACCCATTTCTAGAATAACTACTTATAATATTGGTCAACCAATCAGCAATATTATCATTACACTCGACATCCAGTTTAACCTGAAGTTGTCAGCATGCCCAAACTTCCATGCTATATGAGCATTTAAGAATAAGATGATTGACATTTTCACCGTCCAATTAACACCTCTCGCACATA